>CM062396.1:20942845-21091839 GCA_031304145.1 Cardiospermum halicacabum
TTAAAATAATATGTCTAATATCGAAAAATCATAAATCTAAACGATATGTCAATAGATTTGAGATCCTCTTAGGAATGAACATATGAAGCAGTAAAACTGCATTCGAGAATGTCCATAAAGCTCATTAAATAACTCTTAGCATATTCTAGGCATGTAAATTGGATTAAGAACCGATGAAGCTCCAAGAGTTTAATTAAACCCCCCATCCCTTCTCGATCTCCATAACTTAGCAAATTGATTTTTTTCACAAACCAATATTGAACTAACAATCTAAAAGCATATCTCCAACAAGTACATATCACACCGAGTTCACTACCATCCATTTTCCACATGTGGGATAGCTAATTCTTTCTCCTTTACTTCCAACACCGTAAACATTTGTAAATCTTGCTTCATAATTACTCACAATAGCAATTAAAAAAATACAAAAAAATTCACAAAACCTTACTTGCAACTAAAAAAATCCTAAAAAAAAATACCATATAGATATTACAAACCATAAAATATACACAAATTCTACATAATCCTGCTTGTCACTCATGCAAGAAAACCCCTCAAATTATTTTATAGGTATAACAAATCCTAAGATTCCCTCACGATTTTTTAATTATATATAAATGAAAATCAATGATGCTATTATTGTGCAACCCCTTTGAGTGACGGCAACCAAAATGTTGACCATTAAATTTTGAATGAAATGAAAGCGATGGATCTTTTAGTTATTAATCATACGATGAAGTATTAATAATAACATATTTTATTCATCGTATGATGTAATAATGAAGAGACCCACTAACTTGAATAAATAAAATAAATTAAATATCAAGTACGCCATGCATCCTAGTGAGTGAATCAAACTTACTTACCTATTTGTTTTTTCTTTTTCATTTTAAGACGATCTCAAATATACATTGCTTATAGAGTTAATTTATCTAATGTGTGAGGTACGATGATGCAATTTGTATATGATTTTTTTCAAAGTTGTTATATATATATATATATATATTATTTTTGAATAAAAAAAATAACTTGTCTATTTTGAAAAACATAATGACCTTCAAAACCCTTGAAGTTGATAACACTTTTCAATTTAGTCCTCCAATAATACATGGTTTCAATTTAGCCTCTATACTTATCTTTTTTCCGCTATTGTAGCCCTTATGAAACATAACAAGTCTCGGAGTGCGTGCATTTCAAACGACGTGACTTGCAATACACGTAGGATTACACCTTACCATTTTAGCCCTTATACTTTACAACATCTTTCACTTTGGTCCTTAAACTATACCAGATTTCATTTAATCCTTTATAATGGTCCTTTTTATGTCATTTTAATCCTTTATATTCCACATTTTATTAAAAATATATATTTTATACTTTATAAAATAACAGTAAATCTCACATGGAATTCATAATCACCGGGGAATAATCAACATATATTATAGTATCAAAAAATATAATCAATATATAAAAGATTTCCTATTAGAAAAATTATAGAAATCATTAAGTAGATCCCAATGATGTTACATGAAAAAACAACAATAATAACGTTTAATGAAGCAGTGTCATAACTATAATGTGGAATGCACACAAAAGAAAAGTCACAATTTAGTCATTCCCACAACACAGTAGTGGCGACAAAGTGGTTTCAAATTTTTATATGTCGCAATCCTAACCTTGAAGAATACCCAAACTTCTGCGAGAGAGTGAAAATAGGAAGTAAGATGAGAATCGCTCACATTTTTTAGAAGGCTATCTATTTTGCTATATATTAGGAAAATAAATTGTTTTAACCATTAAATTATATGAAGTTTCATTTTAACCCTTGGACTTGTCTTTTTATTTTTGTCATTTTTTCCCCTAAAACGCCCAAGAAAATTTATTTGCCACCTCAAGTGCCACATAAGTAAAAATGACTAAATGACTAAATTTTGTAAAGTATAGAGGCTAAACTCAAACCACACATTATTCAAGGATTAAATTGATAAGTGTTTTCAAGTTTAGGGGTTTCGGAGTTCGTAATGCCATTTTGAAAGACTACATGATGGAAGCTCTAAAATTTTATTTGTCTTGACCTTGTTTTGTTATATATATATATATTATCATTCATTATTAACTTTTAAAATGTTCTTTTTCCCCTAATTATTTTAAGTAGATTGAAAACGATTTAAGTTGACTCACAAACCATTCCAGCTTAACACATCTAAAGCTTGGGTTAAACTCAACTTAAAATAAACTTCCGGTGAGTAAAGCTCTAACCTGAACCCGAACTTAAGCAACTCAATGCTTGAACCTTATAGTTAAATGATCGCGAGCTTCCTGAGCCTAAATGGGCTAGATATTTTTTATATATACACATTTTGAATAAGTTTAGTTTGAACTCATCGAGCTGAGCCGGAACCTATATTTTAGGTCACCAGCTTAAGTTAGAGCTCAATTACCAAAAACTGGGTGAGCCTTAAGTTTAGCTCAAGCTCATTTTTTGTTAAAGGAGTCAAGCTTGAGTCTATATGAGTTCAAACTTGATTCAACTTGAATACACCCTTAATTTAAGTATATATAGTTTAAATGTGTATGCATGTTGAAAAAGTATTTAAAGTTTTCTTCTTATTTTAAATTATGATGTTTAAATATTGAGAGGGGTTCTGAAGGAGTATATGTAATCAAAAGATTATTTGGGAGTTAAGTGCAATTAGGAATGAGAGAGAGTCTAACTAGTGCGAATCAACTTATAGCGTTCAACCCCCATCTACGGAGGACCCAAGCATGGAGGCAGGAGTGCCATATCAACTTGTACATATTTATACGTTAATATCATATAAAAAAGACTCATATAATACTTATCCATTTGCTTATATACCAATATAACCAATCATCCATATATAAACCATAATATAAATAGCTCAAAGTACATTTAATAATTTGCCTCAGTTATGAACCTTTGATATTAGCAAAATGCATAGTTATCCAAGTATCATGGTTTTACATTATTTCATTATAATATATAAAGTTCAAGAAACATGAAAATGAAATAGATAATCTCCAAGCCATCACTTCATGAGTTAAGGATTTGATTTTAGCTCAATCATGTGCTAACATTTCAATTGAAAGAAAAATGAACAAAAACAGGAAAGAAATTGAAACATTATGTTTCCAAAGTAATGATAGATCTTCACCCAAATCTTACTAGTCTATCAAAAAATTCATAGAATTGAAGCAAAACTCTTAAATCTTCTATATGCAAACCAAGTAATTAGTCTCCATCAAGAATACAACATCATGCTTATAAGAAATCATCAGGCCCCTCAATGGATTTAATGGTATATATACTGAGTTCTCAATGGTTCTAATTCATGATGATCATTACTTTCAACTATTATTTTTAAAGGGATGAGCCGCTTCATTTTGTCTTATCAAGTTAGGATTCGTAGGTGGATTGATAGTCGCATCCTTTTTGTTCGAGGAAAACAAACTAACAATAGATTTGTTGGTGTTTCTAGGACATTTCGTACCTTCATCAATTAGGCGGGCTTTAGTCTATTTATCAAGCCCAACTGAGCTATTTCGGCTTACTGAATTCCTTTCCGTATCCACGGAACCCGTTTTTGTCTCATCATCACCTGTAGATTGACTTGTACCAAATATGGTAACATTTAAATTATAGGCAGCCAAATTTGAGCCAACATTTATGTTAATCAACCAAATTTTTGCCTCAAAATTAGCTACATCAAAGTTACCAAAATCTTACAAGCACACATCGGTCAATCTAGAGTTCCGGTGAATAGGTGCTCAGAAAAAGTGCCCCCAACTGAACTTTATATCTTCCTTCTTCAAATGAAGTCGTATGTTAGAAAAAGCGTCAACATACCCAAACTTGCCACACAAGTAATATAAGATTGTTAATTTCTCATATTGAAAATTAAGAATGAATGCATTACCATCATCGTTTACAAATTTCTTTCTCCTCTTTAATGGGTTGCGAATATCAAGACATACTTTCACGGTTATAAATCCATAGACATTGAAGAAAGATTTCGAGTGTCATATTCTATGAAGTCTCCAACAAAATTTCCAGTCGTTTGAGCCATTGATTCATTATAATATCCAGGAGGAACATCCTTAACATGAATCCTGAAATTAACATGAGTCAACGGGATATGTAAAGGATTATCAGTAGACATTGAAGAAAAATTTTGAGTGTCATATTCTATGAAGTCTCCAAAATATTTTTCGATCATTTGAGTCATTAATTCATTATAATATCTAGGAGAAACATCCTTGACATGAATCTTGAAATTAACATTGGATAAAGGAATATGTAAAGGACTTTGTTGAGTGCTATTAATTTATTTCCACACTAAAAGATATAAGTTAAAAAGTCACGAAAAACCTCCTATAATTCTCTCATAATCAACAATATTAAAAAATTTGAAAACAAACGGTTTAACCTCTTTCTCTATTATTGTAACCCCTCCAAGAGGATACCACAAATCTAACATAGTAGATCTCATGGTCTCGGTGTTTATAAAATTATATGTTAAAAACATACCTACCAAAGAATATTTATGAGCTAAAAAAAGTAGTCGCATCTTACTTTCAAAGTTTATTTTTAAAAGTATTTAACAAGTTGGTTAAAAAATATAAATAAAAATTTCGTTTAATCCAATACAGTGGGTTGAGAAAATTTTGTTTAATCCATATTGAGATCTACATCAAGGTAGTTTGATGGGAGGATCTCCTTTTTTTCTCCTTTTTATTTTTTATATTTTATATAGTTTTGAGATTTGAAAGAGTTTGTTGAGCGGTAATTTTATAGTATATTTTTTAAAATCATTTCTTTAAATTTTATATATCTATTTATAGAGTTTTGTATAGACATTTAAACATTTCTCATTATTATCACATTTGATTTGTATTTGTTATTTTATCATTTATATCATCTTTGTATTTGTTATTTTATCATTTATATCATCTTTTCAATTTAAGTTAACCTTCATTATCATTACTTTGGATTTATTTAACATCTATTAGTTTCGTAATATTCCATTGATTCCAACTTAGTCTCGATTTTTTAATTGAGGGCAATCTTGTTGAAATTCTTATTTGCACAAATTTTGTTCTCACCCAATGATTTGTATCTCTTCTTATAGCGCTTCTAATTCCTAAAAACCTTCTCCTTATTCATTACTCTAAGATCTTCCTTTAGGTCACAATTTAGTGAACTTTAGACCTCATTTAGAGTTATTTGACAACATATTATTTTAATTAAACTGTCCAAATTGATTTATTTATTCTATTATAATTTTCATACAAAGGTGGAGCGAACTATTTTGTTGGTTTGAAAGTGGCACAATGTCCCACCAACATCAAGATGGAACATCCATTGTAAAATGAAGAAAATCGTTATATCATATACTATTTATTTTTTAAAAACTTGTCTTTGAAATTTCTAATAGAATCCAAATTTAGACTTTACTAAGACATCATTTTACACTATCTTTGTGTACTATACTCTTGTTTGTTTCTGTTTTCAGGATGGTGGTAAAATAATATATTTGTTTGTTTCTATTTTCAGAGTGATGGTAGGATAATACATTGTTCATTTTCATGCTTCAAAATGACTATTTTGAATCAAATTTTTGAACTAAATTTTTGAACCACCAAATCAGTAGTTGTTATTTCTTTAAAATAACTCAATATTGTACGAAATATTAATGAAACATGGAATATTTCCAAACATGAAAAACAATATCAATGTACTACAACCATACATCTACCATATCTTACCATACTTTAATGAATTACAATCATACACCTACCATATCCAACCCTGCCCTTATAAACTATATTGCAACTCAATCCAAACAAAGTGTTAGACTTTCCTATGGAAGTTTGACCTCCTTCGAAGATTGAGACCTCTATTCCAATTATATTTTATCCACCTCACAATAATTTTTTACTACAAATTTTTAGAACAAATTAAAAATTATATATTTTTATTATTTATATTTAACAACTATTCAAACAATTAAAAATATTATCCTAACTATTAATAACGATTATTTTCAATTTCCCCACTATGATTTATTTATCCATTCATTCAAAAGTAAACTATACACTAAAGGGCCTGTTTGGCAATAACCTATAGCAGTTAGCGATTGGCGGATTCAATTAGTGGTTTGACCAATTATTAGAGGTTAGTGGATTGATGATATAGTGTTTGGTAATTAGTTGTTTAATAATAGCACTATTAGCGGATTCAATTATAAAATGACGTAAAAGAACATTTTAGAAGAATTATTCTTTTATTTTTCACAACGCATATTTTATACTACTACCTTTAGATAGATAATGTCATGTGTTAAATATTTTAATATTTATTAATAATATTAATAAGTAATAGTTATAATAATATTTACTATTTTTTATATCATTTATTAATTAAAATAATATACTAAAGAAAATAATATACTTACTAATAATAATAATAATAATATAATAATATTATTATTATACAAATTTTTAACTATACAAAATTATAATAAAATATAATAATAAAAGTATTAAATATTATCATAATAGTTTAAATTATTTTATTAACATATAATAAATATAATTCTTAATAAAATAAATATAATTCTAATTAAAAGTGAGGTAATTTGGTTTTTTTAACAAACCTTTAATTATAAAAGCTCTCAAACGCTCCTACTATTAGCGCTTTAGAAATTAACGTTTTGGATCAAATCAGCTGATTAAATTGATCTTAACCAAACTAATTATTTAAAAAAAGTAAAGGTTTGATTTTGGTCAAATCTTTAAAACTTCTGAAAACGTTTCCCCTAATCAAAACCACGGTTTAACAAACTGGCTCTAAATCATTTATAAAATAATTCAAGAAATATAAACGGAAAATTTAGCCATAATAGAATTTGAGGTTGTAATGAAAAAAAATAATTAAAAAATAGTGAACAAATGAAATTTTTAAAAAAAATAATAAACAAAGTGTCCTCATTATTATATTATAAGATAGATAAAAGGAGAGGTTAGGTCAATTTGTTGTGAAATGTGTGGGTGGGTATCTAAAAGTGTTTGGTCTAAAGTCTGCCTGTCCACCCTCTCACCAATTTGCACATCAATTTCCCAACATGCCCACATTAAATTGACATCTGAACCCCTCTCATTTTCTCATTCCTTCCAATCTGTAAATTTTTCTACTTTTCTTTTTCTCATCCTTTTCATACATTATATTTGCTTTTCATTTTTCACTTTTCCTCTCACTCTCTACCAACAACATTTATTAGATGTAACAGCTTCAATCTTTATCAATTAATCGGGATATATATATATATATATATATATATATTCCCAGAAAATATGTGATGTGTGAACCATAAAAATAAATAACTAATTAATTAATTAATTAATGTAGTTAAAGAAAGGCGGATGAGAGACAGGACAAGGGAGGGTTGTCAGTTGGTTGACAAATGCAGGGCAGTATGGTATGGGTTCTCTCTCCCCACTCACCAATGTAAGGTCCACTCTTGAAAGTGCCTTCGCATATGCAGCCACTGACCTTTCCCGAATATCTCTATTTCAAAACCCTATTTATTTCATTTCCTCTATTCTATTCATCTAACAACTAGAGCTTTTATTTAAAATATACTATTATGTACATTTAATTACGTTACAATTTCATTTTATTTTATCCTGACATTAAATAATTTAATTTGTTTAAAATCGTAAAATTTTTAATAATTAAATTTTAATTTATAGCGGTGAAATAATATATAAATTTAATATTTATCTAAAAATTTGTCTTAAATTTTATTTATTTAAATATATTAAATAAAATATTAATTTTACATATTATATTAACATAAAATTATATAAAAATTAAATTTATATAAACTCGTTAAATTTTAATTAAATTGTTAATAACTTGTGAAAATATATTTTAATTTAAATTTGATTAAATTTTAGACAATGTAGGTTTGAATTGTACCAATGGCAGATTCATGAAACTTAGACATAAACTACTCTGTGCATTGGATCTAGCCCAATATTTTTCTCTCGTCACAGTGTTTCACCTCTGGGTGGAGGATTATGTGAGATGCTAAATGCACTCCAACAAATTCCTAAAAACTGCCCCTATAAAGGACCCAACAAATTCCTAAATAAGCCCTTATATAGGACCCTAGTTGTTGGTGGGGATTTACATATGGCTTCTTTTTTCTTCTTTTTTTCTTCTTTTTTTCCTTTTTTTTTTTTTTTTTCCTTAACAGCTGGAGGGGAGCCGTAGATTTGGAGTCTCAACTAATGAGAACTTTGAAACCTATGGCATGCCTGTTGCGAGTCTTATAGATGATAATGCACAAACTTGCATCAGGGTGCTGTGAGTTTGGACGATACAGGGCAGATAATTAGGTCAGTGTCATCCCCAATGCTTTAGTAAAACCGAATTCCCTATTGCAACCAAAGCATGCTTACATTTATAATTATACGATTGAAAGTCTACAATTTCCTGCATCGCAGTTTAATTGGATAACAGCATATGTAACAGCAACCACTTCCCTTCATTTTTGGTACAAACCTCCACCTAAAAGCCAAAGTCTCATTTCTAAGAGGCAATCTCTTGGACCCATTAAAATGGGCAAGATTGGACAGTTTCAACTAACTTAAAAGACATACAAGAAACTAAGAATTCTCAGCAGCTGCTACAGGATTTGGTTCGTGTGGTCCGACCATTTCCTCCAAGGCATCCATATCAATTGTCATTTCATCGTCAATTTCAGTCTCCTCTACCTCCGTCATGATCTCATCTCCATCTCCTACCATAGGTTGAGATTCAGTTCCATTTTCAACCGATTTGGTATGCACCTGGGTTTCTTCATTAATTTTTTCTGATTCAGCTGGTGTTTGTGCCCTTTGTGGATATGGGTCAGTACATGGAGTCAATGTAGATGTCACCAACAAATTCTGCAAATATGAAATACAGAAGTTAGTTTTTCTTAGGACACTTTTGCACAGCCCAACACTAGTCATGAAGGTGCATGTGTTTTCCCAACATTATATAATTTCTGTTTTTTTTTTTTTTTTTTTTTTTTTTTAATGCTATTTAGAACTTCATCCGTGTATAGGTTAAAAACACTGAGGAAAATGTTTTCAAACTTTTATTCATTACTATATTGTGATTTAAAATTAAAAAAATAATAAATAAAATAAAAACAATAAAATAAAAACACTGCTAAGGTTTTTTTTTTTTTACCTATAAAGGTGGACCCAATTTACAGAAAGGAACTAGGGAGGCAAACTTCATAATCGAAGTCTATCAAATAATAAATGCATCCTAATTAGACTAATTGATATAGCTAGAATCAAAGAAATAAATGAAAAAAAAAATCAAATCAAATAAACAATTAACAGCTAGAAAGGAACTAGCAATAGCAGTGGACATAATCTATATATATAATTTCAGCTATCACAAAATATACCAAACTCACTGATACATACCAAAATCCATAAGAATTAACGTTTACAACCAATATCCTAGATAAGATGAAATTTGCACTTCTACATAATATTTGCTAAGACAATATATAGACATGTATTAGTCTGATTCGGCAGGGGAGACAATTTGGTAACACGACGGATTTACAAGACACGAATTTGTCACAAATGGGTCACGCGTCAACATGACAACTCATTTAACTTTTATTTTATAATTTTTTTATTAATTATATGGTATAAGTAAACCTGTTTTATACGATTTTATACCATATCTATTATATTAACTCAATATTATAACAATCTTACCTATATTTGGTATTATATTTATAATTAAATTATTTAATTATTAATATATTTTAAAAATATTTTATATTATCTTGGAATAATATCATGTTGCGGTCAATACAAAGCCACGGCAAAATTTGTCACCCCTAATTTAGCATATGAATGATGAAGAAAAATACCTTATGAAATTACACCTTTTTAGGGATGGATACAAGATAGGCAACCTAAGGCTAGTAATATGAGAAATAAAAGTTCAATTTGGGAAGCTGATCTCCATAAATTGCTTATGATGGACATACCTTTTCAAGAGCTGAAGCAAGCTTTGAAAGATTTGGATAAATGCTGCGTGCAGCCAAAAGAATCTGTCCATTAAGCAGGAAAAATAAAAATAAAAAATCAAATACTGCAGGTCTATTGTTCAATATTAGGAAACATTGTTAATTTTATGTTCTTATTCCACCTATGTTAAAGGTATTATAACAGATTACGGCCTATAGATGATTGATGATCAATTCTACTTCCAGAAATGAATTTAAAGTATTCACAAATATAGAGGTTAATCGACTTTAAAATATGAAATTTATCTTAGGCTAGTACTAGCAATTTTATTTCTAAACTAATAATAGTTTGCTTAAAGAATTTATTTCTATTCTAAAAACAACTAAATCAAAAAAGTATCAAGTATATTAGATGCTGATTAGTGAATTTATAGGCCAAAAAAAAAAGTTGTTGAAACTTAAGTTTGTGTTTCTAGTATAGCCAAGATGCAATTACATGCAGCTCGAATAATGCGCACAGATACATACAACAGAGTAAAGTAACAACCTCGCAGAGCCTCTGAAGGGTAAATGGAGGACCTTGGACAAAACTAAGGAGTTCTGCAAAGAAAAATTAAACATGTAAAGGCTACTTCTTAATAAAGCAAATAATATATATTTCCCAGACCAAAAGGTAAGAAATAATAAACAACTTATCTATCATCAAGATGGATACTTTTCATAAGAAAATAACATCTATATCTCGAGACAAAGGGTTAAAAAATAATAAACTTGTCTGTAATTCAAATGCAGCTGAATAATTACGGTTCAATATACAGCCAATGTAAACTAAAGTCACTCATAAGCAATTAATCACATCTCTCCATATATATTGAGATTCACCTATTAATCTCATATGCATCTGTTCAACCCACATAAAGGTGGAAAGCAGTAGTAAGTTAGTGGCTAGTGTAAAACTAAGTTACTCCCCAAATAAATTCTTCACTAATAGGCTTTATTGAGGCATTCTCTACTTGCAGCACACTTGGTCAGATCATGATTATAGTGTTAACTATGCAAGGGATCTTACGGATTCATGGATGAGTCTGTGGGTAATGAGGGGACAAAGCTAAGTTCATGCACCATATTAGGCTTAATTGTCAAAGAAAATGAAAACAACATATAACTATGTGGGTAAGATGAAGATATTGCCCATACAACACTTAATTCCTTCAACATGCAGCTTTTGTATTGAAGATTCCAAACATCCAATAATTAGAGGGAAAAAATGCTGCAGATATCGCTTCACTGGCAGCACAGGTTGCTGTGCTCGCCAAGAAACTTGATGGATATACAAATGGTCCTTCCAAAAAGCAGAATGCAAACGTGAGTGGGCTCACAAATGGAGAACCAGAGGTTCAGGATGTCAATTTTGTCAACTACAACAGGGGAGGGAATTATAATCCTTATTCAAACTCATTCGACCCTGGGTGGAGGAACCATGAAATTTTCAAATGGAGGCAGGATGACCAATCAAGCGAACTGCAACAAAATGGAGGAAATCAAACTCAGATTGCACAGGTTGGAGCCCACGGCCAGAGCAGAGGAACAATGGAAGAAGATGTGACTAATACTAAAGAGTTCACAAGCTGAGTCTTGTACTTCAACAAAATCTATGGATTGAGAAATGGCTGTCATATTATTATCTTTTAGGCATGACACTCAAATTTAATACTTTTTTTCAATCTATTTAAGACATTTACAAATGCAATTGTGTACAATCTAAAGATTGAAACCCAAATAACGAATTCATTTGATCGAACTCCAAGTCATTCAAGAAAGTTAGTTTCGAATCCTCTAATATGAGCAACATGGACAAAATTGCATCCACAACTTAGGTCAAGATTGGAGACAAACTTTTAGAAAGTATTTAAGAATTATTCAACCTAGCCATCATTCTAATAATTCTCATCTAGAAGGTCATTTAAAATGGTTTGAAAAATAGTTAATCAAGTTAGAGCAGTTTATGATGACGATACATAATAAGGTACAGATGAAATTGTGGAAAGTGCAAAAGAAGCAGTTAGTGAATAGAGCAAAACTCAAAGTACAAGTAAATTTTCAGCCAAGACAGGGTTAGGCAGCACAAATCCTAATAATAATAGGATTTCTGATAAGTTAAGACTAGTAAAATATATGTTTGGTGCTCATTTTTTAATTGATTCAGAATTAGTATCTTAAAATTAGAGTATTCTTCCTAATTAATTTAGTATTAGCATCCCTGTGGTTAAGGACTAGTAGCATTACTTAAAGAAATCAAATGTTTAAGCTCATTAGCTTTATTTAAATTTTATGAGATTAATAAAGCTTCAAATTTAGCTTCCTTTAATTTCACCATTCCATCATTGGAACACTATGCTGCCACATCAGTACAACCCTAAAGTAAAATTATCTAACAACAACACTATTTACATAGCCTAGTAATAATTGGTGCGATAAAAAGCATACCTTCATTCAACCGTTTTACTAGTTCAGGATAAGTTTCTCCTAAAGAAGCATTTTGCTGCTCTAAAGGCATTTCGGCCTCAGGATATTCCAATAGGACCTTCATACAAGTTAGAGAGAAAGATGTCAGGATAGTCATCTGGCGGCCAAAACATTCACTTCCAGCTAAAATAATAATAAAAAAATAAATACAAAATTACTAATTTGACTACACAGTCAAGTCACCAGACATCTAAAGCTACCATACCTCCCTCATACCTGCTTCAGCTGGAAAGAAAGCATGCTCTTCAATTTGTCCCAATCATGCCTGATGTACAATAGACAGACCAAGAAATTACCATATTTTTAGCAGAACAAAACATTAGGAAAAGAGGCAACTAAGGAAATATATGATACTCGAAGCAGATGAGAGTGACAAACTTATATAACCACAGGAAATGCAAAATGAATAATAATTTGTTCGCAAGATAGACCCAGAAAACAATAAGAAAAATTGATGGAAGCAAGCTATAAGAAAATGAAAACTAGTTGAAAAGTAAAGAGCATAATGCCAAAAAATAAGGACAGGGCCTCCTATGTTCAGTTCATATGGGCAGCTTTATTTCATAGAAGATGAGCTATTAATGGGGATGCTCTGACTCAAAAACTAGTACATCTGTAAAAGAAGATGCATAAATGTAAAAGATGATGAATCATTGGTCTCCTGCCCTAGAATCCAATTCCCTTCTTTCAATTTCTTGACCTTTCACTTTTGTCAATGACATGCTCTCATTCTCACAATTTGGAAGAAGAGAGAGCACCCAAAACATTTTGCAGCATTGAAGTTGAAGAATACCAGGCTTCTTTCAATAGTTCAAATAACCTACAGTCTCCTTTTTATAGGATATCAGTCGTTAATGAACTGGCCCTGAGACCCAAATGGTGAATGGGAACTAAAATTGGCCTTAGTGATTTGGGACTTGCATGTACAAGGGTTCTTCCTAATGACTCCTGGTAGCTCTTATTGACAGCTTTGGCACCTCAGTTTCAACTCATTGCATCCTCACATCCTGGAGTTGAAGAAGGCTAAGTAGTTAGCTGATTCAAGTGGTATGGTATGTGAGTTGGGCATAGATATTGTAAAATTCAGTTCCTATCCACTATTGGTGCTAAAGGAAGAACAGTGAGAAGCCAACCCTAGTACGATGCTACAACAACCTATGGTGTACCTCATAATAAAACAGAATAAGGATCTCAGAGCTTTTGTTTTGCACATAATGTTACAGAGGTTCAAATTGCAAATAGATCGATTCATCAATCAAGGTGAGGAAAAAAAAAATCCACAGTTTGTATCCTTGTTTCAGCAAACATGTTCTACCTCTCCTTTTTGGAAGAATCACAATTCCATACTAGATTAGATCGGTACCAGCTTTATCATGTCTTTCATTAGAAATTCCGGCTAGCATGATGGTCCACCTACATTATTCCCAACGACAGCTCTAAATCTCTGGATTGCATGTGCCATTGGCAGCCCAAATTAAGAGCAAGAAACAACTTTCCATTCCGTTTTTAGTCTGTGGAGAAGTAAAGTATGTACAACTACATGTGTAATGCACCTCTCCTCGAGGTGTCCGGCCAAAGCCAACTTTCCAATCGTAACTTAATATGGAAAACCGGAAAGATCAAAAACCTACACAGCAAGGTCAAAAGAAAACAGATTCATCCTCTTAAAACATCTTCAAGAATTACAATTCCGTTCATCATATTCCCCTTTAACAAAATTTGCAAGTCAATATAATTCCATTCTTCAAGGGCATTTTCCCAACAGAGACAAATTTCATCTGCCAAGGTTTTCTTTTCCAAGCCAACTATTGCAATGCCTAAAGAGTGAGACTTTTGAGTGTACTAAGAAATCACATCCAAAACCATGTAATTATTAATTCCTTATGCCACTCCTTCCTAATACAACAGAATGAATGTCCTAATCTTTTATTTTATCCACACACACAAAAGGACAGAAGGTAGGGCAAAGAGTTAGAAACTACATAGAGTTGATTGATCAAGAGCTAACCTAACTCCCTCTCTTCAAAGGGCATACTGAATAAACAGAAAACCTCTAATTCTTGAATGCCAAATCTGAAAGGTACCTCAGTAACTAATCACAAAACTCATCTTCTTATTCTCATTCCTCAGTTTACTACGCCTTTTGTTTTCATTCTTCTCTTTTCTGTAGAAGGCTTGATAAGCCGTGATGAAAACTTCTTATCGGAAGGGATGCCTAGCATTAAGATATCCAGTTTTCTTCTAAACAAGCACATTTCAAGCATTAAACTGAGAAAGAGGCACACTCACAACTGTTTCATATTAATAAATTATAAATGAGAATCAGAATAATCACAAAAGTGACATTAACAGCAAGCAGCAGCATCTGATGCATTCCATCAAATATGGTAATACATACACAATTAACTTGGTGCAATCATAGGAACATATCAACCTAAGTCAAGATAGCGTAAAGTACTTAGGTAAGTCAAGAATCAATATAATATCAGTTATTTAAGTCCACACTTTACTACTAGAAAAGAGAGGCATTCATGTCTGAATGGAAAACCTCCAATAACTAAAACAGTATTACACCCAAATATGAACCATAGTAACCCAATACCCCCACCCCCTGAATCCTCGTTCTCAATTCATCACTCCAAAACACGGTTCATTTTGTAACCATTTCAGTATGGAAGGTCAAGAGAATAAATTGACAAATGGTATCAATTAAAACCATCTTGGGAAAGACTAAAAGACATTTTGTAAAACAAAAGGGTACATCGGGAGATGAGCATACTCTAAAAGGTGAAAGATTTTGTTTAGTCTCTACTTATCTCCATGATGAATTGTAAAGCTTCCAAGTAAGAAAAAACTTGCCATAATAAGCGATGGTGCTTGTTGCTAATCTAATCACCTTTTTGCTAAGAGTTTTATGATGTTTAAATAAAAATTTTCTGTCAATTGATTTTAGGTAAACCACCCGAATCAAATATTATCAAATTATGATAATAGATACAGTACTAAATGAGTACACTCCCCATATCTGGATTACAACCAAGTGAAGTCACGATCCTAAATTTGTTCCACGTTCCGAATTGTCCCCTGATCCAGGTAACTTTGATAATGAACAGCTCTCACATGAATATGATCATGAAAATGTAGCCTCTATTTCAAAGTTTAGGAAATCAATAATCAATTCCTTGTTTCTCTTAAATTAGTCGCTACACTAGTCATAAATGGCACAGGTTAATAATCAACAGGCTGGACCGCAGGATCAAATATATACACAACTAATCATTCCCTATGCAAGATAAACTTTTAACCTTGCACAGGGATACACGATTTCCAGGCCAATTTTAAATTAAGCATGCACTACAAGGATTACTACAGTTGTTGATTCGAGGAATCATATAAAGAAACAAAAGTCACAAGTTATGATAAATATCAAACTGAAATTTGTTTGAAAAATCATATTTAAGGTAAAATGATGAATTGCCTTGCCTTACTTATTACACACAATCTTATGCAGCTCAAATAGGAATGCATGAATTAAACACTGACCATGTGCAGTCAGACGAAAGAAGATAAATATAATAATTAAAACATACCAAAAATTTCCTGTGGATGCAATAACTTCCAATACCCTTCGTATTTCTTCTACATCAAAATCCTCTATCGGTTCTGAAACTCTTTTATCAAGATCCTCTATTGGCTCTAAACCTCTGTTATCAAAATCCTCTTTTGGCTCTAAACCTCTGTTATCAAAATCCTCTTTTGGTTCTGAACCTCTGTTATCAAAATCCTCTTTTGGTTCTGAACCTCTGTTACAAAATAACTATCAACTATTTAAGATGCTGATCAAAGCTGAATACAGTAAACTTGAGGAAAAAAAAAAAAAAGAACAGAGAGATATAGGAATGAAGTCATATGCAACAATGAACACAAACAATGCCACAATAAAAATTTTAAAAGGGGTTTCAAGGAGAAAGGCCACTGGACTGTATAAAAGTCCACAAATCACATAATTATGATAATAGAACTCAAAGGCTTCAAATTTATGAAGACATTCTACTCATCATTTCTTAAAACCTTCAATTTAGAAATTGCATTGGACTATATTTAGAGTAATGCAGGAAAGGTTCTTCCTTTATCCACTTTTCAGCCAGCCATTTCATGACAATTTATGAATGAAAAATATAATAAAACATAATTTGAGAAGTAACTCAAGTTTTTCAAACATGCTTTGCCAACCAAATGACTAAGAAAATGAGCAATGGGAGTTAGTGCTCCTTAACATTACTCCTAAAAGATTTCCAACTTCCTACTGCCTTCTGATTTTAGAACTCAACTATGTGAAGTTCATATTGCATATTTGATGTACTTTCTTGCTTTTTCATGCTCAACTAGACCTCCATGAATCCATCAGTTCCTTAATCCTACAGTTAACCACATCCTACCCATATTGTAAACCCTAACTATTACTTCCATAGCCAGCATGTATCTATACCTTCAATCAAATCCCACAATACATGAACAAAATAGCTTCTTTTAACAGGATTGGTATATAATTATTCTCGAAAGTAGGCAATAGAAAGACAATCAAATCGAAACACGAAGTGAATAAAAAAAGTAGCATTCCCGTGCAAACAGGAGAAGCATTAACCTGTTATTAGAATCAGGAACCATGTGATCTTGTTCATTATCAACGGCACGCTCTAAACTTTCATTCACTGCCATCTCCATTTCAAATCTCGTGTTGCTAGCGAACGTGCTATATTCACAAGATTAAACAACTAAATACGCAATTGAAAAACCAGCGTTTAAAAACACACTGTTACCAACAACAGTGCATATAAAATAAACATAAATCATCAAAACCCTAAAATTACTAGTCGCAAAAATGCTACACTCTCTAATTTTACAGACAAGGTAGCAGATATATAAACGACGAACCTGGGTCAGAACGAAGACGGTGTGATTAGGCCAGCCAGCACGAAAGTTTGATTCGCTGATGGATGGTAAATGAACCCCACGCTGCTCGGGTCGAATTATTGTTGCTTTTATCCGTCCGTACAGATGAACAGGCCCAGTTACTCTTATATGCTCGGGTCAGCTAGTTCACTCATCCAAGTTTTGGTACCTAAGGCTTTGTTTCGATTCACGGTAAGTAATGGGATGGAATGGAATGGAAAGGAATGAGATAGGATGAAATGGGATGGAAAGGGAAAACAAAATATTTTCCTAGTTTGGATATTAGGTGATGAAATGGAATAAACCTACCACTCCATTGTTCGGTATGAGCGAAGGAATGGAATGGATTGGATGTAGTAACATTTAATGTAAATGGCAAATATACCCTTTATTCAATTCTTTTGTTAAACAAATGAAATTTAATACTTGATTCAATATTCAACATTTGGCAAATAAAAGAAGTATAAAGATGTTCATATATTTATTTTGTTCGAATTGAAATCCAGTCGACAATGAAGGAGATGCCTAACTTATATGAAAATAACGCACACAAGCTTGTTCACCTCCTCTATTTCAGCACAGTGAAAAGCATGGCATGGAAAAAATTGTTGACTTCAAATGAATGTTAAGAATTTAAATATAGTGTAGGTCATCCAGTTTGGAATGCTCCGTCTTAGACAAATTCACAAATTTCACTTAACAAGTCTTTTAACTATAATTCCAAGTTGAGCAACTCCATTTTGAACACAACCCTCTTTCTGAAGCTCGGATTTAGCCATGAGTGGTAGTCGACGCATCATTCTACCTCAGATCTAGAGCATCTCCCTTCCTGTACAACACAATGGAAAATATACAGGGAAATGATTATGCAATCATCAAGTGTCAACTACCACTACAATGATCACTATCCAATATCAAGTACCAACTACGAATACATTACTGCTATCCAATACCTAATATCAAGTATGATTAAAGTGACCCATTTAGCTCTTGCACTATCATTAACAACCTTCAGAACACCTCTCAAGCAAATTCAAAGTAAGAACAGTCTATCTAATCCCACTATATTTGCACCAGAAGATTGGTTTATCACACCATAAATGAGGTACATGATAAACACCATAAATGAGGTACATGACAATGAGAAAACAAAAGATGAAATTTTAATAAACGGTATTGTAAATTAAAGCACTATAGAAAAAAAGAAAGATGTACCAAGTAAAGCATCATGAAAGCAAACTAATTAAACTACATTTCAAAGAAAAATATCAAATAGAGGGAACTAGCATGCTTCATAACAACTCTTATAACACCCCCATTATTTCTACTCGAACCCATGTTTCCACATCTAGAAGAGGTTTGCTGCTCTTTCTTCCACATAGCTCTCTTTACCTCAACCTGAAGAAATACAGAATACATATAGGAAAACAATTGTACAAACTAACATTTTCACAAATCTTAGTGTGACAAAAGGACAGTAAAAATGAACTCCAATGTCACAAACTTTTAGAAGTAGAAAATTAGAGATAAATATGTCTACAAAGTACAAATAGAGAAAGTCAGATGCATCCCAAAATATACATAAACAAGCTAAAACATCAAATCATAAGCCAAAAACACATAGTTATTCACCATAATATCCTATAAAAAAAAACTCCACAAAGTAGATTTCAAATCTGGTAGACTTCACCACCATATAAAAGGCACCAAAAGGTTGGGAAACCTGCAACATAAGAAAATCATCCAATAATATTATGCTAATTCAAATAAGTATTGCTATAATGAAAAGTTTACTTAACCACTTGGAGAATAATTTGGTACTATGAAAGGCAACATTTCCTTGCATTTGTTAACGGGTGTCCCTTTAAAAGCTCGCAACGCTTTCGGATGCGTGATTATGTGCATGTACACATTAGGATACAATGTAGGTCCGACTCCTATTTCTTCCAAATCTGAAAATAATGAATCCTCTGCAGCATCATTCTTATTTTGACTAGCAAACTCTTTTAAAGAGGCACAAAGATCTTTAATAGAGTTAGTAAGTTCAGAGAAAGTGTCATCTGTTTCCATTGATTTTATTTTTCGTTTCTTAGACCTCGATGAATTATCTCCATCGGATTGATCTGCAACAGACCTACTAGTAGGAGAGAATGGTGGTACTTCATCATTTGCATAATTATAACCCTCTAATGATGCTTCCTCTTTAGCCACTTGATTATCAATATCTTCTATAGTAATACCATATTCACGACCGCCAGCCTCTCTTCTTCGATTAAATTCATATCTAGTTTCTGCATGCTCTCATGTTGCTCGGTCTTTACCAAAAAGTTGGACAAGTTTCTCATAATGTAAAATTGGTTTATTTCTCCATTCAGCAGCTTCAGGTTTAGACTGTTAAAAAAATAAAATAATAAATTGATTTACACACATATATATATACTATTCATACATTTATATTATATTTTGCTAAATTGATTTGAATGAAAAATCAAAAGAAGTCAAAAAGAAAATGTACCTCGATGAAAGTATCCCACACCTCTGGTTCTGCTATCCACATAGAGCTAGATGCATCCCAACCAAAACCACTCAAACTATTCTTGAATATATCATAAAATGAGGAAAAATTTGATTTTAGATGTTTCACATGGTCTTTAATCTTGTCTTTGGTTAATCGTTTATCAGGAAAATGATCTTTCATTTCCTTTAAGATGTTGTCCATAGCATTTGGGGTGATAGAGTTACCATGATTGTTTCCTAAGGATTGTTGCATAAGGTATGCATCAAGTAAGACAACATCCATTGCATATGTCCAACTGATTGTGTCGACTCCCCTAATCTTTTTGCCTTTCTTTGAGTTGCAATCCATACCTGATTTATAATTAAAAAGATCAAACATTAATTCATATCTTATATTCACTTAATAAAAAATATATATTAATTTTTCAAAATATTAGAATATGTAGTAATCAACAAAGACAAAAAAAATGATTGTGTACTGAAACTTAAAATTTCATTAATAATAAAGAAAATGTGAGAGGTTTCTAACAAACAATAATGAAAAAGCAAGACATCAACATCTAACAACTTTCAATATCAATAATTTTGCCACATAGAAGCAGATATGTTATCTCTAATTGACATCGCCAAGTTTGTATCCTCATTTTCTTCTCTTTGAACATGATGATCTCCTTGTGAAGTGCTACCACTTTGCAAGTCCTGTTGAACCTTATTTATAATACTTTCATCCGGATCAACACCCATAAAATAGTTATGCAAAATGCAACAACTAATAATGATTAGTTTATGAGTTCCAATATCATATGTTGGTTCGGTGGTTGTTTGTATGATTGGAAATCTCTTTTTTAAAACACCATGCACACTCAACCGATATCCTCAATGAAGAGTGTTGTTTATTGAATAATTCACGGGCATTTCGCGGTGGATTACTAGAGTATTCCTGCAAGTGGTACCTTTCTCCCCTATAAGGTGTGATCAATCCTCTTTTTAGAAGAAATCCAGCATCCCCAAGATAATATTTCCCTAATCAAATGATGTTAAAGTTAATCTCACCATAAAACTTAAACTAAAAATTGAATATAATCCTAACTTAACATATTTACCTTGTGGAATTTTTAAGGAATATGCACGTGTGATTGCATTTTAAAAAATTCTAGAGTCTGAAGATGTCCCTTCCCAACCGGGTAAAACATATGTAAATTTCATGTCAAAAGTACATGCTGCTAGAACATTTTGAGTTGGATAGTCTTTCCTGCCGCGGTATCTAGGAGCATCTTGCAATGGAACCTTGACACGTACATGTGTACAATCAATTGCTCCAATGCAATCCTAACAAAAAAACTAGATAGTTATATTTTGGATAATATAGCTTATAGGAAAATATTTACATATGTATAAATGTTCACCTTAAAATATGGGTAGAATCTATGACTGTTGAGAATTTCAGTAGGCACTTCATTTCCATTAGGTTGAATAAGATATAACTCTTCCAGCTCTAGTATAGCTTATAATACCCTATGAAAATGACGACTAATTGTCTCTCCAGATCGTCTAAAGAAAGTTGACATCACCCGATTTTTTACATTGTGTCCTACTAAATATAAAAACTTTGCCACTTGTTCTTCAATTATTGCAAATCTACTTGGTTGAAGTCCAGCTCTATTTCTTAAGATGGTGCACAGATTCATAAAGGCAGAAAGACCCATACGAAGTACATTCCGACAACGTTGATTGCACATAATATGCTTCATCAATTCAATCCTAAATTTTTCCCTATGTTCCATTATTTCATGTGGAATTCTACGCCTTCTTGAATTACTTTCAATAGAGAGAAACGATAATAAGATGCATATTAAACATCCCACCACCATTATAATGAAGTGATTAATTTTTTCATCTTCATTTGCCATCTAAAAGTAAAAAAAAAAAAAAAATCAAAATGAAAATAATAAAGCTACTGTCAAATACAAATAATAAAATGAAATTAAATCTAGCACATATTATATACTATTTAAACACTAAACAAAGCAGATTGACACTTTTATTTAATCAAATTATCTGCACAATTCAAGAAGTTTAATTTGCTTCCCTTAAATATAAGTTAATGATATATATATATATATATATATATATATATATATATATATATATATGTATACATTTGTTTACAAAATTTAAACAATTCCACCAAATCCTACTAGTTTTTTAAGGATTAAATAATATTGGATTTTTTAGGAACTTGCACACTTTTTTATTTTAAAATTTTTTAATTTTTTTATTGATGTATATGAACAACAACTTCAAAGCCACCTCAAATTATATAAAGGCAAAGTTTAACTCATAGTATACAGAGACAAAGTATAGTAACTAAAAAGAATCAGTTTTAAGTACTCACTTGTAAAAGCTAGTGAACAAGTTGAAGTGAGTATGCTTTACTTCCGTAGATTTCACGTAGAATGTTAGATCTGAAATAAACAAACAGAAAATCAATAATAATAAACCTAAGCTATAAAAACCAATAACACACGCACATACTCTAATTCAGAAAAAGACGAGTTAAACATGAGTTTAAGATTTATACTAAAACACAAATCGAAGATTGGTGAATAATTTACCTAGAATTGATTTGGGAGTAGAGAGAACAGAGTAACAGCAAATGGTGAACAAGGAGCACCAACCTCTTTTACCTATGCCCTTACGAGGTTGGGTGTAGAGAGATCTTGTGCGTCGTGCGTGGATTTGAGTGTGAGCGTCAGACGTGTGATAGGTTTGGGTTAGGGAGAGAATAGAATCGTGGATTTTGATATGTAGTAGAGAATATAGAAGAAATTCTTTTGACCAGTTAATTTTAAGGGTATTAATGTAATTTATCAATTTTGATAGATAAATTACCACAAGTTTCCATCCAATTTGGGAGGTAAGGAGATGGAAGGTAAGAAAAGGTATGGCATGGAGTACATACCATCATTTCTCATCTCATTCCATTAATAAAAAGTGATTCCAAACAATGGATTATAAAAGTTGATCCATTCCTTCCATTTCCTTCCCCCCACTTCCCCCAATCCAAACAAAGACTAAGGTTAAACTCCAGTTTATGGTCTTAAGCGTCTAACTCATTTAAATTTATTAAAGAAAATATTAATTAATATGAAAAAATATATAATGTTATATCCATTTTTAAAAATTAATTTAAAAATCATCTATATTTAAAAATAATTCAAAAAAAATATTCTTAATAAAAATGGACTTAAAACTCTTCATTTAAAATTCTTAGTATAATCACAAATTTAGAGGTTGGTTGTCTCGCCAGACCTTTGAAATTTAATTTAACTTAAATTTTAGCCGAGTTTTAAAAAAATTTAATTCAAACTATTTATGAGTTAGTTTAATTTAAACTCCAAATCGAGATTCGTTTATTGCTCTAATTAAACCTAGAAACATGTCACATTAGAGCATCTCTAATACTCTCGTGGATTGGGGCCGATATGGTAAAGAGAATTGATAATGTCTTCACTAACATGTTACATACATGATATCTAAATAGACAGTTTTATTATTTCTTCTATGGTATTATATCCATTGATGGTACATTTTAATTAATTATTATATTTTTAAATAAAAATGGAAAGAGAAAATGAGAAATATCACTACAATAAACAAAATATTATAAATAAAAAAATAAAATTAATGAGTCAGCATGTAGATTGAAACCTCGGAAAATAGAGGTTTTAATGCACAATGTGGATATTAAAGTTTGCCGCCTCATCCTCATATATAAAATAGACAACAACATTGTAGTTTATTTTTATAACTCCCTCTACATATTAGCACGGGATGAAGACAATGATCAAAGATTATGTTGCAACTTGTGTTATTTGCCAAAGAAATAAAGTGGAACTATCTTATCCAGCAGGTTTATTACAACCATTAAATGTTCGACATCAAATATGGGTTGACATCTCTTGGAAAAATAGTGTTCTTCGTCGTGGTCGATCGCTTCTCCAAATCAGCTCATTTCATTCTAATGGCTCATCCATATTATACTACCTCAATTGCTCATTTCTTCTTTACAAGGGTTACCAAAAACAATTATGTATGACAGAGAGTCATATTTACCAATAATTTCTAGAAAGAATTGTTTCTTTTAAGTGCTAATAAATTTGCCTTTTCGTCAGCCTATCATCCCCAAACTGACGGCCAAACGGAGGTGATCAACAGAACTATCAATATTTATTTGTGGTAATTGGCAGACGATAAGCCTTTATAATTGGGTGGATTGGATCCAATTGGCAGAATACTAATATAATACTTCTTATCACTCAACCTTGAAAGCAACATCTTTTAAATTTGTTTATGGTCGTGCTACACCTCGATTATTGTCATATAGCCTGGGCTCAAAAAAAATAAAGCGATTGAACAAGCTTTCTTGGACTGCGATGCATCTCTTGTCATGATCAACTAAAGCTCTGAACCATATGAAGACCCAATATGATAAGGGACATAAAGATGTTATTTTTGCTCCAAGTGATTGGGTGTGGTTACGATTACATCCTTATCGATAATCCTCTATTTCAAAGATGAAACACTCTAAGCTTGCTCAATGGTTCTTTGGCCCATATCAAATTCTTAAACAAGTGAGGAAGGTGGCATATTAACTTGCTCTACATCTTAAGTCTAAAATTCATAATACTTTTCATTTGTCTCTCTTAAAGCAGTATCATGGTGCACCACCTACCACAATCACTCCATTTCCGCCAATACTCAATAGTAAGATCATTCCCGCACCAACATATGTTCTACGTGCTCGGCTGAATAAAGACAATTGAAAGTTCTAGTCTAGTGGCAAGGATTCCAACCACGTGAGAGTTGGTTTTTGAATTCCGAACAACTTATCCTTCTTTCGACCTTGAGAATAAGTCTTTTTTCAATGATGGTTATGATGTTAGAGAGGCATCTATAAGCTAAACTTACTCCAGGAAGTATACAGTTGGCAACAAATATTTGATATCAAAATTAATGATTTGACAAGTTCCTTAAATAACTCTTAAAAATATTAGTCAACTATTGTCTTTATTGTATTTTCCTTTTTCATGCTAATTGTTTTTCTTTGTTAAAGTTTGTTTTTCTTAAAATTATGAATTGCCTTGTATTATTAATAGATATTATAAACAAAATTAGGAATAAAAAGACAAGTAATATTCTACCCTAATTCTCTTCCAAGATGTGATTTGAACTCTCCTGTTAATCGAGTTTAGAGGTCAGTGGGATTCTCCCTGATGGGCACTCATTCTAGAACTATAAGTTCCTCAAAGAAAAATTGATGTAAGGGGAAATGAAAACTTCCATTACACTGCCCTCTTATGAGATCCTAGGCCCATAACTTTTTTCTAGATGCTTCATCTAACAAAGTCACACTTATTAAAGTAAGTAAATAAAAGATGGGTGCCGAATCTACCAGGCTTGGAGGCATGGTCTCCATCATAATACGCGGTGCAAGCAGAATCAACGAGGGATTAGTTCACAGGTTCAACAACTAATCTGCACTGTGCAATCGTCGCCAACATTTAAGACAAAAAACCTGTATCGATCCTTTGAGTCATTTGAAGTCAATTTCGTCACTGTGTTCTTCTTTATTTCAATTGTTGAAATTATATATATTTTTTGTGAAATTGTGTTGAACTTGCTTGATTGAAGTCACGATTGAATCCATTTATTTGTTTTATGATTGAAATTTAGTTGATTTTCTTGATTTTTTAGCTTTGGCGATTAAAAATTCAGGTGAACTTAGGTCTTTGTATGTAGTAGAGCCTCTAAATGCATGCTCAGATTTGAGTCTAATATGTGGAGAGCCTCATGATGCATGCTCGGACTTGAGTAATGAAGTTGAAAAGTTTTCTCACATGAGTTTATCTCCATTTGTGTTAATTATTATAGGCATGGTCGTCGATGGCCAAGAGCCATCTAGGTGACGGCACAGGGCCCCAAAATTAATTAGGCCCCTAAATTACAACTCAAGGCAACAATATGGGCCCCAAAAATTAATAGACCCACAAATTACAACTCAATGCAACAACCTATGTAGGTTGTAGTCAAATGCCTGGTCTATTGTACATTCTTTAATAATAGATTCATCTACGTGATATTCGATTATCCGTGAAATGGTCCAATTTAATTTTTTTTGGGGCTCCAATTTAAATTTGGAACTCTGGTTTAAATTTTGTTTTGGGGCCCCCAATTTCTGGAGACGACCCTGATTAGAGGTGGTGTAGCTTCAAAGAGGAAAAAAAGTTCAAAATGTTGGTTTTCATGCTGTTATTGTTTAGGGTTAATCTTAATTTAAAAAAAAAAAAAAAAAAAACCTCATTCGAGTTTCAAAAAATCCCCAAAAGACAGCCATATTTTTAAAAATTCTCATTTTACCACTTTTCCATATGTTAATGCTAGAGTTACTGTTTACTGTTGTTAGTTGACTTTTTACTCATTCTACAAGGACATTTTATTTTTTACTATTAATTTTTTAAAAGAAAAAATAATTAAAAATAAAAAATAGAAGTTTTATTTTTATTTTATTTTAACAATGTTATTTTTAAAAAAATGAAGAAAAAAAACCATAAATTTCATATTTAAAAAAAACAATGTTATTTAAAAAAAATAGTTTATTTCTTCATTTTTTCCCCCCTCTCCCATAACCAAAATATACATTCATCAGATTTATAGAACTTCTCTCCACACTTTCCTCACCTTCCTTCGCTCCCTTAACGATTTCTTTTTCACCTTCCTCGACTTTGGCGACGTCGCCCAACAGCACGACCTGAACAATATTCCTTGCTCTAACCCGTCACATCTTTCAATCTCTGCACTCTTAATCTCCTAAAGAAATTAGATCATTTAAATTTTATTGTGGATTTAGGTTTGCATGAAGAGCAAAAGAAAAAGGAAAAGTTGTTGTCATTGTTGTGTTTATAACGCTGTGGTTGTCACGTTCGTAAATCCAGGTCATTTTAAAATTTGATTTCTGACTAATTGCTATTACCATGTCTATAAAGGGTAAAATGCTAATTTAAAAATTTATGTAATTTGTCCGAGTCTATTTGCATTGATTTAATCATTTTTGGCCTTGAATGGTGTTTTTGAACAAAAATAGGGGTTTGTGAATTAAAACGTAATCTACCATTAAGGATATTTTTGAAAAGCTAAACAACATATGGGTTTTTTTAGAAAAATTCCACATTTATAAGTCAAAACATCTAATTTCACACATTCTCACGATTGAAACCTAAAATCAACTTTTCTCTCTAGTCAAACCCACCTCTAACACACATCAAACCCTAGTTTCAAATCTACAATAAAAAATCAAACCCAAACACTTTTGAATTAAAACTCACAATTCATTTGGAGCATTCGTAAGGTTGATTCAAATCCTCCCCTACTCAATCTTATATGTAAAATATTAAATCTCTCTTGAAATCAAATCAGATTTTTTATTAGATGATTATCAATGTTGATTTTTGTAACAGCAAACCCCATCCTGGTGTAAGGATGCAGAGCCGGCCACTACGCAAAATACAACATATAATATTACTAGACATATGTAGTTAGTATTAACTATATATAAATTCAAAATCCAAAAGTTCATTACTAATGGTTCAAGAGAAGAAAATAAAATCTGAATACAGTTCTTCAAATAAAATTACAATCCCCAATGAAAAGTAATGTTCAAATTTATTCATTCATTGTGTAACGTCCAAAATTCTAGTCTGATTTTTTTCTCTTTTAAATAAGTTTGAGAATTTAATGTGAATATTTTGATTTTAAGTATGTTGATTTGATCTTTTTTTTATTGGTAATAGTAGTGAGATTAGTGAGTTTAGATCATAACCGAAGCTCAATAATAGGAAATTCAAATTTTTGTAGGACATTCGGTTAAATTTCCCCCCTTAGATTATGCAAATTAAGTTTCCAATAAAAATTTCACTTTAATTGATTTCTTTTAAAAAAAATCTTTTTAATTATTGAGTGGAGAAAATATTTATTCCAATATATTTCATTTTTACTTAAAATTGTTAAAATAATATTGACGGGAATTTTTGGTTTATAAAAAAAAAAAAAATAGTACTTGATCTTGAATTTGAATGGACATTCTATTGGATTTGGGATTTATTGGATTTGGGCTCTGCAAAATCCCAAATCCAACACTAGGTCCACATGAACCAAGCCCACATTCCCTTCTCCCCTCTCCACTTGCGCTGTACACACTCATTTTCATCTCTATCGATCAAAATAAAATCTCTTGTTTGGGTGCATGCAAAACTAGGTTGAATCATAGTTCATCTAATCTATTAGTGTGGTCTTCATAGAAAATCATCTCATGCCTTCCAATCCTAAATTTTAGGGTTCCTGCTTTATTTAACAGCTCTCAATTTCCTCAATTGGTAAGTTAGTTTCAAATTTCTTTTATTTGGGGTTTTAAAGGTTATGGGTCTTGCAATTACATTAGTATCTTGAATTTTAGGATTCTTACTCCAAGATTCAGACTCAATTTCTAGTTGTATCACTCTTCACTTGACGTTTGAATGTATTATTGAGTTCAATTCTTGAATTCTTTGGGTTTGATTTGAATTATATGTTTCTAGATTGTGGGGAAATAAGAATTTGACTTTATTTGCCTCTGTTGTCAATCTTTTTACATGTTGCTATTATGTATTAGATAGAGGTGAATTAGTATTGTTCTAGAATTAGTATTGTTATGGCTTCCGTATAGATCGAAATCACTATTTTTGCTGCTGCTTTGTTTTATGAATATATATGGTTTTGGAAACACTAAAAAAATTGATATAAATTTTTTTATTGATCAATAGGTAGTTAAGTTAGGGAAGGACAATTCAATAGCGAGCAGTGAGTCATTTTCGGAAAATAGCGTTAAGGTTGGTGAACCTTGTTTTTGCCTTTACATTAATGTTTGTTGTTGCGTGGGACTTCCATTGATGCGTTTTAGGAAATAGAATATTGGATTGATGCTTGAGCTTTTTATTGTTGATTATGCATTAAAATAATGATATAGTGATTTATTTATGATTTCATATGTGTATTAGTATATTTTTCTTTGCGAGTGTTAACTTAAATTATTTGACATTGGTTATTGTTCTACCGACTAGAGTAGAAGGCTTTTGATGTATTAGTGTTAATATAAATAATGGAAGTTGGATGTGGATGTAAATAATAATAATAATGTTAAGTGAAATGACAATAAGATCGCATTTTTAGTTTAAACTCAACAGTGAAGTAAAGACGCCTTAGGGAAACCAGAAGTACTTCAATTATTTGCGAAAGTAACATGACAAGTAGGCCAAAGACGTGATGTCTATTTATTCTGAACTTCGGTTCACTATTTGTATTCGGGACTTCGGTCCATTATTTGTATTTGGAGCTTCAGCTCATTATCTATCCTGTTTCACTATGAATTTTAAACTAATTTGAGCGTAAATTAATATATTGTAATTTGATAATTTATTGATGCATTCGAATCTAAGGTCTTATTTGACAAAATATGTCAATTGTATGTCTTGTTGAGAGTCGTAGCGTGAATAAGTTCTCACTTGATATGAATGTTGTTATTGTGGTTTAAGACCTTAATATTGGAACTATAGTTGTTATAGTAGGTGTGAGTATATGCTTGTATATCAAGATAATTGGGTATGATTATTGTACTTGTTCAGTTTATATTACAGTGATAGCTGATTGCCTTCATTTAGATAGCTAATATTGGTCGAGTTTTAGTTGTGTTATGTATTGTTTAATAATGTAAGAAAAGCTACAGATAATGTATAATAAGTAGGTTTGGTGATTAAGTGTGCACATCTAGAAGTATTAATTTTATTTTATTTTTCCCTTACTGCAACCAGGTTGGTTATACAGACCACTTGGGCAGTGTTGAAAATAAAAATTAATAAGTTGTTAGTCCTATTGAGTCATTATAATCAATTCTTGTTATTTCTAGTGGGTATATATGTGTTCTTCATAGCTCAAATATTGGTATCTTGGATGTTTAAAGCTGCGGAAGTAACTCAGATAATGCAAGTTGTTGCAATCTGGATGATCATTTTCATCATTACAGTGTATAAACCATATAGGAAGGGGTCAAGAAGTCGATACAATTATTTAATGTTGTTGTCTATTGTCACTCGATAATGTATGTATGTTTCCGTGAGTTCAAAAACTAATATTTTGCTTGTTTTAAACGTATTAAAGTCGCTTTAAAACTAACCAAATTTATCGTCAACAGACAAATAATAATAATAATAATAATAATAATACTAAAAATAAAATAATAATGATAAATTAATTACCTAACTTTATTTTATTTTATTTTTTTGGAACTGATTTCCGCTTCTTCTAAGGCTTCTCGTCTAGTTTTTAGTTTGTGACTTCTCATTTTTTATTGAGTCTGTCTGAGTTCGTAATTATGTACAATGACCATACTGCTCTTACCTTCAACGTTAGTGTTTTTATCAAGTATTTTTACAGGTTCCGAATTAAAGAAAAAAATTTATTTGCTGATTACTTTTGGTTAGAGTAATCTTTTATTATATTCATACTTCACGTAATGAAACATAAACAACTTAATGGACCTAATGCATATAATAAGAGTCTAAGGAGTTTATTTTAGACATTTGTCTGCTTAACTATTGATATTGTTGAACCTTTTTAATGTTGAAGTGTACTAGTGGATCTAATTGGGTGCATTGTGTTTCATTCATTATCATAACTATACTAGTGCATATTGTGTGTTTGTTTGGGATTCGGTTCACCAACTAGGCTTCGTAGCTTACCGTGATTCTTTTTCTCTTTTTGGTTTCTTCTTTCTTTGAATTGAATGTGACAGGTGATCAAGCATGAGGTATTTTTGGGTTTGAAGAAGTCACATGAAGCATTGCATATGTATAACCATATCACTAGGAGTCTTATGGATAATTTTTGTCAAGCCATATAGTGTGTCGTAAATAATATTGCACATGTAAATGATAATAATAATGTTATTCAAGTGTTTAATTGTTTCTTTTTGAATAGTTGAGAATATCTCCATTTTGTTTAACATGTTAAATTTTGTTATATTTAAGGATGAGACTTACTTATGGTTTTAGATTATTTGGGCTGATGTTATATAACTTATTAGGTATTTTTTGGAGTATTTAATAGCAAATTGTCATAGGGATTATAAGTTGTTGGTATACATGTTGGTTGATATTGAGCTGAAAAGGTAGTTGATTTATTTTGTGACACCTTACTTATAGTTTTGTTTCGGCTGAACTAGGGGTTGGACGCGACACATTGTCAACTAAAGGAATAAAAAAAACTTAGAGTCTTAGAAGGTAAATGGTAGCAAAAGAAGTATCAAGTGATAATAATGCCAATGCATGCTTGTGCTCTGATGAAGTATCCATGTTGCCTAACCGTTAGTGATACATGTACCCATCTAGAATTTTTTCACATAACAGAAAAAATAAAAGAAAAAGAGAAAAAATAGGGTTATATTATCATTAGTCTAGTTGACATCCACACATTCCAACATAGGGGTGTAAACGAGTCGAGTCGAGCTTGAGTATACCCAAGCTCGACTCGACTCGTGAAGGATTATGTTAGGCTCGAACTCGAGCTCGAATTTGTCGAGCTTTCAAAAATCAAGCTTGAGCTCGAACTCGAATGACAATCGAGTTACTCGAGCTCGAATGACAATCGAGCTACTCGAACTCGACTCGTTAAAGTTCATTTATTTTTTTATTAATAAGTTTTTAATTTTTTATATTTATTCTTGACTTGATTTGGACATACTCGAGCTCAACTCGACTCGTTGGTGTTACTATAGTAGAGCTCGATAAGGCTCGCGAGCCTTACGAGTCGAGTAATATAAAGCTCGAGCTCGACTCGTTTTAGGAAAAAGCTCGACTCGAGCTCGACTCGAACTCGTGAACAACGAGTCGATCTCGAATAACTCGCGAGTAGCTCGACTCACTTACACCCTATTCCAACATACATAGACATGATCTTATATTTGGCTCTAACATATGGGAGCACATAGTACGGCTTCTATGAATCTTCTAAGACTTCTTATAACATATACATTCCTATAACTAGAAAATTATTTTATTTTTTTCATTAAGCCGACAAAAAATCATTACAGTGTCATTTTACTAATGGTCGATTTATTCAAGTTTGTCAGTGTTATTATAGTAACTAAGAGGGTTGTCTAATAGGCTGTGTAATAATCCAACTAACAGGTTGTTTAATAATCTAGAAATAAAAATTTTTTGGTGTACAAGTTTTTAAAATCTCATCATTCGGTCCAAAATCCCAAATGATGAAGGTCTGAGCTCGACATCTCCTCGCCATTTTGCTTGCTAACCTTTCTGTCATAAAAGGGTTTTAAAATGGCGAATGAGATATCTCGACAATAACTCGCCATTCTACTCGTCAACCTTTCTGTTAATTTAATTTTTTTAGGGTTGACGAAGGAAGCCTCTCGACAATTATTCACCATTATATTTTGCAAACATTCCTGTCATTCAGGTTCTTAAGGTTGACGAATGACGAAGCTCATCATATGCTCATTCATTCGCTATTGCATTCTGCCTATCAAGTTTTTAATGTTGACGAGTAAGTCTCTCAACAACCTTTCGTCACTATATCTCGCCAACATTTCTGTCAAGTTGATTTTTAAGGTTGACGAGCTCACTATCTTGACATGTGCTCATCATTATCTCGTCATTTTACTTTGTTATGTGAATTTTCCCAATTACGAATGTAGTGTCCTTTCAATTTTAAATTGACAATTTTTCCGTTCTAGTTATATATTAACTTATTAGGCTTAAATAATATAGAAGACTAATCAATTTAGATGATGACTTCATTACCAAAATCAATCAGGACACAATCAATAGATTTGCAAGTTTAACGGTATAATCTGGCGTGGTGGCAAGGTGCCACATCATTACATGACCGGTCTTAAGGCTGACCACTAACCCCACAGACCACCATTACGCTTTCCAGCATACTTTATCCTCACTCGCATGCTGGCCGGGAAAACTTCCTAGAAGGTCCACCCATCCCAAGATTGCTCCAAGCCAAGCACGCTTAACTTTGGAGTTCTCAAGTTCTGGGCTCCCGAAAAATAATGTGCACATTAGTGATATTTGTAGCAATTCAATTGCTTTTAACTGTCTCAATATGGGGTGTTACAATCCACCCCCCTTAGGACACAACGTCCTCGTTGTGGTTGACCCACATCATTCCCAGAATCTTTACCCCCGCTAGACGAATGCCCAGGGCTCTTATGTCCACAGGCGCACTCGCGGTCGTAGGGTTGCTCTGATACCATTTGTAACTTCCGGCCCCCGCCCTCAGATGAAATCGAGGCGCGGTGGCAAGACGCCACATCATTACATGACCGGTCTTAAGGCTGATCACTCCCACAGACCACCATTACGCTTTCCAGCATGCTTTGTCCTCACTCGCATGCTTTCCGGGAAAACTTCCCAGAAGGTCACCCATCTCAAGATTGCTCTAAGCCAAGCACGCTTAACTTTGGAGTTCTCAAGTTCTGGGCTCCCAAAAAACAATGTGCACATTAATGATATGGGTAGCAATTCAATTCCTCTTAGCCCTGTCTCAATATGGGGTGTTACTTTTAATTATAGTTTGATTACAATTTATATAAAATATGAGTATAGTTCTCAATAGTTTTATGAAAATGACAAAATATCTCTGATAATATAAGACTTAGAGCATCAACAATGGCTGGTTCCAATTTTGGGTTCCAATTCCGCCACGTCAGCAACTGGAACTCTCAACAAATTCCCTTGCAATGGTGAGTTCCAGTTGTGGTCCCCACTTATTATTTTATTAATTTTAATTTTTTAAAAAAATAATATTTTTATTTTATTATAACATTATATTTTAAATATTTAATAGATATTCAATAATATATATAATTAAACTTTAGTTAATAATGTTACTAAATTAAATTTATATTTATATTTATCATTAAATATTAATATACTTATATATTTTTAAAAAATTAATTATTTATATAAATTAAAATATTATATAAGAAAATAAAAGCAAATTTAATAACATTCATAAAATAGATAAAGCATAACAAAATTACAAATTGAAAATATATATATATATATATAAACATTTTAAATAAAATACTAATTTAATTCATTAAAATATAATTCTAAACATTGGCAGTACATATATTAGCACAATTAATTAATTAAGATACATAAACTTCCAAATAATTCATTAAAACAATATCCTAATTTCTCTAATAGTTTTTGAACAACCTTTTGATGTGTTTCTCGTTGCAATGGAGATAGTTTAGATGTGTCGGCCAAAATGATTTCCTTGTATATCTCCCACATTCTAACTTCTAACTCGGCCATTTTTGACTCGCCTGTTTTTATTTGTGCTTGAAACTTCAATTCTTCTGTCTAGATCGCTTTCGATTTTCCTTTTGCATTTATTTTTGCGGCTTTGTTACCTAGTGGACGTTTTGGAGACTCCACTTCAACCGCATTCTTCAGCAGGCGTTTCTCTATTTGACGATGATGTATATGCTCCGACAATATTTAATTTTGACCGTTTCGAAGAGCCTCCACTCTCTGTTGCTTGAAATTTCCATTTTTGTTCGCAACGCAATATCAACCAATGTTCAAGAAAAACGAATTTTGATGACTCATTCACAAAATATATTTGGTGGGCTCTATTCATGATATCATCTTCATTGGTACCGCTCTGTGCAGTTCGAGTCGCTTAATCATATGCTGAACCAAAATTTTGACAATAAGTATTGATCCTATGCCATCTTTTCTTCATTGCATCCCTCTTTCTATCCCATTTTTCACCTAATTTGTATTCGACACAATATTGGTAGATTCGTTCCGAAAAACTTTCAGCCTTTTGATCCGTTCCGACTACAGCGTCTTTGGAAACATTTAACCATCCAGAAATGATAAGGCTATCCTCCTCCCAAACCCAATGTTTGCTACTTCGTGGAGCACGATTGTCGATATCATCATTAAGGTTGATTCCCTCTAAACCTTCATTTCGAAATTCTGGATTGATTTGAATAGGCATTGTGCGTGGAGTTAGATTAGAAGCTGAATCTAAACCTCCGAATTGAGTAAGATACATAGATGGAGGTGTATCGGCATTTTGTGATGAAAATGGTGGTACATAGATGGAGGTGTATCGACATTTTGTGATGAAAATGGTGGCAATTGAAAATTTAAAGTGGAATTTGGGAGTTGAGTGTTTTTTGGATTTGGATTTTGATTTTGTTGTAAATTTTGTAAAGCTTGGAAATTGCTAACAAATTTGCTTAATTAGGATCCATATTGCTATGAAGAAAAATTGAAGAATATAAAAAAGAAAATTGTAGTGAAATGGTAAGAAAGTGTGAGATAAAATGAAGATGTTAAATTTTATTTATAGTAGAAAAATAATAATTAAAAATATTACAACGGCTATTTTCTTACCGTTAAAAAATTAATAAGAATAAAACAACACAACGGTCATTTGACTGTTTGATGATTCAGTCTTTATTTTTAAAATTAATTTAAACATTATTTTGATGTAAATTAGTGTGATGCGACAATTTTTTTTAAAAAAAATTTAAAAAATAAAATAGGGATTGTCCCAGAAAACTGAGACGCGTCCCACTTCAATGTTGCGCTGCAGTGGTGCCACTTTTTACTTTTCCAAACAAGCGGAACTCCCACTAAAGATGGTCTTAGTGTGTTTCAAAATTTTTTTAAATTAAGAGCATCTCCAATGGTTTTCTAAAAAATAAATCCTAAAAAACTCGTTTTGGGAGTTCCTAATTATTATTGGGACACAAAAAAACTCATGTACTACAACAATTCCCAATAAATAACTTTTTAAATATTTTAAATTTTGCCACGTCATTCCATTGGGCTTATCTATTACTGATTCAATTAAATCACTCTTCTACTTCAACACTCCTACTATATTGTCAATTGAAAAATTGGATAGAGAATGCCAAAAAGGGAGGCAAATATAGTGATAATTAAGGGAGTTTTTGGGTACGCCTAAATATTGGGAGTGAGATTGGAAACGATTAGAATGTGATTTTCTCGCATGATGTCCTAAATTAAAATTTATGATTATTTTTAGGGAACTATTGGAGATACTCTAACAAATTAATGTTTCAAATAGTATATAGATTATAAATTAACTTGGTTAAATAATGCGTGTTTGGTAATAACATTTGTAATAACGTTTAACATTTTAAATTAGTGTCTGACAATACTAATTGTAAATAACATTTAAGATTTGGTAATAACATTTAATCAAAATATTAATTTAATTATTAATTTAAAATCTAATTTAATAATTCTTTAAAATGTTAATTTATAAATTAATTGAAATTAAAAATTTAAGAGCAAAAGGAAATAGTCGGCTTTAATATAACTTAATAGTAAATAAAAGGATGTAAATTAAAATTAACTACTAACCAAGAGTATAGTTGCAATTTACTCTATAAATCCATTTATTTATACAGACATTATCACAGCATACCGTATAAAACATGCTTTATGAATCTGCGTTGTCCGGTAAATAGATCAGACGTATGTAAATCAGAATTATTGCCCGTAGCCGGTAAATCTGAACAACGCTGTCCATTCTTCAGCAAGTTCTAATGATCTAGTACTAGTAGCCAGTTTTATATCACCGAAAATTAAAGACACAGATTTTGGTGTCCAAAAGCGTGTAATATGTATAGCTCAACGTCACCACCAGACCAGTAGAGTGAGTCAACAATCCTGGGTTAGAAATTTGGCGGAGGATCAAAGTGGAAGAAACAGACAATGTCGAACAACGGGAGAGGAGGAGACGCCTGGGATTGCAATTACATGCTTCCAGGTCCACCGAGCCGTAACAACTTTGGATCGGCAGATATAAGCAGCGCAGGTCTCATAGCATTCGCGTCAGGCTCATCCATTTCCATTCTTCACTCGCGTTCTCTCCAGCTCATTTCCACGATCCCACTCCCTCCGCCCTCGGCTTCGGCAAACTCTCTCTCACCTTTCCTCACCGCCGTCCGCTGGACACCGTCCACACTCCACCGTGATTTACTCTCCACTGAGCCTTCCACCTCCCATCTCCTTCTTGCCGCCGGTGATCGCCATGGACGAATCGCTATTCTCGACTTCCGTCTCCGCTCTGTCATCCTCTGGCTTGATCCTGAACCCAGTCCGAAACTCGGCATCCAAGACCTTTGTTGGATACAAACTAAACCTGATTGTTACGTCATCGCCGCCATTAGCGGCGCGTCATCTCTTTCTATTTACGACGCCACCAGTCCTGGTTCTTGTTTTTGGAAATACGAGGCTTCTAATGAGTATCTCTCTGCTGTCCGCTGCGATCCTTTCAATTCCCACCATTTCTGCGTCATTAGTTTGAAAGGGTTCTTGCTATCTGTGACGGTGACCGGATCCAAGGAGGATGATGTTGTGATAAAAGAGTTGCAGATTGTAACTGATAGCAGTGAGTTGGCGAGGCTGGAAAAGGAATCGACTGCAGCCGCCGCCTCCTCCTCTATATCCTCTTCTTCTCCTGCTTCTGCTTTGTTTCCACTCTACACGGTTAAATTCGCGTTTTCACCTCTATGGAGTCATATAATTTACGTGACGTTTCCCAGGGAGCTTGTTGTTTTTGATATGCAGTATGAAACCACACTTTTTTCTACACCTTTGCCTCGAGGCTGTGCCAAGTTTCTAGATGTCTTGCCGGATCCGGATAATGATTTTCTCTACTGTGCTCATATTGATGGGAAGCTCAGCATTTGGCAGCGAAAAGAGTATGACATCAAACTTGTTTCAGTTTTAGTATTTCATTTGCAGAGTAGTATGCAATTGGTTGTGATGTTATGCTTTACCTTTTCTGTGGAGTGGTTATGAGACAAGTTCTGCTGGTTAAATGTAGTGAGGAAATTAGTGATTGCTTCTAAGTACACTAGGTTAGCAACTTTAATCTCAAATGTGGAGCCTTGTGCTGCAATCTTTAGCAATGCTTTTTATTTTATTTTAAATTTACTATTACCATCTATATTCATTTCGGCAAAAGTGATGGAAAATATATGATTATTTCTGGTTTAATTGTTAATTTTAGGACTAGATATTACAATATTTATTTGCTTGCAACACAGTCCTAATTGAATTAAGTCTCCAAGTTTTGGTATCTAATCTCACTATCATTTGAAGTTTTGGGATCTTGATTTTTGCTCAAGGATGGTTTAATGAAGGACTTTGAAAGAGTGAGTTATTGAACGGGAAGTTCCAACTTGACTATAAAATTGTTGGCTTTCTCCTATGGAGATGCTATTGTCATGAGAATAGTGACTGTTTGTATGATCAATCTGATATTTTATATAATTTATGTCAACAGTGGTGGTAACGGAAACAAGACATATTATCTTCTTATATCGAGATTATTTTATTTATTATTTTTAGTTTATTCATTCTCATATTCACCTTGTGATTGGACGTATCCCCGCTTTCCATTCTTAGTTCCCTTTTCCAATCAATTTGTGTGTTTGCACTTGTTCATTTTTTACTTTCTCAGATATAAATGACAAAGACTATTGATTTCATCACAGAGGAGAACAGGTGCACATAATGCGCATGATGGAAGAGTTGATGCCCTCAATTGGCTCTTCTGTCCCATCTCCATCACTACTTTCTGTCCTCATTTCCCAATCAGACTCCACACTTCAAAATATTGGGAAGCTTTATTCAGATGCACCTAATTTTGATTCATGGAGTGTGGACTACGACAATCCTTTTGATTTTTCTGATGATACTCTTCTTTGTTCAAAGACACATTTAATCTCCATTTCTGATGATGGAAAAATATGGAGCTGGCTCTTGACTGCTGAAGGACTTGGAGATGTTGAAAGGCACACTACAAGCTCAGCTTCAGATGCTAAAGCATCTGAAGTTCCTGCAACCAATACCGAGGCAACAGCTTATGGTGATGGACTTTGCCCTGCAGCCAGTAAGCAACAACAACATATGATTGACAAGGGAAGTCGCACATCAAGTTCAATGTCCAATCTAACAGATACATCATTAAAGGTCTGTGAATTTAAACTCTGCAACTAGGGGTGGGCATTTATTGGGCTTGGTTCGGTTGAAAACATAATTCTACCCGACACATATCGAAAATGTGCAGTCCTATTTTTTCTTGGGATTAGTTGGGTTATATTTGTGTAACCCAACCCAATATATACATTCTATAAAAATTTTCTTTTCTACTGTATCCTATTACACCTTTCTTTTGTATCTAGTTGCCAACCAATTTAATTGAGATTTTAATCTAATTACGATACTGAACATGAATTATACTACATTATCAGAAAACAAAGTATTTAATGATCAACCCAGGGCTGAACTGGGTTGTAAAATTAATTGGGTTAGGTTTGGTTGGGTTGCTGTGATTGTAATTGTTGTTTATTAATAATTGTATTAGCGATTCAGTATCGCAGTTTATGAACTTCATCTCTTGAATTTATCAATCACCGTAATTGTTAGTTATCTTGTAATGTTATCATGTTTCAATCAAGTATCCTGGTTCACATTAAGTTACTTACATTGCTGTGAAAAGATTAGAAATTTGTTTTGCCCAGGCCTTAAGACTCTGGGAAACTGCTTAAGAAATTTAACATAATGCATGACAACAGTTCCTATATGGAACTTATCTGAAAGTGGCATACTTATGAGGCTTCTACTGAGAAGTAGTATCTGGTGAATGTTTGCCCTGTAATGGCTGTTTGATGAAACATAATCATTAGTATAATTTCGCCAAGTTCTCTAGTTTATTTTTTGTTTCTTCAAATATATCATTCTATAATGGTAAAACTTTGTTCTGTTCTCTTGGTTTAGATTTAGCGAACCCCGGTTGAATAGCATTCTTGTGCTTACTTGCTAGCTAAAGCATTGATGCAGGTCAACTTAGTAGGAATGCTTCAACTTCTTTCTTCTACTGTGACCATCCTGGCTGTTCCATCCCCATCTTTAACTGCTACTTTGGCTCGTTAGTATCTTTCTACATAAATATTATATTTTATGGTTTTACATCCCTATTATGTGTTGAAAACTTACCCTCTTTATGCTATAAACTGTAAGATTTAATTGATGGAATAATTTATGTGAAGGTGGAGGAAACTATCCTGCTGTAGCTATTCCACTTGTTGCTTTGGGAACCCAAAGTGGGACAATTGACGTTGTTGATGTATCTGCCAATGCTGTCACTGCAAGCTTTTCAGTTCATAGTAATACTGTCAGGGGATTGCGATGGCTTGGAAATTCTAGACTGGTTTCATTTTCTTATAGTCAGGTGGGATTTTCAGTTTGGGATCTTTGCTGTGTAAATGCCTTATTTATTTGTTTAGTTTAATTAATACTTTCTTCCATGGCATCTCTACTCCTACCTCAGAAATAGGGGTGAGAAGGTAGTGCTCCATCTCTTTATTTGCTGCTGGTGTATTATTTAACGAAATGCTGCCTTTTGTCAACTGTTTTTTGAGTTTTACCAATATTGTGCTTCATGAACTTATCTAACCAAAACTTTGTGTATTCAGGCCAGTGAGAAATCTGGAGGGTACATTAATAATTTGGTTGTCACCTGCCTTAGAAGTGGGCTTAATAGAGCATTTAGGGTCTTACAAAAGCCTGAACGTGCACCTATAAGAGCATTGAGGTCTTCATCCTCTGGAAGGTTTTCTCTAATTCCTGATTCTCGTATTATGTTGATGAATATTCTTATTGCATATTATGCATACTTGTATTGTTAGATGATATGCTGTATGGTCATTTAGTGTGTTTTAGTTGAAACATTTGCTACATTTGGTATATACATCCTCTTTCAGGTCTACGCTCATGTTCAACTATTGTAATTAATGATTGCATGAATCACTCTTGCGCTGATGATATTGCTTTTTGTATAAATAATTTTCAGGTATCTTCTTATTTTGTTTCGTGATGCTCCAGTGGAGGTTTGGGCGATGACAAAAAGTCCGATTATGGTAAGTTGGCAATGCGTTCTTTGCTTCATATTTCCACTTCACCCTCCTGCAGGAATTTCTGATTCTCATATAATATAGTTCGGTACATCTATGATTTACTATTATTACATTTACTTGTCACTCTGTCAATGACTCAATGTAGACCATTGACTGAAAATTTTCTAATTGATATACTATCAATTTGGCATTTGCAAAATGAATTTTGGATTAGTTAAGCTGTTGACTTTTCATGTATAATTATTATGCTTTATACTTTATGTAGCTTAGATCTTTAGCTCTTCCATTCACGGTATTGGAATGGACTCTTCCAACAGTTCCACGACCAGTTCAAAATGGTCCAAATAAACAATCATCGCCCTCTGCTAAAGATAGCAAAGACATATCTTCAGATGGAGTTTCTTCCCCAGTTAAAGCATCTTCATCCGAGACTAGTGAGTTCCTTACTTGTACTAATGTATTTTATAGGCCGGTTGTTGTTTCTGTAAAACTATTGCCTTCTAGTAATCTTAAATTGCTTGAACATGAAAGCAATTTTATCTCCAGAGACAGTGAGCTCAGATGGATCTCAAGATGATGCTTCTGAAAGTTTTGCGTTTGCACTGTCTAATGGAGCGCTGGGAGTTTTTGAGGTTCATGGGCGTAGGATTCGAGACTTCAGGTATTATTAAATTTGTGAAACGAGCATGTTTTAATTAAAGATAAGCTATCCAAGGCAAATTACTCGAACATCCCATAGGGGTTGCCCTTTTGGCATCAAATGGGAGCGTTGGCCAAAATTGCACCAATGCCCCTACATCTCTTCAAAAGGCCTGTTAGTTGACTTCTGTTACCAAGTTGATGAAATGACCTTGATTCCCTTAGATTGAATTGTTCTATTCAATTAGCGGAAACTTATTTGGATTGATTTTAATTGAAAAAGACAGTTTTACCCTTTACAGGTACATATAATTATGAGGTTGCTATTTCAAAATGCCATTTATTGTGTGTAATGACATTCGTACCCTTTACAAACACCCTTTTAAACTTGTTAATGTTATTTTTTTAGGGCTACCTCATCGCATAGGTAAGGTTACCACACATTCATGACCGTTAGCAAATGATTTTATTTAAAAAATGAACCTAGTATACTTATTCAATGTTGGGAAAGTATGTGGTAACCTTACCACATCAGTAACATAGCCAGATTCTATTTTTTAATAATAGCAACCTTAAAATTTTATGTGCTTGAAAATGATAAAACTGTTCAATAAAACATATCCAACCTAGCTATGCTAATTGGAGCAAACAGTTCAATCCAAGGGTACCAAGATTATTTCATCAAAAATTGAATAGGTAACGGAGTTCAAGATAGTGGGTTGCTGGTGCAATTTTGACCAGAACTCCCATGTTGGTGTCAAAGGGCAAAGCCTAAGGTGGTTTCAGTAATTTGCACACGATCCAATTACATTGAAGATCAATTATAGTCATTGCTGATACATTTCTTTTCTCTCCCCTCATCTCTAGACCAAAATGGCCTTCTTCTTCTTTTGTATCATCTGACGGATTGATAACAGCCATGGCTTATCGAATTCCCCATGTTGTATGTATACTCTATCCCTCCGAATTACTTTATCTGCCTCGTTTTTGCTAACTAAGAGTAGCAGTTTTGATCAGCATTGACTTCCATTTCTCAGGTCATGGGTGACAGGTCAGGAAACATAAGGTGGTGGGATGTAACAACTGGACATTCTTCCTCATTTAATACACATAGAGATGGAATCCGGAGAATCAAGTTCTCACCAGTTGTGGCGGGAGACCGCAGTCGAGGACGTATTGCTGTACTATTTTATGACAACACATTTACTGTATATGATCTTGTAAGTGCAACTGTGTTTGACTACTCTCTTGGTTTTGTATATCCTATTTTTCTCATGCAGAGGGAGAAAAACAAACTGCTATAAATTCATATTTATAAATAGTTGTCGTTTTGCTTATTAAGATTTTGTATGGAATTTGAGTTTCAGAGAGCATTCATGTTTTCTAGTTTGTCAATAAAAAAATGTGAAACTACATCATGGCTATGAAAATTATCTACTTCATAATATTATTTGTTGTTGTCCCTCACTTCCTGAATACTCTTCTTCTTGGAAAGCTATCTACTTCATAATATCCACTGATAACATTTGTAGTCGTCCCTCACTTCTTGAATACTTTTCTTTGTTTTAATTTTGCATAAGCCTGTTTTTGCAGGACTCACAGGATCCATTAGCCAATTCTCTTTTGCAACCCCAGTTTCCTGGAACTCTAGTACTAGAACTGGATTGGCTGCCTTTGAGGACGAGTAAAAATGATCCATTGGTTTTATGCATAGCTGGAGCTGACAGTAGTTTCCGCCTAATTGAGGTTAATTTGTAAGTTCCCTCCAACTTCTATTTTCTACTGCTTCTTTGTGACTCATGAGGAAGACAAATTCCTGATTAGTTGAATATTATCACCTCAATAGTTTTGATAGAAGCTAGTTAGAAACTTTTAGATGTGCTCTTCTTGTGCAAAGCTTGTCCTAATAATGAAAAAAGAGAGAGAAGGTTTCTCATTGGATAATATGCGGACAAGTTTGAAGGAGTCCTTCCGTGTCAGCGAGTGTTTTTATATGCATCCAATCATGATTTATGTAATGAAAGTGCAAAAAGATATTGAAAATTGCTTTACTCATTTTTGTTAATGTCAAGTTGCTTTCCTGTGCTAAAAGACCTTTTTTTTTCTCCCTTACCAAATTCACACAAGTTATAGATCTTTTGAATAAGGTTAATTTCAAAGCTAGTTTTAGAAAATTTTGTCAGAAACTTTTGAAATATTTCCTTTGATACTGATCTGGATTTTATTATTTATTTATTTATTTTGGTAATTGGTGATCCATTTCTGTAGACTTCGTTCTCCATAATTTTGAGCTGTTCTTTTCTGAAATATAGTTGGCAGAAAGTGAGAAAGGGAAGTGAAAAATAATAAGTTACCAAATGGAAAATAGTAATGTGATTTGACTAATTAGTGATTCTATTGAAAGTTAATGTCAAATTTGGCTCTCCAGGACCTTTTGTAAAAAAATTAGAGTTATGCATATTTTTATGGTACTTTATTTATTGGCAATCTCTTTTTAGCTTGGAAGATCTGGTTTAACAGATATAATCATTTAAGCAGGTTTTGATAATCTTTGTTAATTTGACTTCACTTTTGCTCATTGTTATTGCTAAGGAGATTGGTTAGAGATAGATGTTATCCAAGTGCTTTTTATTCACAGTATTGCTTTAGTTTGTAGGTAGACAACTTTGTCTTAGAAAATTAGTTGTACATGTATGTGGCTACAAACTAATCAGCTTTTTATTTGAACAACTTCCTTTTCTGTCAGCTATTTCCCTTTAAAGCAAAAAGAGAACCAAGTAATCCTCTTTTCTTGCAGGAATGATAAAAAAGTCGGCGATGTGCCTCGGCCCTCTGCCATTAAACAGAGATTTCGTCCAATGCCTTTATGCTCACCCATATTACTTCCTACTCCACATGCACTGGTAATAGATACTTTCATATTCCATACTCATTTTATTTTAATGCTTAATTTATTTTTTACACATTTCTATGCCCACTGATAAATATGTCATGTCTTTATATGTATTGATGTTGGATGACATAAAGAAACCTGTGGTTCATAACAAAGGAATCAATATACACAGTGGATGCCCTGATGAAACTCGTGACTATTTGAAGTAGAACTTTTAATGAAAACTTTAGATGGAAATCCTAGGTCAAAGAAAATGAGAGAAATTTAAAGGCCATCTAAAGAAAATTGTGTTTTTATATTTTGGTAATTAATCTCATTTGTGTATGGTTTGAAGATAGTGAACATGCTGTAATGCTATGGAGGACATGATCTTGGTAAAAGGCTGAGACTGCTTGATACCTTGATCTTTAAGTGATTGAGCTGCTAATATCATAAAAGGTGTAATGTTTCTTGGTACAGGCGTTGCGGATGATTTTGCAATTGGGTGTGAGGCCCTCATGGTTTAATACTTCAAGTACAGTAATTGAGAAAAGACCACACTTGATTCCTGGTACTCCTTCGTCTGCAAAGGATCTTCGTAGTCACATGATTGATCAACCTTCTATTGGTGATGCAGTGGTACCAGAGTTACTACTTAAAGTATTAGAGCCTTACCGGAAAGAAGGTGACTTATGATAAGCGAAAAGGCATTCATAGTTTTCATGTGGTTTTAGTTATCTTCTAATTCGTTTTCATTTTCCTTCTGCTTTCTTTTTCCTGTCTCCTACGTTTTATTGCTCAAGGCTGCTTAGTTGATGATGAGACAGCTAGACTCTATGCTATAGTAGTTGGCAAAGGTTGTGCCGCGAGGTTTGCCTTTGCAGCTGCAATCTTTGGTGAAACATCGGAGGCACTCTTTTGGCTGCAGTTGCCACGTGCTCTTAACCATACTATGGATAGGTTAATAAAGAAGTCCCCTCAAAAGAAAACTCTTATGACCTCTAGCTCAGCTCTTCAAGATGAAACTACTATGCTAAATAGACTTACGTCCAGAGGAAAATCATCATCTGGAGCTGAAAAAAGGGACTTAACGGTAAGTTATTGAGTGCATGTACCCTTTGCAAACTTTTTTGGGTTCAGGGCAGCTTCTATGTATAATGTCACATTTTCCTTATATTTCACTTGACAGCACATGATGTCTTTTTCATGTGTATAAACTTTTATGTTGTAAATTGAGCTTTTTGGTTAGCAGAGTCCTGGTCAACTTAGATTAATGGCTTTTGGACAAGATGAATTATGGGAAAGTGCTTCTGAAAGGATTCCATGGCATGAGAAATTGGAGGGTGAGGAGGCTATACAAAACCATGTGCATGAGTGAGCTCTCCTCTCTCTGTTTATATATAATAATACTTTTTTCCCTCTTGCTTTAGAAATGTGAGTAACTAGCTGACTTGTAACATTAGATCAATGCATCCCTGTTTTTGATTAATGATCTCAAGTACATTTTCTCTGAAATAGATGCTCTGTTTTTACCACTATCCATCTTGATGCCAAAAAAGTATTGCCCTAGCTGAAGTCCTTGGTTTGTTAGAAACTATTCAAATAATATTTTTGCATCAGCTATGCTACAAGGCTATTTTACCATTAAAGTCAGCTAAGTTCTTTTTCCATGATTTGAGGATGATTTAAGAAGAATTGAAAATTCATGCAACTAGTGAGTACCAAACTCACAATCTAATACCCCAAATCCCTCCCATCCAACATTGAACTAATTTGAAACTTGATGACGAGTTTTCCATATTAGAACTTTATAGTTGCAGGTCTCAACTTGTTATGATGACACTTATGGTTAGGGTCTTCCCCCACCCCTTTTTTTCCCTGCAAATAACTAAACATACGTGAGGTACTCACTTATGCGAGACATGATGGTGAGCTTTAGCTTTCAGGTTCTGCTCAACTAATAGGTTCTGATAGCATTGCTTATACTTATTTTGCAGTCTTGTATCTGTTGGAAACTTAGAAGCTGCAGTTAGTTTATTGCTTTCCAGTTCTCCAGAGAGCCCCTACTTTTATGCAAATGCCTTGCGTGCAGTTGCTCTTTCTTCTGCTGTGTCAAAGTCTCTTCTTGAACTTGCAGTTAAGGTGAGTTTGTTATTAGAAATGTTTGTAAAGTTACCTTATGGTTCAACTATATCAATTTTACCTTCATTGTTGTGTGTTTTGCTACGGATGATCAACTAGGTTGTTGCAGCCAACATGGTTAGGACTGACAGGTCACTGTCCGGCACTCATCTACTTTGTGCTGTTGGAAGGTATCAAGAGGCTTGTTCTCAGGTTTATATCTTGATGCTTTTCCTTGTAAATTGTACATTACTTAATACTTCTTTTGCGGTCTTGTATTCGTTGTTTTTGTTTGTTGATAGTTATTTTGAACCCTTACACAGCTCCAAGATGCTGGATGCTGGACGGATGCTGCAACCTTAGCTGCCACACATCTAAAGGGATCTGATTATGCAAGGTTTATGATTTTTTTCAATGCAACAAGTCCTCGAGATAATTTTGTTGTTTCGGAGAATTTTAAATTTGATTTCATCAATCTCGATTATTTGGTGATGTTTCTGCATATTGCAGTCTGACTATATTGCAGTCTGACTCTATTGGTATAGAAAGAACTTTTCTCGCAGCTGTGGGTTCAACGAGCCGCATTTCAACTAATTTTGAAATCATTTCTATATAATCCTCATCAACAATTTCTTTTGTCTGCTTCTAACTTAAAAGATTTACAGTTGCTTCTAAGCATGAGAGAAATTCTTATTTCATCTAGAAATTGTAAAAAATGAATACTTCCCTTTCTTTTTAAGATGCTGTACAAAAGTTTTGCCTTGAAAACAGTTGAAGAAAATTTATATAAATAATAATGTTGTGGATGTTTCACAATTTGCCAATAATAAAGGAATTTTAATGAATAGTGGTATTGCATTGTGGTTGATGGAATTTTCTCCATTTCTTACTTTGCATTTTGTGTAGGGTATTGCAAAGATGGGCTAATCACGTCCTCAAAGCTGAACACAATATCTGGAGGTATCATCTGTTGTTTCTTGCAGATCTTTTTTCTTCTACAAACTTTGTTTAATATTCTGAAGTTTATAGTATTCCAATGCAGGGCTCTTATACTTTATGTCGCCGCCGGTGCATTGCAAGAGACACTGGCAGCGCTTCGTGAGGCTCAACAACCAGACACAGCTGCCATGTTTGTACTTGCATGTCGTGAAATATATGCTGAAACTTTGGCTAAAATGAAAAACCCTGATGATGAATCAGAGTCCTCTGGTGAAAGCATGCCAGTTACCTTACCTGGGCTGAACCCAGAAAGTGAAGATGTTATTGCAGTTACTGAATATTATGGACAATACCAGAAAAAATTGGTACACTTGTGCATGGATTCTCAGCCTTATTCTGATTGATTGGATGAGCTATTAAAGATCACGTGTATGTCTAAGTGTGGGACCTTGTTTTTTCACTTGGTTAATCAACTGACTGCGCTGATTGAAGAAATTCCCCTCTGGGTTGAACCCATTGAATTGTTAATGTAAGTAATTTATGCTCATATCAAGTTAGTATGATTTTATTTTTTTGGTGGCACCTGAACTCTGGGAGATACACCCGTTTCCGAGAAGTGTAACAGGCTTGCTCGCAGCAGAAGCGGAGCAGAATGATTCTCTGTTGAAGTTGTAAAGAAGACAATTGAAAGATGAAAAAGAAAGTGTGCAGCTAGTGTACAAAATGCATGCTGCCGGTAATTCCTTCTTCAAAGGGCAACCCGGGATTTTATTCGTTTGATTTGTTGAGATAAAATCAAAATGTTGTTTGCAGAGTGTATACATCGAAATGTTGTCTTGTCCATTTTATTACATAGGGATTATACTAGTATACTGAACAGTGAGCCACCCATTTTGTGGCGTTTTCCAGAATTCCAAATGTTCCGGTAGTAATAATATCATATCATCATTATTATAAACATTACTGGTTTTAACTTTTATGGATTCCTCTCAGCAGGAGCAACATTGCACGACCAAAGTACCAATTTCAGAAGTAAACAAAGAATGTTTCCACTTGCCTCAAGATGATGATCATAACACACTAAATTAAGAATCTAGGTACCAGATCACACACTAAACGAGCAAACCCAGCTGCATCTCGCTATTTTTTAATTTATTTTTTTTGGGTTGAAGGAAGCACATTCTAATTACATGATGGAAAATTCAACATAAAACAGGGATGGAATGAGCACTGCAAGTCAAATTGGAACCCGCTCATCCCTTTTGAAGAGAGGTCTCACTGCAAGTCAAATATTGATGTCCGCTTATCTCATTTGAGGAGAGATGAACGTCACCACACGAATCCAATAGTGTACAGCTGGCATATAGGATTGATTTCAGCTTAAGGAACATCAGCATTCTTCTACTGGAATAAGAGACGACTAATGCATGACTGATAGTCCTCACTCCTTCCTGTGTCTCATCCTAGAATGTTGAGCTTCTTTGCCTTATCTCAGACAACATGAAAGGCATTTGAATATGCTTCCACCTGCATTTAATATAACAATTGGAACAAAGCTGAGTATGGCTGCCAACTTAGCAGCATAATTAGTCCTATATCCCATTGTTGCCAAGATTAAAACTGAGAATTGAGTGACTGTACCAAGATTCGAGTTCAGAATAAATTACTCAAAACCTAAATTTTACTAGTGTCCTTCGATTTTCCTAGATGGATACCTTTTCTAAATCCTCTGTACATTAATGAAAGAATCTCCTGCGGCATCTAGCAGATCCATGCTCCTCATACTCAGCCTTGGTGACACACATTGATTCAAAATCAGGACTAGATGCCAGAAGTGATCCACCTCGCCACACACCTAATATGGGACTGAACAGACACTAAATGTTACTTAAGTTGCAGAAAATGGATTGTCTACAACAAAAATACTAGTAATTTTGGGAAGGAAGCATTTACTCTTCTTGTGTAATTATGTTTACTTGATAGATATCAGGGACAAGAGGCCTAAGCTCCATTTCTCTGCAATTTGATACACCACAACATCTTAATGATGCCTAACAGATATGATTCTCTCCCAGCATACAAAGCTGAAAGATTAGAACTTACAGTCTCTCAGCAAATCGAGGAAATAATGTGCTTCCACCAGTCAATATAATGCTGCAAAAACCCCACAAAATAGGAGCCGTCAGTAAAAGAAAAAGAAACCACCTTTCTAAAGACTGACATCTCATAAAAAGTTGAAAAGATTGATATTTTAATGGCTTCAAGGAACCACCTTTCATAAAGTACAGGGTGAAGATAAGGATGACAAGAATTTACTGCACGAACAATGCACTCAGCCAGTCCGGCCTCATTCATTCCTGCAAATTCCAACTCCGATCAATTCCATGTTCTATAGATCAATTAGAAATAAACTTTTTTCTCTTTTCTAATATCATTTAACAGTGTTTTAAAAATAAATAAAAAAAAAAAAAAAAAAACATCATCTCCCCTCTCCAAACTAACCTAACAAAGTATGCAGAGTTAAAAGTTACAGTTACATACCCAAATCAGCAGGTTGAAAAATCATTTCCGGGACAAGAAAGCGCTCATTCGTCAAGTCAAATTCCTAAACATAACAGAATTCTGTAAAATATCAGCAGAACAATACTACACAACCAGAAGACTAAACTTCAAGAGAAATAAAAATCCCAACATTTTTGGTCAAATCAGCTTTCTTTCTGTCAGTAGGCTCTTCAACATCATCTACCTCCATCTCCAACTTCTGGGGAGGAGGAGCAGCATCACCATCCAAAGCAAGATATCTCCGAGCTGCATCTGGGTCTTTAACAAAACCCTTTGTGTGCGTGACACCATCAGGTAGTACATATGTGCACCGCCAAAGATTGTCTTTACCACGTTTCCTATCGAAAGAACAAATCACATTAAAATTCATTCAATTCAAAGCAATTTAAAGAGCACAACTCACCTCGCAATGTTGAGATCACGAGACACATCAAGCGAGACAAAGCACAACTTCTCTTTAACATCATCCATAATAAAAGTCTCATCCATCAAATTGATAGAGCGATATGAGACAAGCTCCTTCAAGTAATTCGTCAAAGCTTTTCCACCCAAATCAATCCTCTTGACCGCATAGTTCACTGTGAAGTTCTGCAAAACAGGGGAAGCGTGTGTGAAGCTGAACCCACAATCCACAACCAAGCTACATTGTGCGTTAGCTACCAGCCCGTCCGGCCTCCTGCTGGCCTCGTACAGATGAACCAAAGACGCCGAGTCCGCCACGAAAAGTGACTTGAAGTTGAATTCCTCGAAGACGAGCTCGTCGGTGGCGCGTTGGATGGAGGGGAGAGTGAAGAGTGGTTCGGTGAGAAGGAAAGAGGAGGATGAAGGTGTAATGTGAAGGAGAGAGGAGAAAAGATGGGCCCAAATGTCTCGCTGGAGGTCGGGGTTGATGAGGTAACCGCGGTCGATGGGGCGACGGATGGCGGCGGAAGTCAGGTCTTCGGAGGTAGAGGTGGGAGATGGGTGGAGAAATTTCTTGGAGGAGAGAGGACGGTAAAGGCAGTTGGGAATGGTGACGATAGGGTCACGATCGCCGCCATGACCGGCTTTGATTAGGCCTCCTCCGTTGTCCAGGACCACCACGTTCGACATTCTATTTCACTTTTTTACCACGCCAAAAAGGGTTTAGCTGAGTTTTGATTTGTCTTTGCTCTGGAGAAGGGCAAAAAAGTCTTTTACTTAATCCTTTTACTTTCTAAATAGAAGAATGTGGTTCGAATTACTTGATTCCTGTATATTTGTTTCATTCAATGTCAAAGATTTGTCAGTCTGTTACCGTTCACTGCAAGGAGGCACTTCTAATCCCAATTCCAATTGCATTTGCCAGCTAAACAGGATAGACCTTAGAAAAAAAAAAAAATGCACTGCTCTGCATAAGCTGTTCCACTTTATTTAAAACTCAAGTTTCACTATTTTGGTCGATGATGAGCAGACATACATGCAAAACCACTAGAAAATACATGGATGATGTAAATGTATATAGTAGTAATATCTTCCGGTATATATATATATATATATATATATATATATATATATATATATATATATATATATATATATATATATATATATATATATCTATACTGTAAACTGCATCCTCTGGCTTAATCAATAAGGTGGCTGCTCCATGCTGGTGTATGGTGGCATTCCGTAACTGGAGCCGCCAGCTACCCTGTTCAAACCCATTTGGCCTTGCATCCCATTGATTCCGTACTGCTGCCATAGTTGTTGTTCATGCACTAGTAACTGCTGTTTCCTCTCCATTTCAGCCATTTGTACATATGCAGGAGGCGGCACCGAGAGGGATGCTGCGAATGGATCTTCCTGCCCCAATTTCGGGGTGGTCCCATCTGGGGCTGGTAGTGCTAGCATGGGCATTGAATTCTTCCCGGTTGTAGGTAGCATCACGCTACTTGCACTCCCACCGCTCAGTTGTGAGGTGCTCACATGTTGTTTTACTGCCCCTTGATCATACATGCCATTCAACAACAATGGATCAAAGCCACCAGCTAATGCAGCTTTCTGCTTTGAGAGATTACTAGCTGTTTCTACCAATGCTAGTTCCCAATCTGCTTTACCACTCTCGGCAGCTGGTGTCTTCCAAGCTGAGGTTATCTCAGGTTCTCCATTTGATGGGAATGCTACCCAGGAACCATCTGTATTTGTAGTTGGCGGACCGGCGAATAAAGCCATAGCAAGCTTATTCCCTTGCTCATCAGCTGATGTAGCATTGTCTTTTAAATTGACCAAGTCTTCTGTCACCTGCTGAGGCTTAGGTTGAGGTTGAATTTGAGTTTGAGCTTGAGCTTTAGGTGCTTGTGGAGGCACAGGCGGTGGAGTAAGAATCTCAGGGGGAGGAAGTGCCTTCACCTCATTCATATCTTCCTTGATTGAAGTATTCTCCTCTTTGATTCTCTCGGGACTCTTTGGCCTGTTTGACATTTCCTTCAAAAAGCCTTCAAGGGTCTCCAAAAGCTGATCAGTAATCCTCTGAACTTCAGGAAACTCAGATGACCTTGCAATCCCAACATCCTTACACCAATTGTAAAAGCTCACAAGCTCATCAATCATCTTAGCCGCCCTAACATAAGTATCAAAACCCTTGAGACAATTGGCATACTCCATCTCGGTAAATCTATCCAGCAACACCCCTAAAGCCTCACATATTTCGACATACAACCTAAAACTATCCTTCACAACCATATAAAACGCAACAAGCACCAACCTATTATTCTTGGCCTCTCCAGTCGGCCTACAAGACAAAACCCTATCAAGAATCCTCAACAAATGAAACAACCTCTCTAAAACCCTCTCCGGCGTCATTTCCTTAACCAGGATGCCTTTTTCTTTCTCATCTCTACACGCAAAAGACTCACCCTCACCCACATCGCCATAAAACCTAGTCCTTCCCATAGCCACTCGAACAAAATCATCATCCCTCTCCTCCCCACCTCTCATTTTCTTATCATAAGCCGAAAACTCAACTTTCTCATCCAAATACAGAGCATAAACCCTCACAAAACCACCATGATCCCACGAATTCGAATGAGCTTCATCTCTAAAATCAGACAAATTCAAAACCCTCAGACCCCTCCTAGACGCAAATGCAATCTCCTCCTCAAACAACATATGAGCATCCAACAAAAGCCCATGCACTAACATCAAAGCCTTAACAGCCACAATCCAATCACGAGTTCTACTCAATCTTTTCGAAATAGTAGCAATACAAGCACTAACATAACCCCTAGAAAAAGAGATCAAATCGATAATCTCTCTAACATACTTGTCATCAGGAGGATCACCATCGTGAGTAGTGGCTTTAACAACCATAACTTCAAGTTCAGGCGCAATGTTACCAGCCACTTTAGCCAAACTTATGCTAGTCTGATCTTTAACAGCGCCGATCGCTTTACGGATGGTGCTCGACGCCATTAGGCAAATATATCAATCAAGAAAGAAACGAAATTTCAAAAACAGGCGGTGGAAGTCTTTACCTTCGTTTGCTGGTTGGTTCTGTTCTGTGAATACATGCAACCGGAGTAGAGATGATCAGAGAAAACGAAGCGAGGATCAAAGAAGATAGTGTCAGAGCAAGGAATGTGAAAGAGTTCAATTGAGTTGCGTTGATATACACAAAACAAAGATTTGGCAAAAGCCCGTAATTAGCGGGCGGGGCTACTCTGTCTGCTGTCACCCTGGTCTCTCTCTTTTAATCCTGTAATCACTATGCGTGCATTTTTATTTTATTTTTTTCATTTTTATTTTCACCTTGGTTTACATTTTGAATCTGAAAACATAATAGAATATCCAAAAATTCGAACAGTCCAATCCTAAATTTTGTAAATAGGGTCAGTATTCGGTCCTTGTCCTTTAGTAAGGGCGGTTTGGTATTCGAGATGATATGGGATAAACTCAAAATTTCAGTTAATTTTGTACATTCAACAGAGAACTTCACATCATTTTCATTTTTCAAAGATCCATTCCAACAGAAGATATGAACAATTCAGTCTATTAAAAGTTTCGATGATACTTTTCCACACTGATGCAGAACGCCAAGATGCATCAAGTGTGTCCTGAATTTTACACACTCTGTCCAAGTACATACAAATGGTGATCTGGATATTGATTTTACAACTTCCTCGACACAAAAACTAGTTTCGTCTTCGTGTTGACTTCTTGTGCCTCCGGGAATTGGCTGGGGAAGAAGACTGCTCATAAGCTACTGGTAAGACTGTTCCTCCTTTGATGCTATCTGAGCCTCCCATGCTATCAAGTGTTTTTTGGGTTTCTATGTAGACTGTCAAATCTCTAATCTGTAGTCATTAGACGTGACTTCAATTAAAAACTACTGACGTCTATATTCTCACAAGAATAACATTTTGAGTCATTGAGGTACCTGTTCCTCCAAATCATGGATCTGCTCATCTTTCACTCTTGATGCAGACATTTCCCTATACAGGACAAGATATTGTAAATTCCCTTCCAATCAAATATATCATGCACCATTTAATGACCATGACAAGTAATGACACCTTTCAAAATATCAAGGTATGAAAGTTGATATTAACCACATCTATCTGACGACACCAACCCCAACCTATTAACAAACAAACTACTGAAATGTTTTCTTAGTAATTGCTATTGCATAAGCAGAGAATAACAATTACCTCTCTTCAATTTCCTTGGCATTCTTCCGCAAAATTTCTTGGTTCTTAATAAGATCTCGATTGATCTGCAGACAAACAGAATTTAATTGATAGCAGTGCATAAAAATAGAACGCATAATACCCGAGAAAACCTAAAAATAACTACTCTATTTCAAACTACATAAAAATGACTAACCATAAGTAAGAAATGCATATGAACTGCCAGCTTACCTCAGCAACAGAATTTTTGGCCTTCTCATATGTCTCCAATTCGTTATGGATTTCCTGCATCTTGGAAGCCACAGCCTTTTCCACTGCCTCTGAGATGGAGCTCTCTCTTTTACTTTTAACCTCTGTCAGTAGAGACTCATAGTACTAAATGCACACCACATAAACAATTAGAATCTTGTTTTACTCATGTAAAATTGAATAAACAAGGAGTGTCACCTGGAGTTTGGAGATGATGTACTGATAATACAAATGATAGTTAACACACAAGAAAGTTTCAATCCGAAATTCCCAATTTCCAAAATTATTATGTATGCTCAAATTGATCAACATATATAACTTTTCCAAAGCATTGATAATCTAGTCAAAGTACAGCTTTAATGTTCTGCAACATCAGACTGAGGAAACAATCCTCCAAAAAGATACATGAGATCAAAGAGAAATCACAGCCCTCTTAACATATGAAGAGAGAATAGTAGTAATCTAAATATAATCAAGGGAAAAAGAAGAGAGAGCACACAGAGAAGGAAGAAAGTAATAATGTGTTTACCTGCCTTTGTGTCTCCAGTTGAGTGGCAAGAAGGCGGTTGTACTCATCCACAATCTATAATCAAGCAGAGGTGTTAAGATTAGTTCATTCGTCTAACAGACAAAGATTTGTCAAGAAGACATTGCTGATGTCAATATTAACAATAAACGGACTCATCCATAGGATAAAGGACATGCAAGGTTTGATGTCCCACAAAGAGACTAACTAGCTCCATGCAATATCAGACAAAATGCAAGTTCAATGAAATGTTGCAATTAAACCAGGAAATAAGAAACTCAATAATTAATATGTAATTGAAATTTGGTTGATAGCAGGGTAGACATACTGCTTCAACTTTGCTGTCAAAGAGGGCCCCACTAATTCCGGAATCCTCGCTACAGGCACAATGGCAGTGTTCCTCATGCGACAAGCAGCGAGAATTCATCTCCACAGACTTTCCATCAGTTTTTGATTGGTTGAGCCGATGTACATAATTGTCACCAACATAATCCCATATTTGTTGTGTTCTTAAATCAAGAGAGTAGCAATGTTGTGTATCTTTCCAGTGCCTTACAGCATGCCCTTCCTTATATCTAGTGTAGAAAAAAAATTAGACTATGTTTCGAATAGAAAATTATAAGTGATAAGAGAGTGTGATTATATTTTTGTTTCACAACCCATGTCACAACAAGAAATAACACTGAGTTCATACCTTCCGCATCCCACAAAACCACAAATCAAACAAACCCAGAGATTCTCCATTGTCCCACAAACAGAACAAGTCGGATTCTCATCCTGCTGCTGACAAAATCGACAAACCTGATGACATAAGGAAATTGAGGATCAAAGAGATATCACTGTTATAACGTGGGGTAAACTCAGATAAACATGGTGGACATAATCTGTTCTAATTCTTCTAGTACTCCCACCACATTTACTTGAGAGATTAAGTATTCAAGTTTAGGAACCTTTTCCTCTTAAATCTAAGAGAGATTCAAGCACGTGTTAAGAAAAGATTAGTCGACTATGATAAGTAAAAGCTTAATGTTTGTTTTGGCAAGAAACCTAAAAGTGCTAATGTTGTTTTGAACTGACTAGATACAGCTTTCCAAACTGCAACCAAACAGTAGAACATGTCATGAACATATCATAAATAAAATTAGGAAAGATCTAAACATGTCACACACATAGTAATTTTAAAAATAAAAAAAAAAATAAAAAATAAAAAAAAAAAATAAAAAAAAACCTCTAATCTTATCATCATGGACAATTTCAGCAACTCGAAGTCAATCGTATGACTTTATATAAGGAAACCACACATGACATCTAAATATGATGTGCAGAGCAATAGAAGTATTATACTGGACTTGCTAAACACAAAAATTTGCTTTTAACAGTGTCAATGGTAAAACCTCAGCCAAATTATATACTACCAAAATGGATTTATATATAAAAACTAGAAAGTAACTCACCTGGCATGATAAGTAAGTCCATTTTGAAGTGCAGGAACACTGAAAGGAGTGGTCACAAATCGTACTAAGGATTCCACTAGTGTCAGGGTCCAATCTCTCTATAAAACATAAAGAACGTTATTAAAACAAATTCACAAGAGCTCAGCAATCTCAAGATCACACAGAAAAGAAAAGCAAAGGACTGACCAAGACAAATTGGACAAGTTGGTAACTCAGTAAATCCAACTGGTGCACTGCTAGCAATCTCAGCCAATTCAGTATACTCAACAGAGTACAGAAACAGAATGTGACACACTTCAGCCTGTGGCACACAACACGAGCACAATTACAATCTAGATAATGAAGTGAATCAAATGTAAAGAAGAGGCAGACCAACCTCACCAGGTGAAAACAGCTTGCCATTTAAATTGCCATAAAACCCTTCAGCAGCCAACTCATCAACAAGCTCTATCAAAACACTATATCGATCTTCCATTCCATCATTCCTAATATTACATAACAAGCATATTAATAACAAAATCAAAATCAAAATCAAAATGAAATGGGAAGGATGATAAATAACAAACCTGATGAAGATGAGGTGATAGACGGAGTTGATGTGGGAGCCGCAAAATCGGATGAAGTCATCGACGGAGAAGTAGTTGGGGACTGCGACGACAAACAGGCAAGAAGATCGGGAAGAGCTAGTAGTTGCCGCATGTGTGCCTCGGAAAAGGTGAACTAAGCCTCTTCGCTCGCTGAATTTAGGGGTAGGGCTAGGGTTGGGAACAGGAGAGGCGGAGACGGTGGAGAATCCAGATTCTTCGGTGGTGATTGGATGATTGTCGTCCACAGAGTGGACTTGCAAGACGAACATTCTCCTCGCGGGAAAATCGGCGGTTGAAGTTGGTATGGAAGCGCGATTCAGGTGATTGTTGGCGGCAACTCAACTGCACAATTTCTTCGTGTGTTTTTACCGTTCCACAGACAATATTATTTTATGAGCTTTGCCATACGCGATTACAAGTGGGGTAGGAGATCACCGCACACTTGAGTAAGCAGCTGTACAATAACATCATGTTATCGTTACTCCAAAATTTTTATTTTTATTTTTATTTTTTTCAACAATTGTCGATAGATAATTTTAACGGTAAATATTTTTAATTATATATAATTAAAAATTATAATATTTTATATTTAAAAAATAAATATTAAAACAAATAAAATAAGAACTCGTTTGAATATATATATATATATATATGAAAATTATTGAAAATAGTCCATCAAAAGTTTGAATTTTATTTATAGACTAATTTTCAAATTCTTACAAAAATAAATCTTGAGAAAGTTTTGTTTTCATAAATAGGTTGTGCTGACAATTTTACTCTATACTAAATTTTTAATTTCAATACCATCATTTTGATATGACTTCACAAATTCTGAAATCTCTTCGGACATTTTTAAACATAGATCAGAAATAAAATAACTAATAAATCACAAATTCTGATTTCATATAAAAAATGTGTGATTGTGGATTCCAAATATACGAAGTGGGTGATTTTTGAAAAACTTTAACTTGAGAGTAAAATTGGAAGCACAGCCTTTAAATTGCAAACCAAACTTTACAAAGTTTATATTTAAAAGATGTTAAAATTGAGTTTATAAATAAAATTCAAACTTTATAAAAGGGTTATATATGGAAAAGCCATATCTATTTATTTATTTATGTATATATATATATTAAATATTTCTGGATCAACGCCAATCATATTTTCTTTTCATGTATTTTTTTAATAATTTTATTATTATTATTTTAAATTATTATTTAATAATTAAAATTTATTTTAGAATCCACGTAAACCCAAGTGTCCCCTATTATACTCTAATTATTCAAATAAGTTTTTATTAATTGAATTCAAGTTCGAGTTTAAACTTAAACCGAACCTCACGCACCAAAACTAGATGTTGTCTTATATTATATTATATTATTTTATATATATTTATTTATTTATTTATTGTGGTTATTTGATTTTTCTGTAAGCCAAACGAGCTATACCAGAGAGCAAGCGTCAAGCAAGAAGTCTGATAGTTCAACCCTCCGTTCGAATTGTTTTTAGCAACTCGGAAATATAAGGTTCGTGACCAGAACGCCCAAAATAGCAACAAGACTTCCTAGCGTCTTGGTCATTTTAATCAAGCCATCGACCAATGCGCCCAAAATGATACCGAGAGTTTCTGACATCATGATCTAACACCTTAGTCATGTGACTATGTTGCCAACCAAAGGGTCTAAAAACGTTTTGAAAGCTCCTGTATCATTTTGACCAAGCCACCAACCAAGACATCTAAAAATGTACCGAGGTTCCTAACATCTTAGTCCAAACTATAGTATCCTAAACTTCGTACATTCACCCAAAACCAACTCACCAAGTTATTTCTTTGAGACCAATCGATTAATGAGCTGAATTAGGACTACCCAAATCACAATTAAGCAGTTAAACACCACAGTTAACCATCCTTTAGTTACTGAAATTTTAGAATGTGTTTGATGATATTTTCTGATACTCAATGAGATCAGTAGTATCTTTATTTATAATAACTCAACTTAAACTACCACATGATAAAGTAGTATAGATAAATTAAGATATCCCCTGATTTATCTCTAACTCCTCCAACTAATATTCCTAATTAAAAAAACAATAATAAAACAAAAAAGATAAATTAAAAGAACAATAACCGCAATAATAAGTTAATAACACCCCCTCAAGCTGGGTCATAGATATTGATGAGGCCCAACTTAAAAACCATATCCGAAAATATGATTTTTGGCAGAGGTTTGGTAAAAACATTCGTTGTTTAATTGTTGGTGTGAATAAAAACTAACTTCTTATTCCTCAATATGTTCTTTGATAAAATGCCTATCTATCTCTACATGCTTAGTCCTCCCATGATGAATAGGATCCTTTACCATACAAATTGCTGACTTATTATCACATAACAGCTTCATAGGACTTTCTAAACCCATTTTTAGCTCTGCAAGTAACCTTTTCAGCCATAATCTTAACACAATCCATGAGCAACTAACCTATGTTCAGCTTCTGCATTGCTCCTTGCTACAACAGACTATTTCTTACTTTTTCAGCTTACTAGATTACCCCAAACATAAGCACAATAGCCCGTGGTTGATCGCCTATCTACTGGTGAACCAGCCCAATCTGCATCAGTGTAGATTTCCAGCCATTTATTTCCACCTTTTTACTTGGTGATCTCTTTAGGTATCTCAAAATACGAAGTAATCCATTCATATGTTGTTCATTTGGACAACTCATAAACTGACTTAACACACTAATTGAATAGCTTATGTCCGGTCGTATGAGATAAATAGAGTAACTTTCTCACTAACATCTGATATCTACCTTTGTCAACTGAAACTCCATCACTATAAGCTGTGAACTTCGCAGCAACCTCCATTAATGTTTCAATGGGTTTACACTCAAACATTATTGTCTCTTCTAGGAGGTCAAGGGTATATTTTCGTTGTGAGACTGAAATTCCCTTGGGACTCCTTGCAACTTCCTACCTGAGAAGTATTTTAAGCCTTCTAAATCCTTAATTTCACACCGCTCACTGAGAAATTTCTTGGTTGATTCTCTTTCAATCTCATCATCACCTATTAGGACAATATCATCCACATATACACTTTAGTATAGCTATCTTTCCATTTCTCTTATGTTTCAAAAAAAAAAAAAAAGTGTGGTCAGCATTGCTTTATTGATAGCTAAATACAACTATAGCCCTTGCGAATCTTCCAAACCATGCATTTGGAGATTGCTTAAGACCATACAATAACTTCACTACCTCATGATAAAATAGTATAGATAAACTAAGCTATCTCCTAATTTATCTCTAACTCCTCCAACTAATATTCCTAACTAAAGAAATAATAATAAAACAGAAAAGATAAATAAACATAACAATAACAGTAGTAATCAGTTAACAATAGATACACAAGTTCATAGCATTACAATTTCAACCTTAACACCAAAACTTAAAGGCTAGAACAACTGCGTATGCTAATCATCAACTCAATAAACAAAACTTCTAGGTTTTGAATACTGTCCAAACTCTAATTCAATTATGAAAAACCAGATAATAAAGTCGAAACCACGATATCCGAAGTAGGGTTGTCTAGAACCGGGAACCGGTATGAAAACTGAAAAAGAACATGTTATTTGGAACCGTATCGGAGTCGGTACCGAAAATTATATTTTTTTGGTACCGATTCTGAATACGTGATTGGAACTGGACCGAAACTGGAATTGGTACTAGAACCGAAGAGGAATCGGTAAAAGAACCGATTTTTCTAAAAGAATCGGTTTTATTTTCAAATTGTATACCGCAGTTGTAATTTTTATATAAATAATTAAAAAAAAATAATATTTTTAATCTTTTTTTTTTTTTTTTTAATTTCTGCACCATTGAATGATTTCAATACTTATATATATATATATATATATTGTTATTTTAAATATATTTAAAAATTAGAAATGATCCAGAAGTGGAGTGCTAGTTGAAACAATCTACCTGATATATTAATTTAATCTTTTAATTACTTTTTTATATTACAACTAAATTATGTTAAATAACTAAGTGTATGTTAACTAATTATTATTTTTTTTTAAATTGAAATATAAAATATCTGAAACTTTTATCATTATTATTATTATTATTTAAAATTATGCACAACTCATTTGTAAGATTATGAAACTTTTAAACTTATTTTCTGTATCTAGAGATCAAATTTAAATTTATTCGTGAAGTTTTTGGAGTTTGTTGGTATGCAATTTGAGAATCAATTTAACAAATTGATTATGGTAATTGAGAACATCAGTAACTTTATCATATATATATATATATGTTTATTTTATTATATTGGTTTTGGATTTATAAATATAAATTTGACAACGGTGATTTCACAAGAGTTTTTTTTTGTTAATAATTGGATTAATTGTGAAATGTTTGATTATTTTTCAAAACCGGTACCAGAATTGTATCTGAATAATCATACCATTAGAACCAGAACCGGTAATAGAACCGAACCGGAACCACATTAAAATCGGTACTAATTTTAAATATTAACGGTATCGGTTCTTAATAAATAAAAAATCAGTAATTCAGTTCCGATACCGTTTTTTTAAAAAAAAAACCGGTACTGTTCACCCCTAATCCGAAGACTGGATCCATTATAACTGATAGAACCCTCTTTTGGATAGATTACATTACTGCCTTTGTGGATCCTTTTCCATGATGGACCGGAAGGCGAGAATTGTTATCTTGAATTCTTTAAATTTAAGCCGCTTAACCTTATTTTAAGTGTGAAACATATCTGAATACCATCTCATTCTCTACGGAATAAACTAGACCACTAAACTAGACAAAATAATAATAATAATAATAATACATTTAATTAATGGGATAACCCAATTATAGATACTTATAGTTGTGTAAAATTTTCAGTTAGGTACTTCAATTTTCCGGAGTTTCATATAGATACTCCAACTTATAAATTACAGATCATTTAAATCATTTGATTTAGATCATTTGATTGACGTGGCGCAACTGTGAGCAGTATCTATATGAAACATCGTAAAGTTGGAGTATTTATATAAGATTTAATTTTCAAATTTGAGTACTTATATGAAATCTCGTAAAGTTAAAATACCTATATAAGAATTTAATTTACAAGTTGACATCAAGTATGTAAGTGAAAATTGTGCAGATACCCACAATTACATTATCCCTCTAATTAATCAACCAAATTTACCCATTACGCATTTTTTTCACAGCGGCGGAACCAGCAACAAAGACGTGTGCAAAGTCAAGATCAGTGTTGTGTCATTGTTACATCTATATATAAATAAAATATTTCATTATTCCGCTAGTTACAAATCCATATTTTAAGAAAACATGTGTTGTCATTTGCCACCATTGGTGTTTACGCCACTGTATAGGAGACTATGGGCACTACATTTGTCTGGAACACTTATAAGCAAGCCCAAGACGCAATTCAAATATCATATAATAATAATAAAATTAAATTTAAAAAAAAAAAAAAACAAAAAACAAAACAAAACAAAACAAAAACAAAAACTGTATCCAATATTCCATTGAGCCATACACCATCTATATAACATGCTTTCATCACATTTATGATGATAAAAATCAACAATTTGTCCGACTAGCCATCATCACTTCAGAATCGCTTCATGCCATAATGCCGATAGGGATGAATGAAAGGAAGAGTAACACAATACTTCACTAGAGGCTAATTTTTATTTTATCAATTAGCAGGAAAAAAAAAGACTACAGAAGGACAGTCCATGAACAAAATAAATATCAAACTTTGTAGTATAAATATGGATGAAAAGTGAACAATGAAATTTATCAAATTAAATTTTAACCATAATCGAACCACTATACTTTCCAACCTTAGCAAATAAATACTTTGATTTTAAAAACAGTCATAAGGCATTAAACTCCTTCACTTCTTTTTTATGAACAGAAATGCCCCACCCCATATTCTTCTAAAATTTACCTCATACTTTTTTCCACTCTATCCAAATGAATGAGGAAGATACCTCAGCCGGAAAACAGTCATGGTCTCTGCTAAAATGTATCAGAAACTTCTAAGACAACTACGATACCTAAGTTCCGCAGCTTCCCCTCAAAAATCACATTATGGTGGGACTAGGGAGCGGGTCACAAGGACTGGATAGATGCCTGTGGTCCTTGGAGGAGGAAGAGGAAGAAACCATGTCAAATACCCATGTCACCGTTGTGATTGTTGTTCAGTAGTGGCGGCACCTGGAGTTGTGCTAGGACCAGCACCATTTTCGGTTGGAGGAGTGGTACCCCATTTTCCTTCTGACTCTAATGGCTCAAGTATAGTTACTCCACCATCTGTTTGTCCTAATGCAAACTGATTGGGATCGTTTGGATGCGCAGCAATGACTAGAGGATACACTTTTAAGCTGGTTGGTTAAAGCAAAAATTCATTACCACATTTGTGTTATCATCAAAAGAGAAGGGAATAATACCTGCATCTATCAGTTAGACAGGGATTGGAGCAAGATTTCGATAGAAGACACACCTTGGATTGGGTGGTAGATAAGCAGTAGGATTTATTCGACATCTCAGTCTAAGTGTTGAGGCGGTGAGAACACCGACACTGCCATCTTCGAAAGCCACATATATGGACTGGCTATCACAGGAATACGTAGCATGAGTGATTGGACCGCTTGCTTCCCGGTGCACAAACTATTACAAGGAATATAAAATGAGAAAGGCATCAGTTCTTTTCTAGAACTATCTAAAAACAGCATGATACTGAATAGCAGAGACGTGCATACTCAGCTACCTGCTTCAGGCATTCTAATTTAGGTGCTTCATATATAGCTATCTGTGTTTCATGAACTACCAACAGATGTGTCTGATCTAGGTGAAACTGGACACGCGTATCTGCAAGATGTGATGCTGTTCGCCCAGAAGGAATTTGTAATGACTTGGTAGTCTGCTTCTCCCATCCATCTGTGTTCCAAACACAGAGCTGCAGTGGCGAGACCATAGCAGAAATGGAAAACAGAGAGCATGAAGTTTAATCCAATAAAAGATCTGATTTACTGAAAATATAATAACTGGCATTTTATGTATTAGCGGAAAGCCAAATCAGAAGAGCATAGGCAAAGACCTGATCTAACAAAAGTTCTTCATATTATAATCACATTAGGGAAATTCTTCAGATAATGGCTAAATGTTGCAGGTAAAAACACCAAATACTATGGCTCTCATAGAACAGTATTTCTTAACTTTAGTGATGTCAGTTCTAGAAACACATATCAAAGAGACAAATGAAAGTCTACCATCCATTTATTACCTGCGAATCAGCTCCAGAAGACACTAGCACATTTAGACTGTGAGAGAAAGCGAGTCCGGTTATTCTCTTCTGGTGACCTTTCAATTTTATTTTAACCTGAGAAAAGTAGAGCATCCAACACTTCAAAATATGAACTAACTTATTCATCAACCAGTAAATTAAGGTACACTTAAACCAGACAACTACCTCATCAACCCGAACATTATAGATCTGGATAGTCGAGTCTTCCATTCCTATGGCAATGATATTATTATCTTGAGGATGAAATGCAAGAAACGTTGCTGCTGGTGGTGGGGGCATGAAAGTTGTCATTGTCTACAGTCAGGAACAATGAGTATCAGAAGATGGATGAAATTATACCAAAATATACCTCAGATGTATGTATCCTTATTGAGAGTACCTTAGCACCAACACTCTTTCTGGACATTTTCTACTTTCTGGTGTCATTTTTTTTTAATAAGTTATCCACAATTTAGTCTAAATATAGCAGTTTGCTTGTTTATTTTCGATATTAAGAGTAATGTTAAAGAGACCACTTTTGTTGATGACTTTCCTTGCCTTCTAATACATGTCAAGGTATGATCGGTGAATTATTATGTGCATTTATTTATTTAACATACAATCATGCATTGCTATGTATGAGCAGGCGAGGAAAGTAGTCAACAAAAGTTTGCTCCCTAGCATTACTCCAATATTAAATGCTGTTTTATCGAGGGAATTTAGTATTCAGAGTAGTTTGTACCGCATATTTATGAGATCACCACACACGATCATGGATGTCTACTAACAAGAATCACATATTCCGTTATGATTTGAACAACTATACCAAACAAGTTTAGATGAGGCGAATTATATACCTTAAATGTCATCATATTGAAGAGAGAAATCTTCCCTCCTGAAGCAGACATAACATAAGAGTCATTCTTTGAAAGTGCAAAACATGGAACCGCATCTTCAGGGTTTGTATCACTGATATCATTGGTCATCAAAATTCCACTTGGAGGTTGCCATAATTGTGGAACTGCACTAGCAGTAGCCTACAAACAATAACATCTTAATCATTGACAGCTTAAAATGCTCACACAAAAGAAAAGTGAAGTTCATCTCAAATACCTCAATTTCATAAATAATAAGAAATTATAATACCTTTCCACGGTCATTTCTCTGCCACTTCCAGAGTTTATGTATAGCATTAGATGCCAATGCCAATATCGCAAGCCCTGAATTTGTATATATCAATCTGGAAACCTACAAAATTTAATATCAATGCAAATAAGTGAAATTCTGTTAGCTATTTATGAGTAAGAAACCAAAAATATATATTTGAGTCTCTCCCCAGTTTCACATACAAATATATAAACCCACAAATTCGTGGAACAGAACTTATTTCATTCTCATAAAAGGAAACAATCCATGCCCAGTTATTACCTGATTAAGAACATCCAAATTCTACAAATTCTTTTAAGATAAAAAAATATCATTCATCAAGAACATTCTAAGTGTTTCTGGAAGCTATGCAGTCAATCTGAATACAAGAACAGAACATGTATCATACCTAATTTGTCCGTGTGTTTAGTTTTTCTAATCTTTTTTCTCCTAAGAGACGATAACATATTGTACACCAAGTCAACTAGGCAATTGGCAAACTAAACAATCAACAAAGAGAATTACTACAAATATAGTTGGGAACATTTTACATCCGCATCACATGGGAAAATTTTACAAGGCCGTGGATAGTAAATGCCATAAGATCATCAAATCGAAAAGATAGACATACCCTCATTGCTGCTAAATTATCTGGAAGCCTAAGTGATCGGCACTGTGATGGTTCACTGATTTCTGTCAACTTCCAGTTTCGTGACTTCTCCACTGATTCATCAGCAGCAATTTTAGGTTTTATATCAGGCAAACTTCTCCCACCATCGCTACTCTGCAGAAGCTCAAAGTACATATTCATGATTAGCCACAATTAATTGGACAACAAATTTGCACAACAATCTGATTGTACACTATGTTGTAAGATACAATCTATAAAGCAAATAGATTAAATGAGGCTAGAGCATTTAGATTAACAGTTGAAGACAATATCAATACCCACCACCCCAACCATCCCTACAGCTGGAGCAGGTCGATCCCCCATGTTTGTTCCACCACTTGTGTTTGCAGGAAACGTACTTATGGCAGGGGGTTGTACCTATAATGCACCAAGTGACAATTTTAGAAAAGATATTTGCACAAAGGAAACAAACAGAAGAATACAATTACCTTCACAGCAGTTGGAGGAGCTCCTCTAAGAGGAGCATCAAATGAACGATTCTCCACCGTTCTTAACAACCTAATCCCATCTGTATTAGCAAGGATTTTGACACTATTGTCATTTGTCGAGACTGCCAGAAGAATTCCTTCTTTATTAAAGCGAATACATGGTGAGGCCTGCAATATTTTTACAAAAATGAGAACAAACGAAGGAACATTGGATATAGCAACAATGGGTTTGCAGAAGCCAAATAATTACCGGCAATCCACCATCTGCATCTGTACTTGTCAAAATAGTAGGACCGTCCATGTCCCAAAACTTGATCATAAATTCATCTCCGGCAGCCAAAAACCTATTTTTAGTAGTATCAAATTGCACAACCCCTACTGTTCTCTTCGCTAGACCATAATACGTGCGCTTTACTGCTCCTTCACTTTCATTCCATTCCACTAAGTAGGAATCTCCTTCCTTACTCGTTCCACATGAGAACAACCTATGTATTACATTATATTGCAATCACGAGATTAATATAGATATTGAATATATTACCAGATATCCATAACAAACAATAGTGTCAGTATTGGAAATAAGTAAAATGCACTGGATGTAGGAACCTTGATCCATCAGCACTATATGTCATTGCTGTAGACGAATGACCAGGAGCATCATAGTCCACTCGTGAGCCTATGTTATCATACAGCCATGCCTTTATTTTCCCATCAGTTGCAGTTGAGAATATAAACTGACAAAAATAAACGGGGTAAATAATATAGAAAGCTTGAGCACGACAGTTAAGCAGCCTGCTGAGGATATACACATAACAGAAGCGAAAAATATGAAACATAGAGAACCTAAAACTTGGTATTATTAATGTCAAGAAATAGAGCAGAAGAGACGAAGTAAAAGCCCAGAAACACTTGTTTTCCATGGATACTTGGATTGGGTAATTAACAAGTCACAAGTTTAGTAAAACAATACATTGTCTGTCAAGAGCCTCCATCAAATACCTCTAACAATTATACACAAGGCAGTAAAACAAAAGTAAACTCATTTTCAACCTTCAAATTGTGCCTAAACCATGTGAAGTTGGAACATAAATGAAGAAGACATTTGAAATGGATAGAAGATGAGAGACATTAGCCATCATCGTAATTTAATTAAAAATACTTATAATATTGTATGAAAATTGTCAGAACCATCAGGTAGCCAATAATCATTCTTCTTATCGTCATTACCTGAATATTCTCCTTGTGATGAGGGCATACAGAATATACAGGGGCTTCATGACCCTCGAAAGTGTACTGCTTAACACCAGTAACTGCATCCCATACCTACAACAGTTTGGACTTGTATAAACAGTATATAACACAATCAATCTATAGAAAGTCGGTGAGGAAGCGATGCAAACCTTAATAACCCTGTCCTCACCGCAAGTAACAACACATAATTGTTTGTTTGGAAAAGAGAATGCAAGATCATTAACGCTGCCAACGTGAGCATCGATCTATTGTCCAAAAGGAAGTTCACATCAAAAGGTTAGTATGCATTACAGCAACATTAACACATCTAAAAGTAATGAGAAGTTTTATATAGAGGAAGAATAAGATCTCCTATTATTACCTAAAGAGAGATAATGCATATATCCATTTAGAAGTTCAAAGGACATGGAAACATTATTACTCAACGAACAACCATGTAATCAATAATTAACACTTAACTACCCACCATCTAATAATAACAATAAATGTAATAGAAGATAAAATAGTAGGACGATATATCAACCAACAAGTTACCTCTCCCTGGAAGAGATGCATGATTATGAAATCGCACATAAGGGGAAAAAAAAAAACTTCATCAATGATCAAAATTTTATACAAACCTCAAGGCTATTTCTTATATCGTCACCACCATGATAGGAGTATATATGCACAATGTGCTTCGAGTATGCAACACCTGAAGCAAAGAAGATAATTGAAGTAAATTAAATAACTTCTTGCGTACATAAACCACCATATTATCAAAATTAAAAATACAGAAGCACCCATAATTCGACAAATAGTAGAGAAAGCTTTCAAGAAAAAAACACTTGAAAACAAAATGTGTTCTTAAAAATATAAATAACATAATACAAGTATAAATATGAAAAAATAAAATTGAATATAAGAGAGTGATAACAAAAAATTTAAAAGAAAAAGGGTACCAAAAAGTGTTCCATCAGGACTCCACATCACACGATTGACTGATGCCGAATAATCATTGGCCAAAGAAGCCTGTCACAAAATAGATAGATATTACAAATTCCTCACACTAATAACTAACTATTAAAAGATAAAATTTGTGGAGCCCTATAGATGAATGCCACCACCTGCAGAGCCACCGAACATGAACCAATGTCCCATATCTTAAAATTTTTTGTAGCAATCCTTTCACGGCTACCAACCTCCCACAGCATCACATCCCCAATGTTCGTTCCAACTGAAGTAATCAAACCATGTATAAATAAACATAAAGATATAGCTAGAAACCAACAAATTACAAGATTATATATTAATGATAAATAAATTAATAAAATCATGATAAAACTGAATAGTAGATCCTTGAGGTAGGGAAATTATACCAAGAAGTAAAATCTGTTGCATAGGATGAAAATCCATGCTCTTCACAGCAGAACCCTGACTCAGAGTTGTCACAACAGTCTTGGGCAAGTCATCAGTAGAATAAGAACTCTGCCCATGACTCTGCCCAGTATATGCAACAGGCAATATATTTACTGAAAGATTATTGACCTGTTAAAAAAAAAAAGCTATATGATGAACATAGACAAATGTTTAACACAAATGTTCGCACAGAAAATCATTAAGATGAAAAAATAAATAAAAAGCACAACACTTCACTATAGAATACAAAATCTTCTATGTACATCCTTCCTCCTAAGTCCTCTACTAATTAGTATTTCCAATTTTGAGCTGACGGATGCTCAAAGTTTGAGCTGGACTACCCCAAGAAAAGCATCCAAATTATGGATTTAAAGGGATATATGAACATATAGAAACAAGACAATTGGAGCGGATACATAGTTAACAACCAGCACTCTAGACTGAATTACAATAATATAGTCCCTAGCATAGATAACCAGTTTGACCACCTTTAAGGTAACAAAAGCCCTTGATGAAAATTTTAGTTCAGCCAAGCATGCTTCCAACTAATGCTAGTGCACCATAACAACAACATTTTGGTAACAAATGCTAAAAACAAGACTTCAAGTTGTATTTGTAATAGTATATAAAATTAGCATGAGAAAAAATAAACAAAAATAAAATTTTAAAAAATAAAAAATAAAAACAGCTTGTGTGCAATCACTTATGAATTGGCATGAGAAGAAAAGGAAAGTACAGAGGAAAATGAGACTGTAAACCACCTAAAGCTCCGCAATAACAAGACAGTTTCCAAAACCCTCAAGATGAGACTTAAGGACCTAAAAAATGGTGCAGAACCACACATGCATATCACTTAAGACAAGCTTCCATCAAAAATAAATCACAATCAGAAATTACTATAATTAATTTGCAGGAACTACCTCATCAGACATCCCAAAAGGTCTAGGTCTCTTCAAAACGTGTTCGGAATCAGCTGTTTGATAGTCCATAGCAGGGTTGTTAGTAGGAGGAGTTCTAGGACGCTTTAAGAGTGCAGCTATAATAAAGAAGGATAAAGATGTCAGTCTGTTCAAATTGCAGAAATTTAGTAAAAGCAAAAGTGACGAGCATTAATGTCAAAAGTAAGATGTACACATAAACTGATGAAGAAAAATATGAAGGAATCCAATATTGATGGTGTTGATGGATTTTTTTCTCCAGACCATTACCTAGTTTTGCTAATGAAACCCAATAACACAAACCCAATTCTCAATTTCACTTTTCATCCTTCAAATAAATTATCCAGCATATTCCTCTATTTCTTATGATATGTCGCATAATTTTACGGAAATTAAAAAAGGGTAAAGAAGCCTCCAAGACTTTAAGTATTCTTCAAATATAAGGAAATTAAAATGATATTATAACGAAAAAGAAACCACTACCATAACCATCACCAGCAGCTTGTTATATTTTTACCTGGATTGTTAGTGGCAGCAGTTAGACCTATAGGACCAGCTGAAACTGCAGGATGAGGGACAGGAGATGGATTAGCCATCCATCCAGCAAGAGATGTTGGAAGAGCAGCAGGAGCGGGCTGAAACGGCTGTTTTATACATAGACTCAAAGTTAAAACTCCAAAAATATGAAAATTGCTTCAAAATTTTAGGATGTTAAGCTTACCCCATGAGCACCCAGGGGTGGAAAACCCCCAGCCTTAGGAACAGCACCCATCAAAGAATTAGTAACAGGGGAAGGAGCACGAGCACCATTTGGCTGTCCACAACTGTGATCCACAAACAGGGTCTTTATGTCAGGATTTGGCCTAGGATTCTTGCAAAGCTGATGTTGCCAATTTAAACTGCATGTTTATAAGGTGTGAGTATTGTATATTAAAAGAAAATCCTAATCCCCCAAGTCAAGACAACCAAGAAATACATATTCTCGAGAACCTTTGATTGATTAGTGTCCGTAATCTTGAATTCTTCAAGGTAGGAAATTGAAGCTTATCACGGAAAAGGGGATTAGCTTCAATCAATTTCTTTAGTTCAGCTAGCATTATTCCTCTAGCAGATTTAGTATCTCCATACTTCGAAAGTTGTTCATTATCCCTGCAAAGACCATTAAGTGATATTTCAAAATCAATTTATGAATATTATCAGCATTATATAACAAATTCTTAAAACCAAAAACGATCCATGACAAGCACCTAAAATTTTCTAGGGTGAGCAGTTGTGTAATCTCCTTGAAAAGCTCTTCATTGAAGGCTGCAAATACTTTCAAATCCTTCACTAAAATTTCCACCGCTTTAGCACGATCCCGCCTGCAGTTTTTTTTTTTTAATCAATGCACATTCATTAACTTGAAGACAATATATGGTATACCAAATAAAGCAGTACGGTGAACTCAACAGGTAACTCTGAAACACCTACTTATCCAAAGCTTCCAAGTATTTCTGCTTGCGTATCTCAAAGAAAATCTTCATGGAATATCTATTATCATCAACCTTGGTGAATCCAGATAGATACTTCTCCACCTCATCCCACTCCCCATTTGTCACCATATCCTCAAAATATCTCATGTTGAAGAAAAAACCTGACTCTTGCTCTAGTCTGATCAATTACAATTAAAATGGTAATTAACATTAATATAATGAATTCTCATTCAAAAAAATGCACACCTTCACTAAATTCTCAAATAAACATATGCACACAAATAAAATGGTGGTTAACTCTAAAACACCAATTCCCAATATAAACAGATAAATAAATAAAACAAGTCCTCAACTCAACTGGTGCCAAATTCTCTCATATAAACAAACACAACTACAAATAAAATTATGCTTTAACTCTTATCTAAGAATTCCTATTCAAGCAACCCATAAACAAATTAAATCATTCCTAACTCTAACATACCAAATCCACACATAAACAATGTAATAAAAAATCAACCACACAAAATTAACAGGTAAACAATGCACAGACAAATAAATTATTCTGACAACCAAAAAATCATAAATAAACTGACAAAATAACCACAAACAAACAAAATAATTCTACCTAATACCTACTGTATAAACTACTAAATCAAATAACACTGGTAAATGATAGATAATTCAATTGTATACAAATATATTTATCAAAATTTAAAATACTAAACAAATAAATAAATAATAGACAAAAATGAAATCATACTTGTGAACCGTCTCTTTGAACTTTTCTTCATCCAAAAACTGAAGTATAAGGAAGACGAGCTCTCTGCTAAGGGAGGACATGTTTCTGTAATCTGAAGAGACAAAACTAGAGATCCGAAACTTGACAGATCACTACGCTGAAAAACAGGAGACAACCACACGATATTATACGGCAAACAAGAAAACAACAACAAAAATTGAAGTATCTAAGTAGTGAAATTTTAGAACACAAAAATCACAGTCAAACCTGGCTTAAAGGCAATTGATAGATACAGCTGCAATTGCAATGACAAACAAAAGTCGGTTCAATATTGATAGATCGGAAGCAAGCAAAGAGAAGGAGAGCGTTGTTTTGAGTGAATTTTTTTTTCTCTTTCTCTCAGCTCTCTCTTCTGGTTGGTATTTATATTGAATTTTTGGCTAGGGATTTGGAGAAGAGAGAGATGTGTGAAGCCAAAGAAACAAAGGTATCTATCTCATCCTTTAAATACCGTGACCGAGATTAGCGAGATGATATGAGATGAGATGCAGTTTTTGTGTGATAACTGCATTGATAAGTTGTTCTACTTATAAAGTTGATAAGTACTTGTTCTTATACATTTGATAGGTCAATTTGCTTATAGGCGTTATAAATACGCTTGACTTAGACTATTTTACTGTTTTTATTTTTCCTTATTTTAAAGGAAAATGTTAAAAATTTTAGAAAATAATCTCTTTCGTTCTTATCTCTTGCCACCTACCCATTTTATTTTATTTTTTAATTTTTTTTTGGAACTGTGTGTAATAATTAAATATGGAAAAGGAATAATATAATACATTTAAATAGAACATGATATAATTTACTACTATATTATAATATGCTATATTTAAATTTAAAAAGTAATTAATTTTTTAGAATTTATATCAAAAACTATCTACTACATAGATTCATATAAATTAATTAAATATATATTTCTAATTTTCATTTTGTGTTCCGATCAACTAATCAAAATATATTTATTATGATTCTAACAAAGTAAAATAAATAAATTCATATAGAATTAAAAAATTATTATGTCTCAAAGCGTATACCTTTTATACTTTTAAACATAATTTAAATTAATTTTATATATAATTATTATTTATAAATAAAATTAATATAAATAATATCTAAAATTATCTATAATTAAAAAATGTTTATAATTATTATTTTTAATTTAAAAATAATTTATAAATATAAATATATGATGGAAAAAATGAATATTATTTATTAGGTTAATCTCAAAAAATCACCGCAAGTTACTAAATTCTCTAAAAAAAAAAAAAAAAAAAACACAAATTTGAGTTTTCTTCATTTTATCACTTTTCTTCACCCGTAGATGAATAGTAACCCCACATTGATTAACATAAAAGTGATAAAATAGAGAAAATTCAAATTAGTGTAGTTTTTTTTGAAAAATTTAGTAAACTGGTGGTGGTTTTTTTGGAATTAATCCTATTTTATTTATAATTATCTGATAGTTAAAAATAATTTTAAATATAATTATTTTATATTTATATTAATAATAAATCTAATATTTTTATTTATATTTATTTTAATCAGTTTAAGGATATGCACCGGATGATGTATAATCTTGTAGATGTAAATCTTTTTTATTTCTTTTATACTATTTTATTTATTTTAATGGAAATTCTTGATTTATTTAATTTTTGTTTTCCTTCCATTCATAAACAATGCATGTAGACGTCGAAAGGGTTTAGATTCTCAACCATTGGCAGTTGAAGTTTGACCTACTGTCAATTCTGCTTTACGAGTGCAATTCACTAATTTTAAACCATAACAATATATGCACCAAGAGACTTTAAATCATTAAAAAAAATAATAACAACAATATTTTATTTAAATTATTAATTTTGAGAATACAAATCTTTTTTCCATAGCATAAAATTTTACTATCAGCCAAGTTATACAGATTTAATTTTAGTATGGAGCCTTTTAAGAAATTTTTTTAACTTATTTAGAAAATTATGTATTAAATATCATAATAAGATCCAATATCACCTTACAATTGTATCAATAAGATTTGCTTAGATGAATTTATTTACTTATAAGAAAGTTTACTGCAGTCATATTCCCTCCCAGATAAGTGTTCAATAACCTTCCAAATTTAAATTAAATTAATATTATATATATATATATATATATTACATTTGAGAGTATTTATTAAAAATATTAGTGATAAATTTTAATCATTAACAATTTACTTTTTAAATTTTTGAATTTATATGTTATATTATTATTTATTTAATTTTATGAAATTTTAAAATACATTTAATTTTACCTTTGTTTAATATTTAACGATTTATAAAAATGAATGTTTGGTAATTATATTTTAAAATAATATTTAACGGTTTAAGTAGCGGTTTGACATATGTTATTCGAAGTAACTTTTTTAAAATTGTTATTTTGAAAGTAACAAAATACTTTTGTTAATAAATATAAGTCAATGCATTATATCTATTTTTTTTAATTAATATCTAATAGTTATTTAAACCGCTACAACTACCACCGAACATTCATTTAAACGTTACTTTGAGAATTACTCTAACCGCTATTTCAAACTGCCAATAATTATTTCAACCGCTGATTTTATCCGCTAATGATGATAAAATGTTAATCTAACCACTAATAAAAATCTAATACTAAGTGTATGTTTGACACTAGATGTTACATTAGATGTTGAGTTAATTGTTGAAGTAACGATTAGTTGTTAAATTAGATGTTGAAGTAGTGATTTGGCATGAGTGTTTGGTAATAACAATTAGATGTTGAAGTAGCTGTTAGATGTAAAATTACGTAAATAATACAATATATTATTTTTACCTTACAATGTAATTTATTTTTTTAAAAGGTTAAATATTCATTTTTAAACAATTTTTTTTTTAAGATTTTTAATTAAAAATCTATCCTCTTTTAGTTATCAACTAATTAAAAAATAAATAAAATATAAACTAACTAAACGAAGTTATTTAAAAATTTTTAATCATATTTAATAAACAAAAATATTATTGAAATTTGCCTAATTTAGTAGAAATAAAAGCTTTTAATATTATTAAAGGTATTTAAGTAATACTCATAAATTGAAAAGAGTAAATTAGAAGCTTTTTTATTAGCGATTCGTGGACTGCTACTTGAAGTAGCGTTCTGAAAATCGCTAATTAAATAAATATTTTATTTATTATATAAATGATATTAAAAATAAATTATTTTAATAGATAAAATTACTAAAATTTATTTTATTTAAAATTAATTTTTTAATTATCATACTATATTTTTCAAGTTATCAAATACCGCTCAAAGTACAAAATTATTTTTTAGTAAATACAGTCAAACCTCTCTGTAACAATACATTATCTAACTATTTTTAGACTGTTATAGTGAATGGCTGTTATAAAAAAATTTAAAATTAAATTCATTTAAATATAAAAAATAATATTATAATTGGTTTTGTATATTCAAGTCTCTATAATATTTGAATTGACGAAGATTTCAATAGAAACTTTGTATAAAAGGATAGTAAATTTATTCAGATTCTTTTCTCTCATTGTGATTTATTATGAAATTTTACAATTTTTTTTTTTAATTTAAGTTTTGAAAAACATTGCAACTTTAATTTTTATAATAATGATTTAAATTTTAAATTTTTATATTATTTTATTAAAAACTAATGTAATATATTTGAGTATTATGAATTTTATATGTAATGTTCTATTCGAATTACGGGCTATTTTTTATAAAGGCAATTTGCTGTTATAGGGGATTAGAATAATCTACGAAAAATTGATTTCGAAGAAAATTTGGCCATTATGATATTATTACATAGAATGACAGTTGTAGAGAAATTTGACAGTATAATAATTTTTTATCTCTTTATTATTTTTTTTTTCAAAATTCTTAAATTTTTTCCTTTATTTGAACATATGTTATGCATAATTAATTTATATATATATAATTATAATGAAATATGTAAATAATTAATACTCTTACATATTTTTCTATATGTATGGTGTTTGAGAAGATATGAAAATGTGGGTAAATTGACATTTATGCAAGTGTAATAATTATTCATGCAGAAGAATCTCAAATTCTGGTTTAACCATAAATGGCAGTGCAATAAATGGAAATATAAATGGGAGTTTTGGTTAGGTACACCAGAAAGACAACTAAGATTTATTTTTGGGCAATGAATTATATTCTTAATTCAAAACTCAATAATTCCATTGTTGACATAACAACAACAAAATTGACAGCCCAATCAAAATATTAATGCTCGAGACACATTAGTATAATGGGGACGTAAAGAACATTTTAGGATAATTCATATATATTTGTTTAAATAATATACTATTTGAATTATTTGTTTAAATTGAGTATAGTTAGGATATCATAACTTAATTCTATATTTAATTAGAGTTAGCCAAAATTAGATATTGAGATATATTGAATATTACTCCTCCTCCATTCTATTTATATAGAAAAAAATTATATTTTGAGTGTTTTATTTATGTGGAAGATTTTATATTAAAAAAAATTAAATTTAAAATATATTATATGTCATTTGTTTGATGTCTGAGACTTTATTAAAAACTGTTTTTCAAACATTACACAATTACATTATTTTATATTAATGAAGAATTAATCAGGGTAATATTGAAAACTAGAAAACTAAATGCTTTACTTAATTCCGTGCGAGGTTAATTTTCTCTATATAAATAAAACGGATGGAGTATATACTTTATCTTTAGAGATAGAATATTTTTAGATAATAATTTATAAAATTATTTTTTAAATATAAATTCCTTAAAAAACAAAAACAAAAATCCTCATTATTCATAAAATTTATAGAATAAATAAAGTTCTATAAAATAAATAAAATTGTAAGTATATTTCATTATCTCCATCTTTTGATGAAGAATGGTGACACATTAGCAAAATTTCTTTCTAAAACCATGGGTATGGTAAGCTAGATGTGGTATTACAGTGAAGCAATTTGTAATCAGACAATTGTTGAAAAGGTTCTTAGAAGCTTACATCCAAAATTTGATCAGGTTGTGGTTGTCATAGAAGAATCAAAAGGATCTTTCAACTTACTCATTTGATGAATTAATGGCATCCTTACTAGCCCATGAGGTTCGAATTGACAGGATAATGGAGCAAAATGAGGAAAAAAATTCCAAGTTAAAGATGCATCTAGTAGAGATGGGGAGGCATCCTCACTTAGAGGAAGAGGAAGAGGCAGTCATCATGGATATGAACGAAGTCGTGAAAGAGGACACGGTCGAAGTGAGATCCAATATTTTAATTGCAAACAATATAGGCATATATAAGCTGATTGTTGGTATAATGATTAACAAGCTAATATTGTTGCAGAGACAGAAGAATGTAAAGAAGATTAAGTGTCTAGATTGTTCATAGCACATTCGGTGCACTCGAATCATTCTAAGAACTTATGTTCTTAGATAGTGGGTACTCAAATCACATGAATCTAATGAAACACATCTTTCAAGACATCAATGAGACTGACAAGCTTACGGTTCAACTTGGTAATGACAAAGAAGTGAAGGTAGAAAGGAAGGTGTTAAAGATTTCAATAGCTCGGGGAAAATATAAGTTTCTCACTAATGTATAGTACGTCCTAGACTTTGATATAATCTCTTAAATGTTGACTAATTAATATCCTCTGGTTATTCTTTTTTGCTTGATGATAGAAAATGCATAATCATCGATAAGAAGTCTGGGCCAAGTTGTAATGCACGTGTTTATGACAAAGAACAAGATGTTCCCACTTGATGTGTCGACAATGACGGGATATGTTCTTGCAGCTAAAAAAGAAGATGACTCACTAATATGACACTTATGATATAGACATATCAATTTCAGGAGTCTGCAAGTTCTCAAGGAGAAATTTATGGTTATTGGTTTACCAAAACTTCAAAAGATTAAATTAATTAAAGGATATATATGGTAAATAGGTTAAAAATCATCTCTCAATAATGTTTGGCGAGCATCATAGTATTTGGAACTAATTCATGTTAATTTGTGCGGTCCAATACAAAAAAATCATGGGGTGATAATTTTTTTTTTTTTAACTGATGACTCTAGTCGAATGTAATAAGTAAATTTCTTGGAGAAAAAATCAGAGACTTTTGGCAAGATTCAAAAAAATCAAGGTTAAGGTGGAGAAACAATAAGGAGTCTATATCAAGAAGCTCAAAACTGATAGAGGATGAGAGTTATTTTCTAATGAATTTAAGACATTCCATGAAGATGCAGGCATACTGAGAGAATTAACTATTCCATACACCCCTTAGCATAATGGAGCGATGGAAATAAAAAATAGGAGTGTTGTAGAGATAGCCAGAAGCATGCTGAAATAAAAAATTTGTCCAATAAATTTTGGGCTAAAGCTGTCGCAAGTTCAGTTTATCTTTTTTATCTTGCACCAACAAAGGCAGTTCTTGATTAAACACCATATATAGCTTAGATGAGACGAAAACCAACAATAATTCATTTGAGAGTATTTAGATATATTGCATATGCTTTAGTAAACTCTCAATCTAGGAAAAACGGGATGAAAAATTACAAAAATATATTTTTATGGGTTACTGTACTCAATTTAAAGCGTGAAAACTATTTGATCCTATTACAAGCAAAATTTTAATAAGAAGAGATGTCATCTTTGGTGGAATTTCTGCTTGGAATGATGATCACAGTAAAGAAATGCATGTAAAAATTCATAGGATTCAATAAAATGGAGGTTAAGATTTGATAATCTCTTAACATGATGGTTCTACAAGTGACTCTAGTTCTACCATAAACACAACAAATTTATTACCAAGTATGTCGTTGACTCCTTAAATTCAACCAACTCCATCTTCTAATTTAGATGAGACACCACCTCGAAAGGGATACATATTATTATCTCAACTCTTAGAAACATGTTAATTTTCATTGAGTATTCATGACCCGAACACATATGAAAAGGCAGTTAAGAAAAAAGAATGGCAGCAAACAATGATGGAAGAATTACACAGTATTGAGACAAATAAAAATTGGGTGTAACAAACGTAATTTGGGTCTAGTAGATAGATGAATAAGATCGGATCAATTTAGGATACCTAATAAAGGAATCAGAGAATTTTCTAAAAATAATATTTTCGTATACTACAATGTATCTGAAATTTTACCTAAAATATATGAACCCTAATTTTTATCCTAAACTCTATCATTCTTCAAAAAACAAAAGCAATTAGCCTTTCCAAAAATGTTATTTTCTCTAAACCACCACGACGACGATGACAAAAATCGTAGAGTTGGAGCCGTGAATTTACCGTATTTCCATTTTTTTAAATTTAAGTTTTTCAAGGAAGCAATCTAGTTCTCTTTACTTTTCTAGAGGTTATAATCAAATGGGAAACTGAATTCCTAATTGATTTAATTTCATGATTTATCCATACTAGTTTCTTAAAATGGCCCGAGCATTAAAAGGTATACAGTCCGGATAGTGGTCGTCAAATCCTAACCCACAAATTTGGGGATTTGGGGTGTTAACAACTTGTGTTTAATGTTGTGTGTTTTGTTTATTTCGTTGGAGACAAAACTGCGAAGGAGACTCAGTCGGGAGTTTAGTCGGCTTGTTTGTGGACTTCAGAAGTGAGGTTGACATCCTCATTTTAAATTCCATAGTTTGTTTGTTATATGTTTTACATATGTGTGATTAGGTTATTGTACAATAACTTGTATAAATTATGAATACTTGAAATTGGAGAATGTTTTGTATTGGAAGTGTTATACAATTAAAAAATTGGTGCTATATAATTTGTTATAAGTAAATTTTGAAATATCGAGATAATCTGAATAAGCTGGACATAACATTAATGCCTTTAGGACAACGACATTAGTAGGATCTATGGCATATTCAGGGATAGAGGTATTTTATATTGGAAACTTGAGTTTACTGGCCGGAAGTGCCAATTATCAGATTAAATTATTGCATTATGAGCGTCGGGTAATATGGGCTTTGGTCGTTCTGGAATTTGGTCATTTTAAACTTTGGCCATTCTGATTCTAACACTAGTGTGATCCTATTTTCTCTAATAGCTACTTTGGCAATGATATTGATAATAAAATAAACTGAAAATATGTGTTAACATGATAACTTACACAACTAAAACTTGATAAACTGTGTAGATGTGGCTGGAATAAATTTGATCGGTAGAAAATTGTAATTGCTGTAATTATTAGTTTAAAGATGATTTAAATTATTGAATTGGACATAAATCAAGTAAACACCTTAAATTAGTTGCTCTATTGTGTGGTATAAGTTTGGGGAAGCTAATAATTAGCTAAACATTGGTACACTGTCAATTATAACTAAAATCAAACCTGTATACTATGAAATTGGAAAAATTCAATTAACAAAGGGTAATGACGAGTCAATGTCAAGACATTGTGCTTGTCAACCTTAAAATTAAACATGACAGAGTAGTTGGTAAAGTGTGATGACAAAGGGTTGGTGAGAGGCTTCATTCATCAACTTTAAAATCTAATAGACAGTAGGTAATGGCAAATCTTGTCATTCATTAACTTTAAAAGTAATTTCATAGAGTGGTTGCAAGACTTAATGACGAGTGGTTGTCGAAGGGCTTCCTTCGTCAACTCTGAAAATCAATTTGACAGAACGTAATGGAAAACTCGATGACAATTACTTAGGGAACAAGGTCGCTTGTCAACTGTCAAACCTATATAACAGTAGGCAATGGTAAACACATGGCAAGCCACTGTCGAGAACCCTCCTTCACCATTTCAAAAATCTTTTCAATAAAAAGGTTGTCAAGCAATTGGCGAAGCTATATCGAGCCCAAGTCTTCGTCAATTGGGAATCTTAGACCAAATTGCGAGACTTGACAAACTTGTACATTAAAAATTTCACAGTCGCAGAGGGTTAGCTGAATTATTAGACAACCTATTAGATGACCTTCTTAACTACTATCATGGCATTAACGGGATTGAATAAATTGAACATTGGTAAGATGACATGGAAATGATTGCTTGTTAGCTTAATGAAAAGAAATAACATAAATTGCTGGTTGTAGGATTGTATTATGGATGTTATAAGAAGTCTTTGAAGACTGATAGAATCCGCATCTTGTGCTCCCATGTTAGAGTCAAGTATAGGATCATATGTGTGTATGTTAGAATATGTGGGGTGTCAATTAGACTAATGATAATACCCTGTTGTTTTTCTCTTTTTCTTTTTTTATTTCTATTATATGGAAAAATTCCAAATGGTTACAAGTATCACAGTTGGTTAGGTAATGTGGATACTTCATCAAAGCATAAGTATCATTGGCATTGTTACCATTTCATTCTTTTAACTATTATCTGCAACTTGAAACTTGAAGTTGTTTTTCTTTAGTTGACTATGAACAAATAAGTTAGAACACTATTTTCCAATAAGGATTGTAATTTTATTTAAATATTTGTATTCAGATTATCATTTTCTTCTTTTGAACTATTAGTAATGAACTTCTGGATTTTGAATTTGTATGCTGATAATACTAACTGCACATGTCTTGTAATTTTACATATGTTATATGTTATATTTTGTGTAGCGATCGGCTCTGCATCTTGATTCCTACTAGGGTGGGAGTTTGCTGTTACATTGGAAATTAACCATATTACCTGCTGAAAAGTAAGTCAATAGATTGAAATGGGTGTTCAAGATGAAGATTGCATCTAATAGAAGAATAAAAAATAAAAAGCTCGGTTGGTGGCAAAGGATTACGCGCGGAAACAAGATACTAATTTCGAAGAGACTTTCTCCCATGTAGCACGTTTTAAAACTATTAAGAATTGTCTTAGCACTAGCAGCAAAACTTCAATGGCCACGTTTTAAAACTAATGGAAGAAGTTTATGTTGCTCAACCTAAAGGATTCAACGCGAAGGGAAAAGAAGAAATGGTCTTGAAGTTGAAGAAGACATTATGAGGCTTAAAATAAGCTTTATGGACGTGGTTAACAAGATAGATAGATACTTCTAAGAGAATGGATATCAGAGAAGAAATCATGAACCAACTTTGTATGTAAAGAGAGAAGGTACAAATGACTTTATCATTGTGTGTCTTTATGTTGATATTATCTATATTAACTCCTCTAACAATTTACTAGCTGAGTTTAAAAATGGCATGATGCAAGAATTTGAAATGACAAACCTAGATGTGTTATGATATTTTCTTGGGTTAGAGGTTCAACAAGTGATGGGAGCAATATCTGTGTCTCACTCAAAATAGGTCAATGATCTTCTTAAAAGGCGTTAGTCAGTAGAAATTATCAATATTTTTTATTTGTATTTTCTAATTTTTATCAAATCAGTTAGCATTAAATAAACATGATGAGATATTTATCCTATTTAGAGTTGTAGTTAACTTTAATTAGGAGTTTAAACTAATTTTCTAGGTTGTAGCTTATAATTATATTCTCCCTAGAATGCACCAGGAAATAAACAAACAAGTTACTACTACTATTTTTCACATGGTATCGGAGCTAAAACGTTAATGACCAAGTAGGAATGGCCACCTCAAGCACTACACCAAACTCCTCCAAGCCAGAGACATCGCATTCCGATACTACCCATAAGCGGAACCTTCCTCCTTAAAATATATAAACCAATATTCTCATTGTAAGTCATAAACTAAATGAGAATAATTATCTTCAGTGATCTTAATCAGTGAAACTATTCATATGCTCAAAAGGGAAATTCAGGCATCTTAATGGATCAATTTCTACTCTCCCTAAGGCTGAAGCTACCATATATAGAATCTGGGAGATAGAGAATAGTGTTATCATGGCGTGGCTCATTAACTCCATGACACCAAATATTAGAGTGAATTACATACTCTATGAGACTACGTCACAAATCTGAGAGGCATCCAATGAGTCTTTCTCACATGTAGATAATGATTTAGAAATCTTGAACATTGAATGATTAATTCACGGTCTAAATTAAGAATATTTGAGTGTTACAAACTACTACTATCAATTGGTTGGGTACTGGCAGCTCATTAATCTCTATGAAATATAAATTTTTAAGAATATTGATGATCTAGCGGCTCACAGATCATTCATAGAAAGGAAAATGGTGGTGAAATTTCTAATTAGTCTCAATCATAAACTGGAAGAAGTTAGAGGCAGAATTATGACCATGCGTCCTTTGTTCAAATTGAGGAGTGCTTTCTCATAAGTTCGTAGGGAAGAGAGAATGAAATGTCTCATGATTGGTCCTATCCATGAACCTAATGAAGGATCTACCCTGATGGTGAGAGGTATCTTTCAGAATCAGAAGAAAAAAGATGGATCTTGGTGTGATTTTTGTAAAATAATAATAATAATAATAATAATAATAATAATAATAATAATTGGGCACACCAAAGACATATGTTGGAAGCGTCATGGGAAACCTATTGATTAAGAGCCTAAAACAACTGGAAACATGGAGCTTAATGGTAATCAAAAATTCAATTATTAAAGGTAATACTATGGAATTTAGACAAAACCATCAAGAGTTATTTGAAATTTTCAGCATTTATTTTCACAAAAGAATGAATCTCTTGTAATGACAACTAGTGGGAGTGTAGCTCAGAAAGTTAAACAATCTCATGTCCTTAACACTAGGAATAATAAAAAAGGACTTTGAATTGTTGATTCTGGAGCATTTGACATTATGATAGGTGACATTAGCTTATTTTTAGAAATACAAACTTGTAACGGTGACATTTATGTGAAAATAGTTAATAGTTCAGTTACTAGTTGTAAGGCATAGGAACTATTCATATATCTGTAAAGTTCAAGTTAAAATAAGTTTTGTTTGTTCCAATTTTGGATTACAACTCACTATCAGTAGGAAGAATATTCATGGATAAAATGTTGCGGAAAATTGCTTATGGTTGTTGTATGTTTCAGGACTTAACGACTGGGAAGATGATTGGCAGTGCTAGGAGTGAGCTTTGATAATTCCTACTCGAAACTGAGTCTATTTCAAGTGTCAGACTATGTCATATTAGTGGATTGAAGTGTAATTTAGAGTTTAGAGAAATTTTCAATAAAAATAATGTAATTGGAGTGTAATTAAAATTTTAAAAAATATATATTTTTTGAAAAAAAAACGATTTTAACTCTGTTATTACCAGTTTTAACCGGGTTTGAATGATTTTTTAGAAAACCGATTTTACTAAAAAACGAACCAAATGGACGGCCGGTTACCGGTTAAACCGGTCGGTCCGGTTTTAAAAATATTGGATAATGGGAAAGAGTGTTTCAATTTTATTTTGAATGAATTCTTGACCAGTAAAAGGTGTTATTCATCAATGCACATGTATTGATATTTCACAACAAAATGGAGTTTCAAAGAGGAAAAATAGGCATTTATTAGAGGTAGTAAGGTCATTATTACTAAGTAGGAGTGTTCTTAAAAACTATTGAGGATAAAAAATATTGACTAGAACTTATATGATTAATAGACTACTACATAAAATGTTGAATTTTAAGACTCCATTTCAAGTTTTGAGAAAGTGTTTTCTAGAAAATAGACTATTCTTAGAAATTTTGACTAAGGTATTTGGGTATGAAGCTTATGTCCACATGTATTCTCATCATAGGAGTAAGCTAGATCCTAGAGCAATTAGGTGTATCTTTGTACGTTATTCAACTACAAAAAACGGATACAAATGTTACTCTCCAAGTCTAAAAAAATTCTTTGTGTTACGGATGTCAGTTTTATTAAAATAAACCATACTACAAACAGTCAGTTTCAAATGACACTATTCCTCTAAATCCAAAAACTCAAATTGTACCTATCAATTTAGAAACCGGTCCTCCTTTAGAATCCCAATCAGAAATTTCCATAAAAAACACAAATGCCTATAGATGAATCTAGAACTGAGACTACACAAAATGAAACTGATATTAACCTAAATTTGTAGTCTGGAAGAGGTAATGCGGACATGATAGAGACAGATTTTGAAATAGCTTCAGACTGCCATAATTCAACCTCAGAAGGTCAAGTTCAGTGTGAAAACCAGCAGATAAACTCTGATTCTGAATCAACTGGTGCATATAAAGAAAATACAAGTACGGAGGAAGAACCCATACTTGATGATGACCTAATTATTGTTATAATAATCAGAAAAGGATATAGTGAGTGCAAAGCAAAACCAAGGTATCCTATAACCAATTATCTCTCCTACGACTATTTCAGTGAAAAATCAAAACTTTAGTCAGCAGATTGGATGAGGTTCAGGTATCCAAAAATATTTATAACGTTTACAGCATGTTTAATGGAGGAAAGCAGTAGAAACAGAATTGGAGGCTTTTAAGAAGAATCGAACATGGGAGCTAACTTCACTATCTAAAGGAAAGATTACTGTGGGGTGTAAGTGGATCTTTACAGTTAAATATGGCTCTGATCATAAAGTGTATTACTATAACGTAAGGCTTGTAGCTAAATGTTACACTTAATACTATGGTATGGATTACCAATAGATATTTGCACCTTTAGCTAAGCTAAGCACGGTTGAGATAGTGTTTTTTAGTACAGCAAACTTACATTGGAAGCTACACCAGTTAGATGTTAAAAAAACATTTCTCAATGGAATTCAGAAGAGGAAGTTTACATGGATATTCCACCTGGTATGAATTAATCTAATGGTGTATGTAGGTTATTAAAATCACTCTATGGACTAAAACGATTTCCTAAAGTTTGGTTTGGAAAACTCACAAAAGCAGTAAAGAAGTTAGGATTCTATCAATGTAATTGTGACCACAAAGATTAAAATTTATATAAACCTAAATTTTTAATAATAGTTTGTGCACACAACGGAAAAGATTTAAAAAAACTGATGAGTTATTTTTTATACATTTTAATTATATAGAAGTAGATTTAGAGCTTTTGATTTTTCAATTTACTTCATGATAGTACACAGCAGGTGCAAATTTTACATACTTCATACTATATCGCACTAAAAAGAAAAAAAATAATTCAAGAAGTAAAATTTTACGAAGACAAATTTTGAGTCTGCTTTTTTTAATATGTTATACGAAGTGAATGTGCATTTTATATTATATACCTAAGAATCGCACTTAAAATTTATCTAATTCTTATTATATAATACCAGAAAGTTACGAGGATCATATTATTTCAAATAAAATTATATCCTTAAATATTGATTTTAAAACAAAATGGTATTTTACCCTCAATAGATGAAGAAAGTCTATCTGAATCAATGAATGGTATTTTACCAACTATAAATGGAGTGGAGCGGAGCACATGTCATGGAAAAAGAAAAATTATGAATAAAAATATCCGATAAAAATGCTATTAATATTTTTAAACTTTTATTACATACATTTTCACACCAAGTTAAATTTTGGATATTTGATAAAAATTCATAAAATTAAATTATCATATTATTTTAATTTTATTAATTTTTACTAAATATACAAAATTTAACTTAGTGTGAAAATATATCTAATGATTTAATACTATTAATAAAAAATTTATATTAAATATTTTTATTTATTAACTTTTTTTTTCATACCTCTCATTTTACTACTCTATTTACGGTTTGTGGTTCGTGATATAAAATATATAAAATATAAAGTAAATTTCATTCATTGATGCATGGTAAAATATCCATTTTATCTTAAAATCATTATTTAAGGGATCATTTTATGCGAAATAATCTAAAATAATCTGAAAATATACTCATATAGTCTTCTATATTCAAATAGGTTTTATGTATATATGTATAGATTAATTTATGATCCAGAGATTGTACACAAGTCAAAAAAACAGCTCATTCAAAAGTTTGCTCAACTGACGCACCACGTCCTGCACATGAGTAGCGAGTACAATCATACAAATATTCGAGCGCGTGTATAGTGGACGGTTTCTATCACTGATACATACATGATGATATTAATATTATAAGCGTGTGACCAACGTCTATTAATTGGATAAAGTCGAACAACAACAGCAATGCTATTTTAGAAAGAAAAGTCGTGCTCGAATTCTTTTCTCTTTTACCTTTTCTTTTCGTTTATTTTCTCTTCATTTTCATTTTCAATTTTTCGTTCAATTTCTCCCATTCGGTGCTCGAGAATATCTCACTCTCTCTCATCGTTTTTCTCGTTCTTAACGCAACATCGTGTCAATCTCCTGTGACGCCAGACATTTTAAACGGTTATTATCGGACAGTGCTTTGTATTTATCTTGAAAATGAAAGTAATGATCAGATGAGTGCATGCCCATCGTAGAGTAGTAAACATCACCGCATGATTTAAATGTTTTGAAGTTTGGTTGGTGTCTTGGTACTTGATCTTCATTTAATGGAGTTACATCATGTTCTTTTCCAAACATGGACTGGCTCTAAATTTAACTCGTAATATTTATTTTCTTTTTAGAGTCCATTTCATACCATTATGGTAATGGAAAAAATTTGGTACCAAATAATTTGCGTAGTGTGTGAGATTTTATTGCTTTTTATCTATATGATATATTTTAGGACATTAATCATTAAGTAAATATATTTTAAATAAGTAATGTAGATATAATTTCATTTATGCAATTATATAATGTAAATAATTTCACGTGAAAGCACAATATGAGATTAGTATTCTAATTTTTTTTAATAATCTAGATAAATATAATTAATATTTAAAAGAATGATAAATAATAATAATAAAATTAAAATTATGAAGATTTTTTTAATTTGTATTTTATTTTCATTAAAATTTTTTAATACTTTTAAGAGTTATATAACCTCCGCTAAAATATATGCAATAGTTTATAGTGATTGAGGTGGTATTAGGAGTGTGATTGATGGCGAAACGTATGTTAAATGGGCTGAACATTGCGAATTGAATAAGATGAACAATTCGTTTGCTCAATTGATTTACTGAAAATATAATGTCAAGTTCCTTCTTTAGAAACCCTAAATACCCTCTTTATAAGGTGTTACTCTTAACCCTAACAAGAAAGAAAAACAATTCCGAAATTAAAAAAAAAATTAAAATAAAAAAGTCCAGAAAATCTCTCTAAACGATCCCGAAACACCAAAATTCACCATCGATCATCGACAAAGGCGATGAGTTTGAATCAAAACGTCGTTTCGCTTCAACCAATCAAATTTAAACTCAAAATTCCATATCAAAATCAATGTCGAAAACCCGATGCATCAGTGATTCAAACAAAATAAAGTTCGACCTTCATTTTTACGTAATTAAATGCTACATGAGCTTCTTTACATAATTAAATGTGACGTGAGCCACATAAATTACTTATGTTTGAAAAGAAATGGAATGAAAATGAATCAAAATTTGCGAAGTAAATAAAAAAGAAGGATGATACACCAATTTTCTAAGATGATGTAAAAAGAAAGATGAGATACCGATTTTCTAAAATGATGTACGGGCTAAGATGATGTAAAAAGAAAGATGAGACACCGATTTTCTAAAATGATGTAGGGGAAGAGATGTTGGAGTCAATTTACCTCACAATCTTATTTATCAAATATGACAGTTAGCAGAGTTAAGTTAATAATTTGTGCCGTGAATATATCAAAACGAAAAGTGAAGAGGTGAATTATTAAATTCCTTTTTACTTATTTGTATTCTTATTTAGGTTTGTAATGATGATTAAAAACTTATTTATCAATCTCTATTTAAAATAAAAAAGAAGAAAAAAGAATAAAGTTTGAATTCATTTTAATATTTGGACATAGAAAGTTAAAAAAAAAAAATAAAAAAGATATTGTTTTACTAAAAGCAAAAAGAAGCTATATGCTTTTTACTTGTCTCTCTGTTAAGGGTTTTCCTTTTTTCTTCCTCTTTTATTTCTTTTATCTTAGTTTATGTTACATTTTTTTTTTCTACTGACGTATCCGCTAACAAGTTCGTCACATTATAACTATATTTATAAAGTTTGAAAAATCATTCCCCGATAGATGTACGAACACTTCAAATCATTTAATTGATTTCGAATTGGCTAGTCACAAACTATTTTTAGTATTTTTAGCAAGTTCAGGGGACCAAATAGCTATTCAAAAAGTTGAAAGGGCTAAGGGATAATTAGCTGCAAGTTAAGGGGGTTAAGAGGTCCTTATGGCTAAATTAAAATAAGGAAAATTTGCAAGATATAAATCATTCAAACTTTAGTTGAAGTAAATGGACCATTAAAACTTTGTTTTAAGCTTATATACTTTAAAGTTGAAAATTAAAATAAATAAATAAATAAATAAATAAACATAATCTCCTTCACAACTTCACAAAACTATTCATGGATTTATATAAAGCCCCTGTGAAGGGCCTTTCAGATATTCGAGAAGTTGTGAAGGAGATTATGTTGGTAAATTTGATTTGTTTTTAAACTTTAACATTTGAATGCTATAAACTTAAAACAAAATTTGAATAATTTATTCATTTAATTCAAAATTTCAAATGATCAAAAGTTAAATTATCTCTTAAAACAATTGAATTAAAATTACCATGAGAGAAACTATATGAAAAAAACAGTTATCTATATACTTAACAATGGTACGGTCTATACAACCATTACTTTTATACCAGAAAAGAATAAAAAAAAAATTGGGATATGATCTGGGATCAATTCAGATCAATAAAAACTTACTTTATTTATCAACTGTTCAAAACGATTGCAATTAGGTCTTAAAATCATCAAAACATTTCTATGTATTTCTTGGCTCTTGGAATTTTTTACTAAATTGAAATTTATGCTTTATTTGTATAAATAATACCATGTTCAAGGATGAGTAATTATACTTGGTGTATATTAGTATGTAATTACAAATATGAAGTTCAATTCCATGAGTATAGATATATGTTAGGACTAGGACGAGAATTCGGGTATACTCTTGTGTTTGTAATTAGAAAAAGACTCGAAGACTGTTTTGAAAGTGTCATATTTGATTAGGAACGGTATTTCCTAAAGTGGATTCTAATTAGGAAAAAGAGATCTTTGAGAATCCTAAATAGGAAAAGGTTTTCTTAATGGTTTAGGATTACTTTGTGACTAAGTAACCTAATGCTATAAATATGGTGCTTGTATCTATTATTAGATATTCTGAGAAAACGATGTAGATCTAGTTGGTTAGATTTGGGAGGTGCTCAATTTGGGCCTGGGAACCTTGGAGACCATGGAGATATTAAGTTCTAGGATCGAATCCTGTTATCCTGTGAGAGACATATGAGGAGAGCTTATATGTGAGACTATAACCAATATAATTGGATTGAGGAGTGTGAGAGAGGTATTCTGGTTGTAACTGTTTCTTTATTGTTACATAGTGAATTAGTCTCTCGTCGTCCTGACAACCGTGGTTTTTTCCCGTTTTGGATTTCCACGTAAAAATCTTGTGTCTAATTTTCTATCTCTATTTCTTGCATTGTGTATGTTGTTTTACTTTATGGTTACCAATACTCGTATCCGCTGCAATGGATCGTTGATTTGTTCAACAAATGGTATCACAGCTAGCCGTGTTTTCCCAATAACTGGTATCAGAGCCCTTGGTTTGTGAGCTAGCGTTGGTGTGATCCGTGAGTTTTGGTTTGGTCAAGCAAGCATAGGTTAAGGTAAGATAAAAGTTAAAACTTTTGAAGGATGGATAAATCTCCCGGAGTCTCTAGAAGTTCCAAAAAAAATTGATTTGATTTCTCTGATTGAGTTTGGAGCTGGTTGTGTGAGAAAAAGAGAGTTAAAGCTGAGAAAAAAAATCCGTAAGTGTTGTCAAGATCTAGTTTATGTTGGTCGTAGAGATAAAAAAGCTTCGGCGGTAGTTCTCGAGCGATGACGATGTTAATCTATGGTATGTATGATTGTGGTGGTAAGGTACCTTTGAGACTTTTGTGGTTTTCTGTTAACGCAAGTAAAAATCAAAAGATGTGGTCAAATATTCAAGTCTGGTCAAATAGTCAAAATAAAATTGAGGGTTTGACTAAAGGTGTTTTTGGAATATTTGTGGGCTTATAATTTTGATCAATTAGCTGGTAAACTCGAATAAGAAAGGACTGAAGGAGTGGTTCGGCAAAAGCTCCGATTATACGTTGGAAAGGTGTTCTTATGACATGTTTTGAACCACCAAGGTTGTCATGATAAAGGATGGAATAATTCTAGCATGTCCACAATTGCACGGACATCTGGTCAGCATGGATGTGAGTGTGGTGGAAAGTATATTAATGGCTGAGGAGTTTCTTGAAAGCTGATGAAGGAAGCTGTACCATGATTTATTAGCAAGTGTTTTCGACATGTGCCGAGAAAAAGAGAAAATCTTGGGTTGATGGTTCCTAAGTGGTTTGTCTTGGGATGAATTGTACCTGAGCGGGAAAACCATTATCAAAACATCCTTTTTGAATCATTCCCATCATACATCTTTAAACCGTTTATAAATCAACACTTTTTTTAAAGAATAAAATAGGGCACTCATTAATTTTAGGGAAAATATTTGAATCGATTCAACTATGAAATTGGAAACTTACAAAATATCTACTAAGACTCAGAGATTCAACAAACCCAATACAAAAACATCAACTACATTAGTCACAGAGATATTTGAAATTACCTTAAGAATAGCTTCTTGTAAACAATGGAGATAATTCCACTCAAATCAGATGACTAGCTCATAAATAAACCCTAAAAGATCCTTAATTGAAAATTTAATAGAAAAAAACAAATTACTTCTGAAAATCATAGTGATTGAATTGGCTTACCTTATGAATTCGAAAAGTAGAAGAGTTATAAATTATCTAACTTGGCTAGAAGGATGGGTTATGAAAATAATAAAGAAATAAAGCAATTTCTTTAGTGGATAACAATATGGAGATGGTTTCCAAAAGTATGCAAAATTTGTTAAAAGCACAAGATGAAAAGTTTTGTTTTGCTGTTGTTTCGAAACGATGAGAAGAGAGTGTTAAATATGTTTAATGGTGAGAGTAAAGAGATGAGCTTGGGCTGTTTGTTAGTTTGGCCTTTGTTTTGGGTTTAGGCTTTAGGCCCAAATCCAGCGCCAGTTCCATTATACCACTATTCACGAAAATGTTTAATTTTTAAAGTATTTCGGAATCTTGCTAATTGTCAAAAATAGAATTCAAATAAGAGGAAAAATCATTTTGAACCTTATAAATATTGAATAACGAAAACACAAAAAAAAATAAGTACAAAAACATTCAAATTCCAGCTTTAGATAAATTGATTCTTCCTTAATAAATTATTTTTTCTTGATTGATACTTTCAATTTCCTAAATGGAAATTTTCGAAAGCACTGGTTTTAATAAAAGCACTTCAAATATATTAATCTAAATACAAATCATTTAAGTTAAACTCATCCTATAAAATCACTTAGTTATTTAAAATCATTTAAAATTTTTAGGTCAATTTTTAGGACGTTACAACCCATTCACTGTCCTCACCATTCCAAATGTCTATTTTTTTTTATTACAAGAAGGACCCAGACTTTTCCTTCATTTTCTTGTTGATGGAGGAATGATTAGGATTTTTGTTTTGTGCTCTACATATTGACTGTGTAACGTCCACAAATTGGGCCTATAAGTTTGGACCAATTTGTAATTTTTTTATGCTTTATTTTCGAATATTCCAACTCGAAATAATTCGGAAATACTATTGAGGGCAATAATGAGATTAGAAATTTTAAACAAAGATTTGAAATCTAGAATTGAAAATTGATATTTAAATTTGAAAATGAATATTTCAATCCAAAAGTGGATTTGTATTACAAAATATATTTTATAAATTTTGAGGGATATTTTCATTAATGAATAATGTCTAGGATCACAATTTTGACTTATTTTTGAAATAGTACATTTTAGTCCGAAATGGATTTAATTACAAAAAAGAGCAAAAACCGAATTAGAGACACCATATTGGGATTTTAGAGTCAAAGATATTTATTAAATATTATTTTGAAATTATTTTCGAAACATGTGAATTTTGAGCCAAAAACGTCATTTTAAGCCAAAATGACCATTTTGCCCCTCTTAACAGGAAAATTCGAATTTTAAAAATCGATGGTGGTTTTAGATTTTAACCATGAAAATAAATTTTTGGAGAAGTAAGGAAGTGACGAAATTGAGTTTTGGTGGGAAACGGTTTCGGAATTGGATCGGGCCTAATTTTGGCCCAACCCAAGCCCAAACCCAAATGTGTTCATGACACCACTTAAAAACACCAACAAACACTCTCCACTACTCATTTCCTCCTCCTCCCCACTTAATACGTTTTCTCTCTTCTTCTCCAAAACAAACCCTAACTTTTCTTCTTTCATGAATCACTCCAACCAGCATGAACATCCCATTACTTGCTTCACCCACCATCTAGAAGATCATTTAAGTGTTCTTAAGGTGTTTTTTAGCACTCTTAACCAAAGGTAAATCTCTCTCTACCCATTTTGAATCCGAAAATGGAGATATGATTTTGGTTCTAGATTGATCTTGGGATGTTTTTAATTTGATTTCAAGTGTTAATCTCATGCTCTTAGCTCCCATTAGTATTTGATATAAAAGTCCTAATTTCATTTCTTGATGAAATTCCTATTTTGTGAAATGGTATGGAGAGATGTTGAAATTGATAAATTGGTGATTTTAGGTTGTTAGAAAATGATTTTGGATTGACTCTAATCCATTTTGAAAAACTATAATCTCATTAGTTGAATATTGCCCTTAATAGAGTGTTTATGTGGTGATTAAGAGATGTTAGTGCTTATGATGGTATTAAGATGGTATAATTGATGTTTTGGTGTATATGTATGCTTGTAGTGTGTTGTATATGTATTTGAGGATGTCTAGCTAGTCATTGGAATCGCACAAAGCGAGCTATTAGCTTGGGATCGATGGATGCGAGGTTCGTATTTCCGTTGTATATGTATTTGGTTAATAATGCACTTGATATGAATAAAATGTGAAAAATGGACATTATGGTTGCTTTGACATAAATGATGGTATAAATATGAAATTGATGTGAATTTATTTGTATGTGGTTTTATGAATGTGTATGAGATGCTTATAGTTATATGGACATGTATAAAATGAAGTAACATGGAAATTGGTACATGTATATGAGGTTTTTGAAACTACGAAAAATGTTTATGTGGTTGCATTTGAGGCCTTGAAACATAATTGGTGAAATTTTGTACATTACCTTGAAGAGGTTAATTGTACTACAAGGGTTTTGATAATAAAGGAAAATGGTAAATTGGTATTAATCACATAAAAGGAATGTCCTTGTTCTTAGCTTGAAGTAGTGAATGTACTGGCATGCCATAGGGAAACTTAGAAGTATACTTCGACACATAAAAATGTGAATTAAGGCTTGAAGTGCCGCTTATATGATTCGGAGTGATGGCTCTTTACCGGATGCGACGGCATCAACCCGATCCTTTTGGATCTTATCGTGATCTTCGAATCTTACCGTGTCTTCGGACTTACCGTGATCTTCGGATCTTACCGGGGTTTTGGTCCACTACCGTCCCGTTTTCACTATAGAAAGTTGGAATTAAGGGTAATAACTTAAAACAAGTGTTTTGTGTTGATTGAACTTTGTTGGCTTATGTTTGAACTTGAATAAACCTTTAATCTTGATTATAATGTTAAATGGTATTGGGTTTGATCATGAATAATGGCAAGATGGCTAAGGATGTTAATTGTGTTCATATGAGAATGAATATGATTTTATCAAACCAAGCATGGTAATAAACAACAAAAGATGATTCTCTAAAAGTGTTAAACTTGGTGGTTAATTGATGAACTTAAAGGAATATGTGTTGTTATTGAATAAGATGACAGTAAGTAGCTTGATAACTCATAAATGAGTTTCAAGGTTCAACTTGGTAAGATTTGATGATTGATGATGCCTTAAAGTTGTATTACACTTGAAACTTGTAGTTTAATGCTACAAACTTTTGATTATATAAGATTGTGTTTGATATGTGCTGTATGGATGTGATTTGGGCAACCAACCCTTAGTCTGACCCTTATTTTCAAATGACTATGAACTTGTAGAGTTCCTAATGTTATTATGTCCATTTTTGGTTTCCAAATTGAATTTACAAATCTTGTTTAAGAGCTATGAAAATGATTTGAGAAAGTTTTTGGTATGTTGAAGTTTTATATGTGATGTTTTGGAACTAAAAGAATCTTGAATCAAAGTTGTTTTAATGCTTTGATTCTAGGATGTTTCTATGTGTTTTAGATGTCTAAAATGTCCATAAATTGTTTTTGAAATGATTCATAAACTTAAAGTAATGTTTTGATGGTAAAAGATTGAAGAAACAAAGGTTTTTGAACATTTGGAACGTCCCGCGCCCTGGTAAGTGACCAGGACGCGAGCCAGGAGGCGAAATTTGGTACCAAAGCTGTTTTTGGCACACTAGGCGCCCTGGTCCGCGCCCTGGTCAGGCTTGCCAAGACGCCCAGGTCTGAATAGCAATCTTCTGAGCCTCCGTTTTCCTTCGTCCGAACTCCGAATTGGGTGCTGTTTGCAACTACGGATTTGTATTGAAGTCCTCTATACAACCATGTTTTTAAAAATCAGAAAATATGTCATTTGATATTCGCGATTTTCAAACTCCTCCGAGGGTGCAAAATCCTTTAAATTTCCGAAAATCAAGTTTTATAACTTAAAGTTTATTTGATATAAGTACCTTAGACCTTGTGAAATATCATGTGAGTTTTATTTAATTATTAATTAACCAAAATTTTAAATAAATGGACTTTCAAAGACAAAGAATCCCTTATAGCAAACTAGATGATTATAGTTTTCTTCCAAGGAAAAATTTTATGTACAATTCTACTTCTTCCAAGTTGTTTCAATCTACTTCCAACCTCTCAATGGTATTTAGATATCAAATAGTGTTTGAAAAATATTCTATCAAATTGTATTTGAACCAAATAAGAACTTTGAATTTTCTAAAATAATCCTTGCTTGTTATGCAATGAACTATCTTTAATGACCTTCAAAATGACATTTTAATACTTTCATACTTAAATGAATCATTAATGAACTTAGTTATCGGAATCTTACTCGGTTGACCGGGTTGACTCCGGTTGACTTTGATTAAGATAGGTTATCTTATTTCAGAGGTTCGTTTGGTGCTTCCGCGGCTTGTCTTTGGACCTTATCAAGGTTGACCAAACTTTACTTGTGAAAGAAGTAACCATCCTTATCGGGTATCAAGTGTCCAATTTGAGTTTTAAAGTTTTGAGATCCTTAAGAACGGTTTTTATATGTGTTAATATACGTGTGAAGGTAGTGGCCTTCAAATTGTTAGGGTCAAATGGACTAATGGAGGGTGTTGGTTGCATATGTGAATGTGTACTTTGATTTAATTGATGAGGTGGTGTTTCCACCTTAATTATGGATTATATAAACATAGAAATTGGTTAATTCACCGAACTAAAATGGATAAACCTATATACAATGTTTCCATGGCATGTGTTGATTATTTATGTGGTATGTGATAATGTTGAGTGATTATAATCCATGTTTGATAGGAATTGTATGCGTTTGACTTCCTTGTATTAAGGTGAGCTTAGAGATGCTCACAATAGAGATGCCATGTTGTGTGTATGCACTGCATTCTAATAACAAAGACGCATTTGTGTGTGAGTGTTTGGGACATGGAATGCGAATTAGGCATTGTTGCCTACCACCCCTTCGTTGTTCTTTTTGTTCTCTCTTCTTTTCCGGAATAGAATTTTTGTATAGGTACGATCGAGCAGGGCACGAAGATTTTCATAATATAGGCACTCATCATGGTCATGAGTTTTGTATATAACTAAGTATCATTTTTGAAATTTTAGCAACTATGTATAAATTTAAAAGAATGATTATAAATTTTGTATTGGGCCCTTATATGTATATCATGTCATTATTGTTTTAATTTTGAACCCAAAAAGAGTTTTAAGAAATTGAAAACTATTTACGCTTCCGCAATCTTATTACAAATGTTTATATGATATGATTATTTATTTATGGATTTTGAGATAGATACCTACATATATTTTAATAAGTCAAGTTTATTTAAGAGATTAAATAGAGAAAATGTTTTGGTAGCGTTCATACTCCGCATCCAACTGTACGGGGTGGGGGTTGGACGCTACAGATTGATGGATGTTATGTGTTTGAATGCATTGAATTTGGTTAATAGAACTCATAAAGAGCATGAAATGGATATGAAATGATATGTTGTAGAAACATGTTATATTAATGGCAAGTGGTTAAATAATTATGAATGTAGGTATATATGCATTCTTGAGTTGTCATGTGGCCATTCTGGATAATGGACTAATATTCTACAATTTGGCTAATTGCGTTTTAATGACCCTACAAGTGGAGTGTTTAATAAAAACATGTTAAATGTCAAATGGTGACATGTTTATGAATAAGCGTTTTGATATTATGAATTTTGAAGTGTAGTTATTGGAATGGTTAATGACTATGTAGTGTTATTGGCCTCTAAGAGGTCCATGGTGATAAAAATGAGTGGCTAATGGATTGAATTGTGGTTGATCATTTTAAATGATAGTTTTCCTTAATTTAACTTATTAGAGAATGAAATAACATGTTATAGAGAATAAGGGTATCTCACATATGACTCATAAGTAAAAACTTGGCTAAGTGGCCTAAAATTAAAGAAATAAGGCAATGGTCTTATTGAATGTGACATCATCATCGACTTTCAAGTCCATTGTTATGGAATCCAAAAGGTGGTTATCCAGTCCAAAAGGGAATCTAACCGATTTTCACGGATTTCGGCCTTTAGGTCCATCATGACAAACCATCTCTTATCATGACATCGGCCTTATTGTCCAATTTACACTAGTTAAGATAGAATAAGAGCGAACACTTAAAAAAATTGCTTACTTAATGATATAACTTTCTTGATTGTGTCTCACTTATGCCTTATTTAATTGATTTGATTATTTGATGATTTGGTATGGATTTTGTGTGAAACTTATAACTTATTGGATGACTAAACTTATTGTTTATTGTTGAAATGCATCTTGGGTAGTGTTATACTAGCTCACTAATCAAGTGGAACCAATCGGATAAATTATTGGGGTGGTTTTTTGGAAAATTTCAATCGGTATGCCCTATTTTTGATGCGTTAGACACCTTAATCAACGTCTTGGTCAGCAGGACAATAAGTCAGATTCTCTTAGTACACATTTGGGCGCCTTGGTTGGCATATTAGTCAAGTGAACCAAGTTGCCAGTTTCTAAGAGTATTGGCCGGTGGCTTGACCACGTGGCCAAGGTGTAGATCACAGTGCCAGAAACCCTTGATACCACTTCTAACGCCTTGGTCGGCGCCTTGGTCTACGTGACGAAGACACTAAAAAGTCTCAAGACCTATTTTGGCATCCCGATCTCGTTTCTGACAACCTGGTTAAGGCTACCAAGACGCAGGGCGCTGGGTACCTATATAAGCCTTTAAATCTTGCTGCATTATTTAGAATTGCTTGTTAATGCTTGTATGGTCAATAGTAAGTAATCTAAGTTGCATTGTGTGTGCTTACAAATAATAATTATGAAGGTTAACAAATGGGATTTTTATGAAGGTTTGATCATTTTAAAGCAGAATAAATTATGCAATTTCAGAGTTGAAACTAATTGAAATTTGTAGGTAAGATATATGAACAAATCAAGATCATAATAATCATGGAACAACACACAGATTAATTTCAACATCTATTAATTAACACCAATCAAACCAATGGAACTCACATGAAAATTCTCTTAATTGTTCTCCTAACCCAATATCTCACATTTAAACATCTATAACAATAATTAGAAATCATCATATTTGTAGTAACTACATTCAACAAAAACTGCAAATAACATATTAAACACAAAGCCAAACAAGAAAATGGGCTAATTAAGCAGGTCTAAAATTTGACATTTAAGTGACTATTTCCTTGTTTCACTTTTAAACTAGGCCAAGCCAGACCATTTTATCTCCAGATTTAAACAGAGACTGATTCCGTGTTTTCACTTGAATTTAAAATACAAAAGTGTTTACCAAAATCCACATCCTTGTTTCTCTACACATATCTCCACATTCTCAAGTTAAGTCTGATCATACACATACACAAGTCATCTCTTTTCTCTCTCATACTCATACACAAACCATTTCCTCTCTTTCTCTCTCACACTCAAAATACCGATTTTTGTTCTTATACGCACATTTTTTTATTAATACATACTATCATGTCAAATATTACATTAGTTTAAATATATTTAGACATTCAAAATAATAGATACAAGACCTAGTAGCAAAAGTTTTCCATTGATAACTAAAAGGCAACAACAATTATATTACTAGGTGGTGGTTCTTAATCTAATAAGATGCTACAAACTGTATTTAACACCGCTAACAACCTTTAAACGACTAGTATTTGTAGAGCACAGAATTTAAATATTTATAGAACATAAAATGAAAGCGAAGCCTATATTTACAACTTATTGAATCAGTTTACTTTTTAAAAAAATCCAAATATCACATGACATTTACTTTTTTTTTTTTCCAGAGGTAGATGAACCAATTAAATAAATATGCACAAATAAGACTAAAAGAAACACCACAAGAATGTAATTGAAGAAAAAAAAGACAAACCTTTTAACATTTTCCTCAGTTCTCAACCAATGTTTGATTCAGCTACAATAATCAACTGTTGAGAGATAGAAATCAATCATTCAGAGGTTATAGTCATACATATTAAAAGTCTTGTTTGGTATGAATTATATCTTTCTATTTCTTAATGCGATATTCAGTTGAACTTTTCAGGCGTTGCCAAGGTTATTGGTAGATTAGGGGCTAATTAGAAGACGCTTTTTTGTCAGTCTAATATCTAAGAAAAGATTAATTTGTTAGGTGTGATGCCAACAATTATAACTAGGTTTATTGAATTGGCGTAATTTATTTTTAGTTTGATTAATCAGTAGAGAGCTGGTTTGATTGACTTTGCTAGATTTTTAGTTTATTTGATTTCTATATTTATTTCTTTTTAGTTTGTTAATTAAATCAAATCTCAAAACCCTAATTCCATTTGTTCACTAAATTGGTCATTCAAAAGCTAAAATCAATTAATGTTCTCTGTGAAATGAACCCAACTTGCCGCTACTAAGTTATTAGCAGTAACTAACTATTTTATTTTTCACAAATTCAACACACGTCAAATATCTTCAAAGTAAGTCAATTATATATATATATATATATATATATATATATTAAAAATAATTATCCATAATAAAAGAATAAATTTTATAATGCTCACAATTTTTTTCCCAATATAACTATAGTTTAAAATTAAAGTTTATGTTATAATGGTATCTATGTATAAGATTTGGATTGTCTCTAAGTTTTCTCTTATATTGAAAATATGAATTTAAATTATAACTGGTTACAAAAAGAATAGAGCATCAGTAAATAACGCATCATATTACACCTTATTTTCCAATTCTACCCTTAATATATATATTTTAAATTTAAATATATTTTTTAAAATATAAAATATTTAATTTAAATATAATAATATCAAAAGGTAACATTATTATTTTGGAAATTAAAAAAAAAAAGAGAGAGATTAAAAACCCTAAAAAAAGGTAGTGGAGAACAACATAGTGAGGACGATTTTATTAGAAATAGATGTATATATTCACGCACACACTTAATAAAATCTATGATTTCCACACGTTCTCGACAATTCGAATTATTAAATCAGACAATAATACTTAGACATAATAAACACAATAATTAAATAGTTTGTACCTGATTATTTGTTTGACTGTGATATCTTTTTTCATGATCTATGTTTCTCCAGTGTTGTGAATTGTTAACCACTCAAAGTGTAATCTATCAAATTGTGATTTATCTATTGTGGTGGGGAAACAACTTACGGTCTCATGAAGTCGAGCCCTCAGCGAACTGAAAAAAACCCGAAGACACGAGCATAGCTAAAACCTTCGACCGAAGGGGACAAGACCCCTTCGGCCGAAGAAGGCCCATCAGACCTGCGGCCGAAGATGGCCCAAACACACCCAAATAACCCCTGCGGCCGGAGAAACATGGTGCAGCCCCCCAACCTTCCAGATAGTACCAAAAAGCTCAAGTCCAAGGAGGAAACCAAGTCCAAGAATGAGACCAAGCCCAAGAAGGCCCAAAAAGGAGACCGAATTCAAGAATGATAGGGAGTTCCAATCCAGATAGAAATAGGACCCAAATACTTTCTATAAATAGGGGTAGGGACGATTGTAAAGGGATCCGATTTTTGATTCATTAGAGCAAAACTCTGTAAGATTATCTCTGTAAGCTTTTTAGCTATTTTCTCAATCAATCTTAGTCTAATATCTGACTGTGGTTTATTTGGCACCACATCTATCATATTGAATTATTAACTTTTGAGTTTATGTATAAATTAAACTCATGTATAATATATTGAATTATTAATTATATAGAATTTAAATATAAATTGAATTAGGACATCCATAAATTAAAATATTAATTAATTAAAAAAAGAATAAATATAGATTGAATTAGGACATCCGTAAATTAAAATATTAATTATTTAAGATTATATTAATTAATTAAAAATAAAGATAAAATTGAAAAATATGTAGTATTAACTAAATTGCTCTACGGTGTTTGAAAGAATATATAAATAATTAGTGTCATCATAATAATATTTAATTAGTTAATCTTTTTAAAGATAAATAGTAAAGATTAATATATCCCTACCATGTACATATAAATTCATGGAATGTGGACATGGTATGGATCATTTGAATGTCAACTAATCTTAACAGGAAATTTTATTTTTTAGCCGTAAAAAAATTTAAGTATATAATTGTAAGTGTGTTTTGAAAAGTTCACAAAACTAAATTTTGGTTTTCACTCCATAGATCATTTACAGACGGTGACCTCCGTAGTTCACACAATCTGTGACACTCGACCTATGGAGTGAAAACAAACTTTTAAAACTTGTTTATCACTATATTTTTTAAAACAAATGTATAATTGTATTTTGAAGTTTAAAAATCCTATTTAAAAGAATTTTCACCATTCTTAAAACAACATAAACAATATAAAGTAACTCATTTTTTTCCTTACTTTTAATATTTTCATTTTTACCATTTATTTTACATTTATCGTGAATCTACTAATTATTACTTCAATGCAAACATCAAATTTAGTAATGTTTATCAATTTTGTTAAAACTACTTTGAAATAAATATTGCTCGTTTATAAATGTCGGGATATTACAAATAATATCGAAAAGTATTAAGAATACCAGAATATTTTTATGGATATCTCAAATTTTGAATGAATACTATGAAGAATATAGGACGTTAAAATGTATCGTTACTAGTCCATCATAAATATGGATAATATTTGATAATATCGAATATTGTACCGATATTTAAAATCCCAATTATAAATAAGAATGATCCCAATTATAAATAAGGATGACCTATTAAGTGAGTGTGTGTTTGAGAAAATTTTTTTAGATTATAAATTAGTTTTTTTTAAAAAAAAATATATGTTTGGTAATTGCATTTAAAATAGAGTTTAGTGTCTCAATTAGTGTTTGTAAAAGCTATCTAACTTTCAACCGAAATGCTAATCGTAGTTTACTTTATTAATCTTTATTTAATAATTAATTACATCATTATCTTTTAAATTACATCTATATCTATAATAAATTTTAGCTAATTTAAAATCTAATATGATAAGTGATTAATAACATTTTTTGAAATTTGATCTAACCACCGATTGAAAATCTAATCCAAGCATACTCATATAAGTGATAGATTACATTAAATTGCAAAACCTCCAGCATAATCAACCAAAAATAAAAAGATCTATTTACCAACAATTTGTAATGGCATTTCCCTACAAACATCCATGTTTTCTTCCTAACAGGCCTATAATAATAATGACATACAACGAAAGAAAATTTCAGACAAACAACGCTGTTATAGATAGCTTTGATTGTATGTTGGAAATCAAATTCATGAATCTTGACTCGTCAAGGCACCGGCTTCTTCCTAAGCTTTAGAACCGATACACAAGCATACAGGTCTAATGGAAGTTCAACTACACTGTACCATCCCAAACCCAATCTAAACAAAGGTTAGTATTCCTGGGTGTAAGCATGCTAGCCTAGAGTTGCTATAGACGAGTTTCTAAAGTGGTACTTCCAGCTGTGTCCTTTGACACCATTGAAGGAGTCTATGGATTCAGAAGGAGTATTTGAAAGGATATGCAATAACAAGTAGATATGCAAAACCATAATGGGAACATCACAACTCTTTTGAAGGTGCAAAACTACTATTAGTAAAGATTTTCTACTTTTGATTGCTCAAAACAGCTTCCTGAAAATACTTACAGTCTCATTCAAACTATTCAATAACTAATCATCTAAAAACAACAGAAACGTGCTCCATCTTCACAATTTACAAACTATGGATTATAAATACTACCTACACTAGTAATTAAGGGCTAAGAAAGTACAGTTCCTGAACTAACCTCATGCTTTGCTAACCCGCGAAGCTATGTTGGTTTCCGTATGCAGCCACCAGGAAGAAGAAACCTGAATCTATCTGCATTTTGTATCAAATATGCAGGAAGGTGTACTGCTGAACTTGAATGCGGTATTGGACCCATCTTCTTGATCAATTCTTTAAATGTGTACTCCTCTGGAAGCATATCATAAAGGTCCTGTCCCTTGCATATAAGCTTCTGGATTCTTGAATAATTTAGAAACTCCTTTTTCTTTACTCTATCGGCATGGCTGTAAGCAGTCATCTTGAACACAAATTCATGTAGATGACGAAAGCAAAAGCTACAATGCCACCCTGCATCAGAAAGGATAACATTGGATTGCCGTGAATGCCTATACCGGGTTCCAGAGTTATATATATGGACTGTGGCACGCCAACTGCTATAATCCACAGGAAACTCGAATGAGTACAAGTAGTTCCTCAATTCAAGGTGTAGTATAGGCGGGATTCCTTCACACCATTGCAGCAGCTTCAATGTATGTGGACTTGGAATCTCATCTGTATCTGACATTATGAGCAGATCATCATCAGATATCCCTGCATAACAGATCAATGAATTTATAGCCTTTCGCTGATCTGATTCAAGGACAAACGGATCTTCACGTGAGCCATGAGAGGCAACTCGACCGGGATAAACACCATGAACAATCTTTCCCTCAGCAAAGGCAAAACGAGCTTGATTCAAGGTGAAATAAAGAGGCTTGGGGATCCCTGTGAAGGTGGTGTTAGACTCAAGAATTACAAACTTTGTGACGTAAGGTTGTAGCTCACGCCACCTGATTTCAAGAAGGTCTAACTCATGGCTGAAGATGATAGCATCATATATACGCCGCGGTTCTGAACGCAAGGACCAACCATGGAGTCTACATAGATGTTCCATTGAAACATTCTCCGCATAAAAGTGAGGTAAGCGATCAAATGGGGGAGGGGGACTGTCCCAGAGTGGTCTAAAGAAGTAAGTAATCTTCTGGCTATAGTTGACTACTAAAATAGTGCAAACCGGCACCAGTATCAGGAGCACGCTAAACAGGTACTTGAGCGAGAATCTTCTAGACGCGATGCGTAGAGATCTTGGGGCCCTCATTTCTTGTAGAAGACCCAAAGGGGCTTAGCTAGCTAACATTTTTTAACCAAAACAGACAGCAGAAATCTCATGGCTATGGTTTTCTCAATTACCACAGTACAGATTCCAGCATCTACCTGTTGATAAATAAAAAATATTCCATGAAATGGCTAACTCCAACCAATACAAAGTCATAAATATGAAATTCAGCCTCTAGAATTCTAAGCAGCAAAAAACTATAATGCTAAAACACCAAACAAGGTAATAAATTTCTAATTTCTTAGTTCTAAGTGTTTGATAAAAGAGAAACAGAAATCGAAATTGCTGACTAGAAGACAAATTCCTTAAATTAGGGATCACCAGTGATTCTGTAACTATTCTCATCCACATTAGTCACCGATAACCTCCAGTAATTCTATCCATGGCGAGGTTATGTGATAAACAATACATTCAAAATCTACGATTATTTCAGACTTAATTGAATTACTGTTGTTCTAAAAGCATGACAAGAGCAGAGGAATGAGAGAAAAGGAGTTTACCTATAACAGAGAAACGAGGAGTGAATGAAACCCTTGAAAAGCGAGTAATGGTATGGAGATGGTGTGAGTGAAGTTATTGAAAAGAGGGAAATTGATGCATGCGTTTTTCGTTGCTGTTGAAGACGCTTACAAAAGAGTATTTCCCGCCAGAGATACCAAATTCGCCATTTTTATATAAAGCTTCAGAGAGAAGGCTTTTTTTAATTTTATTTTTTTTAATTTTTTTTAATTATGTTTTAATAATGAAAAAACATAGAGGAGTTTGGTATTTATAGAAGAGAAGGAAGGTGATATTTCCGCTATTCGAAACGGATTTGTAAACGCACACATTATTATTAATTCTTTTTTTTACTCAATACAAGAATTTTGGTGTGTAAAAAAACTAAAAGAAAAAATTATCTTAAAATTTTAAATTATACATTATATTATTGGATAATTGTACAACAGAAAAATAATTTTATCTATATGAATTGAATTTTTTAAAAAAAAAAAGTTAATTTATAATAAATTAATATTTATATTTCAAAATTTTTATAAAATTTTAATTTTGAAATTTATAAATTATTTTTTTATGTAATAACTATTAAGTAACCATAAAATAAATTAATTCGCTAATAATATATATATTAATAAAGTAATTTATTTATTTATTAACTTTAATTTTTTAAATAAAAATTTATTTCATGAACTTAAATTTAATCATATTTTTGGTATAATAAAATTAAATTAAAATTAAATATTAAAAAATAAAATTAAAAATGAATTTTTTTATTTTTTATTTATTAATAAATAAAAATAGTATAAATATTTTTAAAATAATTATATATATTATATAGATCAATATGGAAACCAATAGATTTTTATAAATTAAATTTCATATTATATTATTTATTTGAAAAAATGTTATAAAATATAAATAAGTATGCTTCGTAAAATAGTAAGTATATAGTAAATATTTATGAATAATAATATTGAAAGAAATGCAAATTTGAAAATAAAGTAGGTAGGTAGAGTAGATAGGAGGTGTGAAAAAGGCTTCAGAAGACGAAAATTGGTTACTTTCCAAAGGCTACATACATGTATGTGGTGTAATTCATCTCTTTATCTCTATCAAAATAGAAATAAATAATATTTGGGTCCCTGCTCACATTTATTTGAAAATAAAGTCTGTAAATGTGTTTAATCATTGTAGCTCGTGTTGTAGAATGATTCATTTAAGAAAAGCAAAGATTGTTATTAAGAAAATTTTCTTAAGGACAAAGATGGTGTAGAGAATTAAGTGGAAATACATTAAATATAATTGTAGAGTGGAAAAAAGTGAAGTGGGTGGTGCAATGAATGATTGCGGTGGAAGAAAAAAAAAAAAAGAAATGGTTGAAAAATGGAAGTGGTGTGAGGTGGCAAGCATTGGATATTCTTGATGGGTTAAAGTGTGAGGTGGAAGCAGAGGATATTCTTGATGTGTTAAGCGGAGAGTCGTGCGAATGAATTTTAGAATAAAGTCTTCTGACTTTGATTTTGAGTTTGACTAGCCTTCTTTCGTTAACTTCGATAATAGTGGAGAATGGATTGAAAATAAAATACAAAATCAAATGGACGTTTAATACTCCCTCTCATCCGTCCCATCCCAATCCCATATATATAAAGGATGTTTTAGATTTTTTCATTTTTATTAAAAAAAATTTAAAAACCATATTATCCATCCTCGTAAATATTTTTTCTTTTTTTTACTTTGTACCCTAATTTTAATATTAATTAGTCATGATAAATAATAGTGTAATACGAATTTTATTTAATTTTTATTTAAAAAATTTAAAACATCACTTATATAGAATAATATCAAACACTCCAAAACATCACTTATTTCGGATTAAAAAGGAGAAATAGTAGTGTAAAAGGGTTAATAAAATAATGTTGTTAAAAAAAAACCTCATTTTTCCAAACGTTTTACTTTTTGAGCCACCTTTTTTGGAAATTTTTGCAAAACCACCCCAAATCTAAAACAACTAGTGGTTTTATTGTTGGATGGGTGGTTTTGGGATTTTGATGGGTAGTTTTGGAATATTATGATGTTTTAAGAATTTAAGATAAATATTTAAAATTATTAAATGAAAGTTTGAAAATAATAAAAACATCATAATTATCCAAAACCACCCATTTAAGAGCAAAACCACTAGTTTTTTTGATTTTGGGGTGATTTTGCAAAAATTTCCAAAACCGGTAGCTCAAGATAAAACGTTTGAAAAAGTGGGGTTTTTTTGGAAGCAAATTTGTCGATTTTTCTAAAAAATAAATGTTCATATTAGTTTGAGTTGTTCTCATTTTCCCATTTTTTTAATTTAACAGTATGGTTACGGTTCATTCACTAACCGGTGAATAGTAACCAGGGTATTTTTAAAATTTTATAATTTATAATTTTTTATTAAAAAAAAATTATTTCCAAAAACACCCTTTTTTTTTAAATGTTTCACTTTAAACCCTCGGTTTTGAAAAGTTTTGTAAAACCACCCCAAAATCAAAACCATGAGTGATTTTGGTATTTTTTTTAGTGGTTTTGGTATATTTTTTAGTGGTTTTGGTGTTTTATGAGTAATTTTTTTTTTTAGAAAATTTCCGAATCTCCAAATAAAAAAATATAAAATTTCAAAACCACTCATTAGTGGAGAAAGGTAGAGATGGAGGGTTAGGGAATGAAGATGGGGGAACCCATTGGTGGTAGTACGGGCAATGGTGGTTGTGGCGTTGCTGCAGCGCGTATCGCCCAAAGCAATTTATTCAATTATATTGTTGAGAAAGCTTGAGAGTGATTCGAATTCGATGACTATAAGAATAAGAGAGCATTGAGGTGGGAGGTGAGTTTGGAGCGGTTCTGGCGGTGGAGATGACATTGAGGAGTATAACGTAGGAAGGGGTGGATTGGACATGGAGGAGTTTTCGATGAGTGGAAAGTCTAGGATTATGGTTTTAGGGGTTGATAGGATTTGTTTGTTGAAATAGATGCTTGAGAATGTGCACTAGAACTAGGAATTGAATGCTAAAATCCTTATATATGTGCAGTCTAGGGTTATGGTTTTGGGATTTTCTCTAATTGGTTTTTATGGTGAATTTGTGTACTTGATGTTTGGGGAGAATAATAAGTTGGTGTGCTCTGTGAAGGAGATTGGTTAGTGAATTTGAGTGTTATTTATTTGAGATTAAGTGAGTGTCAATCGGTGAAGAGTTCGGTCAGGGAGGTTTGCATTCTTTCAAGGGGTTATTTCCAAAAATATCCCCTTTTTCAAACGTTTCACTTTGAGCACACGGTTTTGAAAAGTTTTGAAAAACCACCCCCAAAATCAAAACTACTAGTGGTTTTGGTATTTTTGTGAGTGGTTTTGGTGTTGTATGAGTGGTTTTGAAATTCTATATGTTTTAATTTGGATATTCAGAAATTCTCTAAAATCAAAATTACTCAAACAACACCAAAACCGCTCATAAAAATACCAAAACCATTAGTGGTTTTGATTTTGAGGGTGGTTTTTCAAAACTTTTCAAAACCGGGTGCTCAAAGTGAAACGTTTGAAAAAAAGGGTATTTTTGGAAATAACCCTTCTTTCAAGGATATTACTGAACTGTAGTTCGATATTGAATTTAGTTGATAGCTCGGCCAGAGAGATAATCTTCAATGTACAACTTATACCGAATTGTAGTTTGATTCCCAGCTCGGTCAAAAGTTCGACCATGGAGGTTTCAACTGTCTTCAATTGCTATACCGAATTGTAATTCGATACAATATTCGGTTTGGAATTCGGCAAGGAAGCTGATCTTCAATGTTCTGCACATACCGAACTATAGTTCGATAATCAATTCGATTATTAGTTCGGCTAGGGAGGTGATCTTCCGCAGAAACCATATTATCGAACTGTAGTTTGTAAGGGATTAGAAATAGAGCCCACTGCAGTCCAGAGATGTAGAAAGGGAAAGCGCGTTGAAGGAGCCAGATGGTGTGAGTTAGCGGACGCTTGAAAATCGAGGGAAACATACGGACGCTTGAGGATCGAGGAAGACACGTGTTAGCGGACGCTTGAGGATCGAGGAAGACACGTGTTAGCGGGCGCTTGAAGATCGAGGAAGACATGTGGCAGCGGACGCTTAAAGGGGGTATATCAGCGGACGCTCCAGGAAAGTCAGTAGGACCAGGGAGACATAAAGCGCGCGGATCAAGCAGAGCAAGAGGAAGAAACCAAAGGCCTGAAGCTTCATAGTAATTCTAGATCTAAAAGGACTGTTAACCAGAATTAGGAAGTGGAGTTCCAACAGAAAAAGGAGACACAAGTCCATCAGGGGAAGGAAACACAAGTCTACTAGGAGAATGATGCTCAAGCCTATAAAAAGTGACAAGACTGACCAATAAAAGGTAGAGATTATTGTACAAACACGATTCTATGACTATTCAATTTGATCGAATAAATAAAAAGGGAGCTGAGATTTTCTGCTCCTAACTGTAGATTTTTGGTTCTACATAGTTCGGTTTGTAATTCGATATAATATTCGGTTTGGAATTTGGCAAGGGAGCCGATCTTCAATGTTCTGCACATACCGAACTATAGTTCGATAATCAATTTGATTATTAGTTCGGCTAGGGAGGTGATCTTCCGCAGAAACCATATTATCGAACTGTAGTTCGATTTGCAATTCGGTTCTTAGCTGGGTACTTGCATTCCATGGCATTTTCCTCCACTTTTCAACTCTTTTTTTTAATCTGAAACATTTACTTTCTTCATTTATGACTCTTAATCTCCATTTTTAAGCTTTATACATGAAAATAAGTGTAAGTGTCTCAATTATGTGCAATACTTTAAGAAAATCTACCCGAATTCATGGAAATTTCCTATCATATTTCAAGCTCATCAACTACCAAATCGAGTTCATTTAAAAGTAACGATAAACTTTTTTTTAATAAAAATAAAAAGAACTAATTAGAAAGATTAAACTAATTAAAAGATGAATATGATAAGTTAAAATAACTTCTAAATATATTTAAAAATTTATTATGAGGTGGATAGAAAAAATGGATAATGTTTATTTAGACCCCTGAAGTCTGCATAACTTTTCATGTGAACCCTTAAACTTTTCGAAGTTTCAATTGGACTCTCAAATTTTTTTAAATTTAATAAAATTTTATTCTCGTAGAACTTTAATAAGGGTCTAAGTGAAACAGTTTTGACAAGTTGGAGGGTCCAATTGAAACTTCGAAAAATTTATAAGTCTAATTGAAATACTATTGACAAGTTCGAGAGTCTAGTTGAAACTTCGAAAAGTTTAAGGATTAATATGAAAAATTATGTCAACTTCAGGAGTCTAAATAAAAATTACCCTTAGAAAAAATGGATGTAAATATTAAAAATAATTATTTTTTTTTAAAAAAAATCTCACTTTTTTAAACGTTTTACTTTAAGCCATCGGTTTTAGAAATTTTTGCAAAACCATCTTAAATCCAAAACAAGTAGTAGTTTTGCTGTAAGATGAGTGGTTTTGCATAACTATGATGTTTTAATTATTTTAAATTTTTATTTAATAAATTTAAATATTTATCTTAAATGATTAAAATATCATAATATTTCAAAACTATCTGTGAAAATTTCAAAACCGCCTATTTAATAATAAAATTATTAGTTGTTTTGAATTTTAGGTTGATTTTACACGAATTTCAAAAACCGATAGTTCAAATTAAAACTTTTGAAAAAATGGAATTTTTTTTTTTTTTTGCATCGCTCAACTAGTGTACATATAAGCATATTATAATCGTTTGTAGTGGCCCAAACGGTTGTCAAGTTAGCAGGAACACAAGCCCAAGTACAAAGTTGTCCCGTGACAATCCGAGTTCGAAAAAAGCCCATTAGACAAATTTTGCAACCATAAACACACATATATCGAACTTTCATTTAATATTAATCGGCGTCAGTGCTACCGACCGCACCTGATCTCAACTCATACCAAAGAAGAAACAAAAGACAAGACAAGCGTGTACTATATAAATAGTCCGACTCACAATCTCAAGTCATGATACGATAATTAGCACAGCAAAAACAAACAAGACATATATGATCCAAAATGTTTATAGAACTAATAATTAGGTTCTGCACAGTCATTAAAACTTGAACATAATAAAGACAAACAAACATTGCGTAAACTATCTGAGGTCCTGTCCCACTCATAACATAACTATATTCTACAGCTGCTTCAATCAGTCGCTTCGTTTCAACAATTTAAGTCGTTGCACAGTGCGAACAAAAGCGCTGCAAAATTCGAAACACATAATTTAATTATACATAACAAAATGATGAAAAACGTGAATTATTATTGTTGTATATATAGATTACCTCCAGGGCACGTCATGTGCGAGAAGCCAATCTCCTTCTTTATCAAGATAAGTGAGTTCATAGCTACCGGAATCCTCATTCCCTGAAGAAAGAAAACAGAGCATGGTGATAAAGAGTCATTATTCGTCGAAATTTTGTTTTCAAAAGTTGTAAAGACAACGACTTACATAAGCCGAACATGGAGATCAGAGCAGATGTAAGAGACTGAAAGGAGTGATGGAGATTTATGTCAATCTTTCTAGCAATTGCTACACCTTCCACTTTCACCTTCACGAACATGGAATTAGAATTGGAATTTGACAATTGTCTAACACCAAATCCATATTGGTGATGATGGTGGCGTTTCTGTTTCTTCCTGAGATTCTTTATAGGAGGCCATCCAACTACAGAGTCTTCTTCACTGAAAAAGTGAGAGAATTGAAGTCAATTTCACATAACAGAGCAATTGCGAAACAGAGGATTGTGAATAAAGTACAGTACTCGTTAGAAGAAGAGGAGGAGTGGGTGTGAAGGTCTTTAGGTGGATCATCATCGTCTTGATCATTAGGTTTATGAGTCCAATTCAAAAGAGGGAGAGTGGTGAGGGTGTGATTGTGGTGATTAAAGGTAGGCTTGAGAGGCTGATAAGCGAAGGGGTTGGTATTGGTTGGAAGAGCGAGAGCCAACTGGAGTTCCGTTATATGTGCGGTCGTCATGTCTTAATCTGAAACAGAGTTTGAGTTCGAGTTTGGCGTTGAAGTGATGTGGGTTTGATGTAGAGAGTGTATATAAAGCGGAGGAAGAGGAGGGGGTGGAGGCATGGTGTGCGGATAAGGAGACAGATGTAAGGGAGTTGTGTGCGGTTGTTTGGCTTTTGCCCGACCCAGTTGCCCTCTCTGTTCCCTTCTTGTTGTTTTCTCTTTCCAACATCACCTTTCACGCGCACTTCCTCAAAGTAAAAATTAAATTAAATTTATTAAATTGGAATCCAAAGAATAAAATTCAAATAATTCAAGGAGTGATTGAAATTGGATGTATGTTGTGGCAAGAAATGAATAGGGTGGAGTTGACGCGGCAGGAGCCGCGTGAGGAGTGAAGGTGGGGATGTGGGACCGTACAAATCGTGAGATCTTAAGTTAAGATCTAAATAAGGGGCAGAATAAGATAGAGATTTGATAGTCAAAATAGTGAAAGTGGGGACTTGTCTTTTGCATTGCATTTATACTCTCCGACATGTCCTGCTTACTACCATTTCCTCTGCTATTACGCTTCCTTAACCTTAACTCACTCTCACCTCAACATCAAAATAGTGAAAGTAGGTACCGATCTTTTAATATCCACCACTTAATAAAAACTGAATGAAAGCTCCATTATGCAATCCTATTAATATCTTTCGTTGAAAATGTACTCATCTTGTTGTATATTTACTCCAGTGTTTTGCGGAATTTGGTCAGGAGGGTAACTTCAAATTGTATTAACATTTTATACAGTAATTTATTAATTGAAAATTAAATAAATTACACTAGATCAACAAAAATCCATAAAAGCCACGTGGATCGCTTAAACGCCGTTACGATTGCAATTTTTGTATTTATATTCCCGTTTCTATATTTAAACCTACACAATTATATAGTGGCATCATGAATACTTCAAATAGATTTATTTTTATAATACAAAGGATCTTTTATTATTCGACACCCGTGAGGCTGATTAATTTAAAATTAAATATTGTTAATAATTGAAAGAAAAAGAAAAAACGAATTCCGGGAAAGAGAAGAGAGGAGACCGTGGCTTTAATCATATAATGGGGTTTGTTTGTTTGTCTTGTAGTAATAGCATAAGAGTGGGGTAGACAATCGTAAACAACGCAACCAAACAACAAAAACAATGTCCACATGTCTTTTCCAGAACACAGCAACACAAGTTCCTATGTGAGCTGTTTGGGTCATGTTGGGTGCTAAATAATACTCAGAAATTCGCAATACAATGTAACTTAACTGTGTATGGTTTATGGTTTATCTTCTTATCTCCTTCGTTTGAGAGACACATGGACACCTCTTCTCTGTATGTCCGATGCCACGTGATGCATGGGTAACACGCACGTGGCTGTCATCACTTGCCACGCATCGGACCTACTTCGAACCCACGTGTCCAAGGTTACTGTAGAAAGACGGGCAGTGATGTCCCTGCGTGTTTGGTCAAATTGTTTAATGGGAGGACAGGTGGCGAGGAGAGAGAAGATGTTGTGGTGACTTTTGTGAAGGAGATTGTCGGGGAGGGTGTATTTAACTCGACGTTGTGATGATGGTGACATTTACACGCTCAAGCTGTTCCTTCCATGCATTTATTTGTTTTTAAATTCTCGTTACCTAACTCGATTATGGATTTGATTTCTCTCACGTGTGGATGGATGTTCATTTACATTTTTCTCCGAGTCGATTGAGTTGAGACATTAACTCAATTGGTGTAGGTGCTCTCTTCTTTAGTCGGACTCACGGTTGTATCGACACCGTGGATTTGTAGTGAAGAAGATTATGACCCAACATGGGGAAATATATTTTACATTTTGTTATAGGATATTCAACTTAGTAACCTTTCATTTTCATTGGGATATTCAACTTAATTACAATTTGAAACATTTTTAAAAATTTTGTACATTCTTAAAATATTATTTAAATGACATTAATTTAAAATGATAACAAATATGGTTATCAAGAATATCCCTAAATAATTCAAAAAATAATATAATTTAAATAATAATTAATACTTTATTAAAAATTAGAGTTATTTTCAAGAATCTCCCACTTTTTGAAATGTTTGATATTGAACAATCAGTCTTGGAAACTTTTGCAAAACTATCTTAAATCCAAAATAATTAGTGGTTTTGTTGTTAGATTGTGGTTTTGGATAATTACGGTGTTTTAATTTTTTTTTAAAAAATTATTTAATAATTTTAAATATTTATTTTAATATATTAAAACATTATAATATTCCAAAATTACCCGTCAAAATCCCAAAATCACTTATCTAACTATAAAACCACTCATTATTTTAAATTTAAGATTGTATCGCAAAACTTTCCAAAACCGGTAATTCAAGTAAAACGTTTGGAAAAATATGGACTTTTCAAAAACAATCCTTAAAATTTAAAATAAAATATGTAAAATAAAATAAAAACTAAATACTAATGTATTAAATAATACACAAATTTAAATGGATAATACTTATCTGGAGAGAGTGAGTTGTTTAGACCATTTTGCAATGAGAACTAATTTGTTGGGATTGATATACCATTTATTTATTTGATGAGTATTTCTCTCTCTCTTTTTTTTTATTAATCGACAAATTTATCCTCTTATTAATAATAAGTCACTCTAAATCATTTATTTATATTAAATAAAATATAAGATAGCAATAAAGAAAATACTGACTTTTTAATTATTCCATTATGAACTAGAAAACGGTAACTTTTTACATTATTTTGTTAGTGGATGTGATTTACGTCCATATAATCAATTGTGATACTCACCAAATTAGGTATTCGCTCCTCTAAATTTACATTGGTATATTTAATCATGACTTTCGACGATTTTTATAAATTTTAAATATTATTAAACATTTATAGGTATTTAATTATAATTTTTATAAATTTTTAAAATATCTTCGAAAGTCATTAGATATCTAATCATGATTTTTACAGATTTTTAAAAAAATTTAAAAGTTTGGGAGTATCTAATCATGATTTTTATAAAGTTTATAAAAATTTTGAAGTATTCTTCTGCCTCCGTCCACAAATAAGTGTCACATTTATTAAAAAAATGTGTTCAAAATTAAGTGTCACAATTATATATTTGTCAATATTCTTCCACTTATACCCTTCATCCATTTCAACACTTTTAAAATATAAAACTACTATTAAAAGACTCATCATTACTATATATTTATTATTTAATATCTCATCCAATCATTTTAAGAGTGATATAAGGGTATATAGGTAAAATCCAACCGTAATCATCATCTTTCTTAATATTTGTTTTGCTCAAATGTGACACTTATTCATGGACGGAGGTAGTAATTTTCATGACTTTTGAAAACTTTTAAACTTGACAGATTTTTATAGAGTTTTGTAGATTTTTTTAACCAATTAAGGAAATTTAAAGTTGAAAAATTGTCTCATCATTTCCTCACAAATTTTGAATGACTTTTGAATACTTTAAAATATTAACAAGTAAAAACTTAATTTCAACCCCATTAGTTATTCTTTATTTATTTATTTTTTACTTTACTTATAATTGTGAAATATTTTAAAATTATTTATATGTTTTTTATAATAATTTTTATTTAGAAATCAAGTATAATTTTTTTTTTATATTGAAACAATTATTTTATTTCTATCATATATTTATATTGAAAAAAATAGATTGTCTCAATCTATCAGTTACATTAAACAAATAATTAAAGATTTGGTAAGAAAGTGTAAACATAATAATAATTTCTTGGTAATTTTATAGAGTGAAAAGAAAATATACACAAAAATCGAAAGAAAAAGTAAAATAAAAGAAAATGGGAGGAAAAAATTATAAAATATGGATATTACAATAAAATAATTACTTATTAGAACTTAGGATAGCCACCAATCGTGGATGACGTGATAGGAATCTTTAGTAAGATTATTGTTGAAAAAAAATACTTCATGCTCTTAAACACAAAAAAAAGAAAAAAAAAATTAAAAATTAAAAAATATTTTTTTTTTTTGCCAAATGACTTTTTTATTTTTAATATCAATGAACTTTCATCAATTCTTAAAAGGTATTTGAAAGTTCTATCAAAATTAAGCCATTGATATATGAAAGTTTATGAAAGTCACTAAAAGTCTGTAAAAGTTATTGAAAATATACGAAAGTCATATATAAAAATCCATTAAAGTCTAAAAAATCATGAAAAAGTATATTTTAGAAGTCTAAGAAAGTCATTATTGAATTTATAAAGTTTATGAAAGTTTATAAAAATCTTCAAAAATCATTTACTTTTTAAAGTTTATAAAAGTGTGTAAAAATCTACAAAAGCCGTAATTAGATACCGACCCGCTAATTTAAGTTTAAGGCCTGAAGTTATTTTAAATTTTCTTAATTTTGATAAAATATTTTTAATAGATATTTTAATTTATAGGAAAGTTCTAAAGAAAGACATCTAATATATATATAGCCACAAACTCGTGCATATTTAGTCCATTAACCCCGAATATAAAATAAGAATCTATCAGGGGGTTCAAGAAGTTTGAATGGCTATATATTCCAAAATCGAATTCATTATTCTTCTTCGATTTTTAAATTATTTTACATATATCATGCTAAGATGATACTATAAATTATAATTATTTACACATTTACTATATAAAATACTAAATAAAAAGTGATGGATTTAATCGGTGAAAATATATTGAATTGTTAGACCCTTCGTAGCCATTGCTCTCACATTAATATGATATTGTCTACTTTAGATCAGAGTAGAGTCCGCACAGATTTTTTCTTGGATACTACCACTCAAAAGAGCTTTGTGACCGATTCAAGGGAAGGTCCACCAATGATTGATAGGCCATTCCCCCTATCCATCTCTTGATCCCTCATTCCACTAATCCGTTGTTACTGATTCATTCAAGGCATAGACTCAAACCAAAAGCCCAATCGCCTTCATTCAAGTTAGACCATAAATCCTCCAAACAAATGATCGCACATTGCTTAACCTCCCCTCAAGATAATCCCATGGCCTATAGATCACCAGCGCATCGATCATTGACATCCCCTTAAGATATCTATCGATCCATCAAATCATATTCTAGTGTCGTTACTAACCAACAAGACCTATCGCCTGACTACTATATTATCAGTAAGACTTTTGACACGAGGTACATCACAGAACTAATCATGAGCTCAATCTATGAACCAAGACTTAAACACCACTTATTGGACCATCTGGAGCCGCTACTTTACTCCAATATAAGTATGATATTGTTCGCTTTCGCCCAGGACCGAGGCCGCAAAAATTTGTTCTTAAATACCACATTCCAAAAGGTCTTTTACTTATGGAGTTCTCTAAATACTTTATATAAGTTTGATACCCCAACGTGGATAGTAGTTACAAAGAGAGCTAGTTCACAGGTTAGAACCAATTTTTCATGGTAGAGAAAATGTTCCAAGCTAATGTTCAAGCGCATAAGATTCAAGACCTCAGATCCATCTATGACTTTAAATAGTGTATAATAGCTCCAAAAGGTTCACTACCAATTTGGTATGCTAGTTCTATTCAAACACTTTATCATTTCATAAAATACCCAACATTTGAATAGAAATAAAAAAAAGGCGAATTCTAAAAACCGCCCAATTTTTGAAACATTTTACTTTTGGCATCTGGTTTTGCAAACTTATACTAAACCACCCCAAAACCACTCAAAATTAAAACAATTAGTGGTTTTGGTGAGGTGTGAGTGATTTTTGTGTTTTTGGGTGATTTTTGTAATTTTTTTTAGAGGTTTTGCTAATTATTTAGTTTTGATAATTTTTAAATTTTTGGTTTGATAATTTTAGTAAATTTAAAATATTTTATTAAATAATTTGAATAATTTTTTTTATTATTTTATAAATTTTTAATTCATTAATTTTAGTAATTTATAGTTTTAATTTCTAACTTTTATCTTTAATAACTATAACTAATATAAATAATTTTTAAATTTTTAAATTTTCTATTTAATTAGCTGAATAATTTTAATAATTTTTATTTTCTACCCTTAATTTTTAATTAAACATATAACCAAAAATATCTAATTTAATAGTTTTTAAAGAAAATTTGAGTTTTATTTTTATATTTATTGTTTCAAAAATAAAATAACCATTTATTGATTATATCAACATTTTTTAAATTATTTTCAATTTTAAACATTTTTATTTATTAATATTTATTTTTAAGAACCTATATAAAATTATAATACAATGATAATATAAAAATTTAATAAAATTTTAAACATACCTATATAAATAATCTCTTACGGTAGGTTTTAGTAAATTAAAAACTAAAAATTTAAACAAAAAATTATTTAAAATTATTTAAATTTAACTAAATATTTACAATTTATTAAATCTACACAACATTTTTTTAATTTAGTAAATTTTAAAATTAATACTAAAATTATAAAAAATTATTAAACCAAACATTGAAAAAGTACTAAACTATGTAATAATTTATTTAGTTTAGAAAATTTTTAATTTTTTTAAATAAATATATTTAAATTATTTAATAAAATATTTAAATTGTAGTTAACTTATTAAACCAAAAATTTAATAATTATTAAAACTAAATTATTAACAAAATCACTCAAAATAAAAAAAAAATAAAAAAACACCCACATCATACCAAAACTAAGTTTTGATTTTGGGTGGTTGGTGGTTTGGTATAGATTTATAAAATGTTTCAACAATTGGATGGTTTTTGAAATTAATCCCAAAACAAATCTCATAAAATTGTCATCTTTCATGAACTTGTATCACGTATTGAAAAGTGGTTGTTTCCACTTTGAACTTTTTAGTTATGAAATTTCATAAGGTGAATTCAGTGAACTATTTACTGATGATACATTTTTTTTTTTAAAAAATCCTTTCCAAATTTAGTTGTGGAGTATAACCTTTAGGACTCACATGGTTCATATGATAAGAAACTGGATAAGATTACTTATATAATTTACATATTTATCAAATGTTTGGTTGCTATTTAGAATATGATAAAATAATACTACTGATAATTTTATACGGTTTATATAAAGATAACTTTATCATTGATGAATACTCCGATAACTTTATCATGTAGTTTTGATATTATATTTTAATCCTGGTATCATTAAATTACTTTTGGTAAAACTTTTTAAAAAAATATATGCATAATATTTATTTTAAAAAATTAATATATATTTTTAAATTTCAATTTCAGATAAAATTAGAAGATAGTGTAAGTGTTAATTTTAAATTTCATCATGACTTAGTTATATATTTTTTCCATTATTACCATTCAATAAATATATAACATTACATTTCAACCATTCTATTATTACCATTCAATAAATATATAACATTACATTTCAACCAACTCATTGAAGGAACGGATAATTTAAACAAAATATAGATAATTAAATATCCTCCTTAGTTTTTCTACCCACACCAAATTAGGAATGGCAACGAGTAGGGTTCAGGTCGGTAGGTCAATATTCATACCCTATCCATATTCTCTAATACCCTAATGGATATGAGTAGGGTATTATCCATCAGTATGGGTATATTTATATATTTATAAAATTATAAAATATATTTAATTTATATATCAATTTTTCATATAAAATTAAAATTTTGTATTCGAATAAAATTAAATATAATATTCTATTCTATTTTTTTATAATTTATTTATATTATTTCTATCCAATTATTTGTAATAAATTACTAATATATGGTTTTTTTAGAAAAAAAATAGTAATACATGATATTAAAGTTAAATAAGATATTTTTATGTTATTAGAAAATTTATTATTTAAAATATTATATAGTTTTATTTGAAATATTATGTATTTATTATATTAAACATGTAGCGGGTATGAGTAGAGTATTTTTTTTATCCATACCTTACCCATACCCGTGGCGGGTATAAAATTTTATATCCATATCTACTCACTGCGGGTGAATATTCGCGGGTACGCAGATTGACAGGTAAAATTGTCATTCCAAACTAAAATACACATATCTGATAATACAAATGCATTATTCTATTACTTGTCGAATTTTGCTGAATACAAATTTAATATTTTATTATCCTATTATAAATATTATTCAATAAGGACTAACAATAGCTTTCTTGTTAAACTACTACCATGATATAATAAACATTATTCAATAATGACTAACAGTAGCTCGAATTGAAACACCAAAACTAAATCTTGGAAATTCATATAAAGTCTCTTCAAATCAAATAATTAACTCATTAGTTTACATATTACTCAAACTCATATATAATATATTGGATTATTTATTATATAAATTTTAAATATAAATTAAATCAAGATATCTGAACATTAAAAATTAATTAATTAAAAAGAAGGATAAATATAAATTAAATTATGACATATTAAAGTAAAATATTAATTAATAAAAATAAAGATAAAATTGAAAAAAATTACAATATTTACTAAATTAGAATGCCGTATTTATCTGATTTGAATTTTTATCCATTTTTTTTTTCCTTATACTATATTATAGTTATCTTATGTGATGATTGATATGAGCCCTAAACTAAGGTGGCTCAGAAATTGTCTATACCTAACGTCTCTTTTTATGTTTCCGAAGTTGTCTGAAGCCCAACATTAAGAGTTGTTTCCAAATTTACTTGTGGGTATTCTAAATGGGCTAATTGAAACGACCCGCTTATAGTGAGCCCAAATTGACTCTAATCTCTTATTCAAACACTGTAATGTGTATACACAATAATTCAAACATCAAATATTTTTTTAATTAAATATTAGTTAATATCTATTTCACAAGATTCGAAATCTGCTTTTAACTGGGGTAGTATTTGGGGTTGCTTTAAAAGTTAATTGTATTTATATCCTTTAAATACAAGCGAACGTTTTACTATTTATACATATTCAGATTCTTTATTTAGTAATAAAGTTTTATTTAATCAATAAATTTTTTAATATAATAATAAAATTTATAATTCTGAATATATTTATATGATGTATTTTATTTTATATTTTCACTTATTATTTTTATAGAAAAAAGGATATAATTGTATATTATCTCAAAATGTTTATATACATATATATTTGCTATCGGGAGTTAGTGAGGGGAAAATTGCAGCACGGGCAAATCTAGTATTAATTGGAAAAAGAAAATGATAACAGAAAGGTGGAAAAGGAGGGGAAAAAAGGCTTAGATAATGGCTCGCCAGTGTTAGAATCCTTGAAATGAGGAAAGAGTGATTCAACCTTGGCTTTCAAATTATTTACATTAATGACAATGATTCTGTATAAATGACATATTCCGACGTTATTCTATTTACGTACATGCCATCTCACCGAGCTATTCCTGTCTCTTGCTAGCCATTTAATTAGTTGAGTCATATCATATCACTGGTTGGACGCTATGTCTAAAACCCAAAGTATAGTAATACTATCGACTTTAAATTAAAATAAATTATATTTCAAAGAAAGCAAACCTCTTTTCCCTAATCTGTCTCCAAATAATCCAACTAAAGTTACAGATTTGTTGTATCGAGTGAAGCAAATGGACAAAATGTTGCTGGCAAAAGTCCTTATCATATTATCTGTTCCTTATCAATTGTACAAACTCTCCCACTAAACTTAATAATAAAAACAAACTAATTATTTGAGCAAAAATGATCCTAAATACAGTACTGCGAACCACGAACCTTACGACGAGGAAGAGGAAGAGTAACATTAGCACTAGGAGGAATGGCAAAATACCAAAACCTCCCCACAGCTTTCTTCAAATACCTTTTACACAAAAACTCCTCCCCATACATCTTCTCCACCTTCCTATTCGCATCATGTAAAAACACGTGCGTCACACCCCCGCTTTTTCTCGCACGTGCCATAACCGCCGCCGAAAATATCGCTCCCATCCTACCCGGCGCTTCGGCAAAGTATCCACGTGGCCCATCTATCAATATAACATCCCACTCTCTCGCATACACGTCATCAGCCATGTCACTCAACGCCAACTTACATTTACTATTCCCTTTCAAATGCACGAAAGGCGGCACACACATTTTCTCGGTCTTGTACGACGTGACAAGATGTTCGGCTTCGTAGAGTTGCGTCTTGTACGAAACGGTGTGGATACGTAGAGCGGGAGCACGTGCGAGGATCTGGTGCACGAGTTTGGAATCTTCTTCGAGGAAGAGGGTGGTGCCACGTGGATTCAAGGCGGCCCACATTAGGGAATCGTGGCCGAGGCCGAATACGAGGAAGTTGCATGGGGCGAGGTTGATGAGGACTTCGTAGACGGTGCGGATCTCTCGCATGGTTAGCTCGGGGACGTCACGTGAGGTGGCGTAGTGCATGATGGCGAGGAATTGGGTTTGGGAATTGGCGATGGAGTTTGAACAGCCGATGTTGATGTATTTGGAGGTGAAGGAGTGAGTGTTGACTGTACGGCTTAAGCTGGCGATGAGAAGGACGCCTATTAAGGCTATTGTGAGGAGGGCGCCTAGAACGAGTGGTCTCTCCACGACGGAGTTTCGACCACCGTTGGTGTTATTCTTCATGTTATGGTGTTTTCTTGTTTTGTTTTGTTGTGTTGGGTTTGAGTTTTTCGATGTTTGAGTTTGGGAGATCCGAGAATTCTTGAGAGGATTTGTGATCGCTAGCCAAGTGTGACATGCTTAGGGGCTTCACACACTCTTTTTTTTAATAGGTATTTGTTTAGGGTGAATTGGTGTCATTTTATGTTGCCTGCCAGTCATCTTTACAAATTAATAGTAAAATTGGGGAACAAATTGACTGATATTCGGATTCAAATATATATATATATATATATATATATATATATATATTAACCATTAGAAAAATTAAGATTAATTATTAATATTTATAAAAATTTTAAAACTATTTATAGTTAAATATGAATATAAAAATTGAAGTTTAATTATTAGATTGGACAATAAAAAATAATAATAATAATAATAATATTATTATTATTATTATTATGGGCTCGATCTTTTAATTTTGTTCCATTAGTTTAATTTGTACCAATTTGAATTTCTTTTTTTTAAGTTGAATTTAGTTCTTATTATAAAAAACCAAATTATGTCATGCTTATAATAATTAATATTATATTATATTATATTATCATTTAAAATAAAAAAATAATTTAAACGTCAAATTATTATTCGAAATTTTATTATAACTTATAAGTGATTTATGAAAATATATTTACTTTAACCATATAATTAAATTATAATAGGTGTTGGATCGGTAACCTGTTTATATAGTACTAAGATTTTCAGGCAATCCCCTTCTAAGTGACTTTGGAAAAGAGAATGTTATGTTTTGATTCATCATACAGGTTTATTATTAGAGTGGCGCCAAATCTATAGGTGTATACACTCCAATATTCATTTAAAATTTTAAAATTCCAAAAATGTCAAAATCACCTTATTATATAGTATTTATTGAAAAAAATATATAAATCAGTACAATATCAATTAATATAAATAATTTTAATTATATTCATATAATTTATAATAAATATATTTACGAGAAATAAATATTTTAATTATTTTTCAGTTTAATATTTATTAATAGTTTTTTTTCTATTTTTTCATTAATTAATTATTTTTTATTAATTTATCTATAATAAACAATAGTTTAAATGGTAAGAATAAAAAATATAACAAAATTTGAAAATAAAAATAATATTGACAATATTTATATAAATAAATAAATTTAATTTAAATTTTATAATTTATTTATTAAATATGTTAATAAATTTAATTAATTTGTAAAATATAAAAATAATAAAATATAATCTATTTTGTTCACATATTAAAGGATATTACGGTCAATATATCATTAGAGGCGTGTGAAAACAGATGGTTAGGGGTCACAGTATCATCCCTCTTATTATTATTTTTCTTAAACATTAGTTTAAGAGATGGGCTGAGCTATCTAGTAAAGTTAACACGGTCTATTCGATAAAGCCCGATCCAAAATTATTAAATCTAATATGTGTATTTTTTATTTTTCTTTATGCTCTTATAATGAGCCACGCTCGTCTATTCTTTTATGTATTTTCTTTCATTCCAGTTAGAGTTTGTAGACTCTCTTGATTGACTTTGTGTTCTGACTTTGTGCCTTATTCTATAAACTTCATATGTAGTGCAACCGGGTCTTTAAGCCCAACCTTTGTAAATGTACACTCTTTTGAAGATTGTCTTTTGAGGAAAAAATAGGTTAACTTCAATGGTATGGACCTGAAACCAACAATCTAACCCATGAATTGATCAGCGCCTTGGTGTTTGGCTACCCGAATGCATATTGTAACCTTACCTATAAATGCTTCTCTTCAGTTTCTTATCAGCCTAGTGAGAGAAAGTTGATCAATCTCCCTCCTACTCCTATGCTCTAAAGCTGCTTTGTTAGAGTTTCTTCGTGATTTTGAGTTATAATCGTTTTGTGTGATTATTGTTTCATGATTGTTCTAGTACTTATTTTATGATTGTTGTTATGGTATTTATTTAGAGATAGACAATTTTTGTCCCGCGGACCTGTCCTGCCCCAAGGTGCCCTTACCTGACCTGACTTGTCCCGTACCTGAAATGGGTTAGGTAAAGGTCGCCCTGTCCTGCCTTGTACGCAAGGCAGGGAAATTCAAATCTGGTTGGTGTCCTGCCTCGCTCCACGCTTGCTCTGCCATGTTAATTTATTTTTTTAATTCTTTATTTATATAATTTATTTTTCATCTTTGATTTTTAAAAATAATTTTAATTTGCAGTCAGTATTAAACATAATATTAATATCTAAATAAATTTAATTTTTGTAACATGTAAATAATATTAAAATTTAATAATTTTCATTAACATGGATAGTAGTTAAGTAATTTTATAAATAAAAATTAATTGAATATCAAATCATATAATATATTAATAATAATTATTAAATTATTTATTTCCAAACTCAAATATCATTACAAATTTAAAAGGGATAATGGTATTTACGCCCCTCGAACTTGGCACATTGTTTCATTTAGACACCTCAACTTTTCGAAATTTCATTTAGACACTTGAACTTGACAGTGTTGTTTCATTTAGACACCTTAACTTTTCGAGGTTTCAATTAGACACTCGAACTCGTCTAAACCAAGTCATATAAACACTCGGAGTTATTATTTTAATTTTTTCATGGCATGTGAAATCCAAACGCTCTGGCTCTCTAACATCTATTATTCTAAGCTTTTTTATGAAACAATTATTTTCTAATGATGTGCAAATTTTTTTAATGTTCATTGTTTCTGTGTTTGATTTGATTGTTAACATTGCAATAGTGTTATTGGGTGATGATTGACACAATCATAGACACGAACATACACATCGGCACGACCATAATCATGTAGAGATATTGCACATGTAAAATAAATGTCAGAGAGTCTGAGCGTTTGGATTTCACGTGTCATGAAAAAATTAAAATAATAACTCCGAGTGTTTATATGACTTGGTTTAGGCGAGTTCGAGTGTCTAATTGAAACCTCGAAAAGTTAAGGTGTCTAAATGAAACAATATTGTCAAGTTCAAGTGTCTAAATGAAATCTCAAAAAGTTGAGGTGTCTAAATGAAACAATGTGCCAAGTTCGAGGGGCGTGGATACCATTATCCCAATTTAAAAATATAATTATTGACAAAAAGGGAGCAGCAAAAAAATACAGTTTAAATATAATTGTTTTGGTAGGATAGAGTAAGGCAAGTCCTCGTAGGGTAGGAGAGGTTACGGGTCCAAACTTTCTGCCCCGCACCACAGGGTGGGGCATGTCAGGTCGATCTGTAGGTAGGGCAGGTACAATATCTCAAGGACCTGCTCCGACCTGCCTCATTGTCATCCCTATACTTGTTTGAGAACTCTATATATTTGATTCACTAGTGCAGTCCATTCTCTCGTTTGAGGTTTTCGTGATATAGCTGTTAATGGTGAATCACGTAAAATCGTTGTGTTTATTTATTTTGTTTTATAGATTTAGATTTCAAGAAATAGCTACAAACAAAGTTAGATACTATCTATTACATGAAATCGTTGATGTAATAAGTAACCTACATAATTTAAAAGCATGAACGACCTTCCTAATGAAAGATTTAAGCTACTAAAAATCATTCTTTACTTTTGCTTTAACTTCAAGATTCTTTATCTTATTTAACAACTTCTAAAAATCTTCTTTACATGTCCAACTAATGAAAATAATTATAGTCTCCTTTCCATGAATTTGAACACAAAATACAAAAAAATCATAATCCCTACTCTGACTTAAGCTACAATAATAAAATTATTATTATTTTTTGGATTTTTATCCGTTTATAATATCCTAATGTATCAAGGGTAAAAGCACTCAACCGCATATTCACAACAATTGCCAATTTTCGTTAACATAAATCTTAAATTTATTTTTTATTGGGAAAAAAATTCTACCATTCAAATACTCTAAAACACTAAATTAAATGCATTCAAGGAAGAAAAAAAATTAGTTGCACTTGGATAGACGAAATATATATATATATATATATATATATATATATAAAAGTCACTCGTTTTATTACACCCTTATATAAAATGTCATCTCAAATCAATTTTTACCATTTAAAAAAACCGGTTAGAATTTCAAATAGTTGAAGGGATTAAGTAATAAAATACCATATGTTTAAGAGATTTTTCAAAAAAATATTTCAAATATAGTTTTTAAACCATTAAATTCTTAATCTGGACCAACTCAATTATTTGATAAGCTAATTAACTAGTTTACTCTCAAATCCATATAAATATAAATTGATTTTAGTTTGTGCTTGTTTTTTATCTTTATATAATAAGCTTTTGGCGCATCTTTAAAAACAATCAAAAACTGATAATATATAAAAGAATATACAAACAATCAATGATAGTTCTATGATTGTAGTATTTTATTTTTACGTGAGCATGAAAAGACGTTGGAGGCAATCTGTCTGATTGATGAAAGGAGAATCTCATCAAATCAGATGATGAAAAAGGAGAATATAATTACAGCTCTAAAGGCTCCCTGCAAGGCCCCATTATACCACAAATATTTATGTGAAAAGAATTCTACATCCTCATTCAATTATGCTGTGAGAGATTGATCAAAATGATGTGAATGGAACAAGGAAAGCAATGAAGAGCCCACCCACTACCAAGTGGTACACTCGTGGGTGTCAGAAAAGTTTATTGGAAAACGAAAATACACCAAGCAATCTCTAACATTGGTGTTGAAACAGAAATTGAATTGTTACTATAAGAGAGGTAATACAAAAATGTAGTAGAAATTATTATAAGGTAAAAGGAGAATAGGCCCCTCATTTGCTTTTCAGGATATTGGAATGCTCATTTCCATGCATGAGTTGAGTTATTGCTTTTCGATTGGACATGCCTCCATTTTCTGTCACGCAAATACTAATAAAATCGAATGTAAATAACAATCATGGTTACTATATAGCATTATTATCTGCGTCATCTAGTCTTGTCATTACTCATATTTAAGTCACATGGTTCACTTTCACCACAAAGAACAAACCTTTTTTACAAGAGGAAAGGCGTAATGGAACATAGAAAGAGGAGAGGGTTGTGGAAACCTGAAGAGGATTTGATGCTCAAAAATTACGTCGAGACTCACGGGGAAGGAAATTGGGCTACTGTCTCTCAGAAATCAGGTACCATAGTGTGTATATATATATATAGTTTTCATTCAATGCAGTGAATCCACAATCATACAAATGAGACTATATTTGATAGGTTTGATGAGAGGGGGGAAGAGTTGCAGGCTAAGATGGAAGAATTATCTGAGACCAAACATAAAACGTGGTTCCATGTCTCAAGAGGAAGAAGACCTTATCATTCGCATGCATAAACTCATTGGCAACAGGTCTTTGTCTTTTATCCTATCAATATTAAAACATTGTGCACTACTAAATGAGTAATGTTGGTATTGTATGTGGTGTGTTAGATGGTCACTGATTGCTGGTCGCCTTCCTGGTCGAACTGACAATGAGGTCAAGAACTACTGGAATACTCATCTCAGCAAGAAACCACCCAAAAGAAAAGCCACCGGTGCTGCTGATCCCAGAACCAACAAAAAGCTTCGAACGGAAGAACAGAACACCGTTGATCAACAAACTGAGACCAAGACTAGGACTTGGTTGGAGGAATATTTGCCTCCTGTTGATAATACTACATTTGTCTTTGATGATGATGACCCCTTTTTTACCCATTATGATTTCATGCTACATGAGGCATTTGAGTTTGCAACTCAGGGATTGCACTCAATCATGCATGTACCCACTACCACCATCTGATTGTCATTCATATGCATACCTTTTGCTTTGTTTACTTTGTGGGGACGTCGGGTCTTTTTCTTTTCATGTATACAAGTGAGTGATGCTTTTTGCCTGTACTCGTGATTCAGTGTTAGGTGTGCACTTATACGCAATCCGAATCTTGTATACTTTGGACTGAACAATACCAGAATATTAAGTCACACATCAATGGCTCGGTGAATATCGAAGCTAATTACAAAGTGAAAAAATTATTTATTATCTTGGATTCAGGACAGAAAATTGATACTATGAAAAGCAGATAAATCCTTCATGGGAAGTGGGGTTGATTTATAATATTTACAATACTTCATCTTCCTGTTGAGAATAGAACAAACCGGTATCAACTGGCAATGAAGGTGGGGTTCCAGGAGGAATGCAAGCAGCACCATTTTCACCGGCACATATGCATAAGGCTTCTGCATCTCTAAGGACCGCATCCAGGTTGATGCGGCCGCTTAGTTCATTTATGAATTTTAGGAGTGTGTCGAAGTCCATCTGTTCCCCCATTATCTTGTTCCTGTACCGCTTTAAAACTGCAACACATACGTATAGATGCAGGTGCTCCGACAAATAGTGTGTCCATAATACTTCCCATAATCGCATTGTTTCCTCGTATTGGAATTCCCTGAGACACAAATGTTATAACGTTATCATATAAAAATTAAGATGGGATAAATTAAATTTGTCATCGAACAGTGAACATTGGAAATTAAATTCTTAGGTTTCATGACAAGTTGTCAACTTTGTGAAGATCAGATTCTGCAGCTCAGAATTCAAAAGCATAAATTAATACTTCTATTACACATGGGACCTGCAACAACAAACTAGTTTCATTGAAATGAAATGACCTCGATAACGACAAGCTTAGCAATCCATAGTATCTATAGTAAACTATAAAGTTCAAAACCGAAAATTATGCATCATGTAATAGGTTCAGAGATGAGGGCAGGTGGTACTAGGCCACTCCATCAGTTACTAACCTTTTAAATTGTATCAGAATCCAGCGAAAACAAAAGAAATAATTCAAGCAATCATTCTGCTTGAAATAGTTGTGCAAAGGGCTATCGAGCAACTCCACCAGCTGCCACAACAAATTAAAAGGACTATCATTACCATACCAGGGAAACAGTGCAGTTATGGAGGAAAGGATTCAGCAAAAGTCAACATGCACTTATATAGGCTACATAGAAAAAAAAAAAAAAAAGTTTTCAGAAAATAAATATAACCAGCAAGAAACCTAATGTCTTGTTCAATTGGCGGTGTTTAATACCATCATCAAGACATGAGGGTTGAAGAGTGGAATATAATCAGATAAAACCCAATAACTGGACAAATTTGTGTAGGTCTAATTAAGTGATAAAACTAGTGATAGAACAATTCTCATAAGAAAAGGGATGGGGAGGTGGTAATTGACGAAGGCATAGAAGAGAGCACAAAGATCTTACTAGTATATACATGCTTTAAATTGAAGTATGATGACTTTCAAGAATAAGAACTTATTCATTACATAAAATTTCCTGGCAGTGCCAGTTACTTGGGGAGGTAAGATGTTACCAATATGACAAATTCTTCCTACCAGTGCCGGCTCAGATAACAAAGCTAAAACTTTTGATAAATATATTATATAATGGGGGAAAAAGTGAAAATATATACACAAAGCAATTTGAGAAATAAGGGGATAAAAGAACCTTAGACAATGCAAAAAGCTGAGAATGCATTCCATTTTGATCACGGTTAAAATTGGGACCAAGTCGTTCCATCAGTTGCACAAAACACCAAAATGATTCTGACTCATCCTCCATTACAAACAATATTGGTGACAAAAGATCACTCATACCCTGCAAAAGATTACAATTATGACATTCCAATCACAAGGAGAATGATGGATAAATTCTGTAATAAAAGAGAAGAACCACACATTGGGATTGTAAAAGATTTATAGCATAATGAAGCCACTGTAACAAGAGAAAATAGAGCATCATCTGTACACAACTATCAACATGTCCATAGAAATGCCTGTCACGACTGGCCATCTCAAAGTATTTATACATGTACAACCATCAGACTCGGTGATTTGGAAATAGAATCATCTGACTCATTCTATAAACCATGAACATCCAAACATTTTGGACTCACTACTTTATTATTTACCATTTAATACGCATTTCAATCCTCTATTTATACATAACAACCACCACTGCTACCAAGAAAAATCCAATAACCACAACATTATAACATTCAGAGAAACTTATCAGACAGCTTCACACAATAATCAAGTCAAGTCAGTTTTTCACGGCCCTCCCTTAACCACAACTTTATCTTTCCATGAAACTTATCAGAATCAAGTCTGTACTTCACAACCCTCCCTTAAAAAGAACATTATAATTTTGGCCATGCCATGCCATGCAACTTGTTAGAGAGCTTAATACTATAATTTATACCAATTCACACAACTTACTCTTGTTGACATAGTTAGTTCTTTACACCAGTAAATTGGATTAATATAATAGCAATAGGCTCTCTCATAGCAAATTGTTTTTATGTTTGCTAGCCAGCACAGAACTACCAGCAAGAATGAGGACATGAAATAAAATGAAAAGTAATCACCTGACAGCTTTACACCAGTAAATTGGATTAATATAATAGCAATAGGCTCTCTCATAGCAAATTGTTTTTATGTTTGCTAGCCAGCACAGAACTACCAGCAAGAATGAGGACATGAAATAAAATGAAAAGTAATCACCTGACAGTAACCAAGGTCGAAGTTGTAGAAAGAGTACGTTAGCAAAATATCATGTAGAAGATTCACATTTGCATTATCATCCCCAGCATAGAAGGCATGTGATCGGTCGGTCCTAACCTATAAAAATAAAATTTACAACTCTTAAGATTTAACTTTTAAAAAATAATAATAAATTAAATTAAAAAAAAAAAAAATCATTCATAGAATTAACAAGCAACTCTAAAACAGCCATGCTAGTTTTGCACATACCACATCTTTATCGATAAGTCCTCTCCTCTCCCTGAATTTTGTAAACCTTTTAGCCTGTTCGGGTGAGATACTCTGCAGAAGAAAATTTTGTTTTTTATGCCTCAGGTGAAAATAATAAAAATAGAAAGCACTCTTTGTATAATTAATCATGTCATAAAAAGTAAGATATTTTAGCACATAAAGTGCATAACACTAACAAGTCTCATAAGTCTCTTTTGCCATGGATTATGTAAGTAAGATATTGAGACAAGTCTCAAAAGTCGAGTGCAGTGGTATCAGTATCAGATAATAATCACAAGGAATAACATAAATTGAGGGACACAGAAATTAAAAGATGCAACAAGAGTTCCACAAAACACAGTTGAGCAAACAAAAACATAACCATGTTAACAAATCATGAAATGATCCACAATAAGTAAATCATAAAATCATTATGGTGAACCTGCCACTGTGCTTTTATAGTGTCATACTCTGACTTTTTAATGGACCTTTGATACTCCCTCTCAGCATAAGTTGAATCATATGCAAAATATCCCAATAAAAGTGCCCAGGCCTGCAAAATTAACAATAGATTAATGAAGCAGGTGCATATCTAACCAAAGACAGAGCACTTGACACACAATTCTCCTCAAAACACAAAAACAGACCTCTCTCCTCAATTTGTGCTCAATTCCTCCATAGAATATTCTCTTTCTCAATGCTTCTGAATCCACAACTCGCCCTTCCTTGTCCAAGAAAGTTGCCCACTGCACTAACAAGTTTTATAAAAATTTGGAAGTACAAACAGAAAAATGATCATCAAGAAGTATCTCCACTGAAAGAGACAATAGAAAGATGATCTTACCTCTTCAAAACCCAAGGGTGGTTGTCGAGGTTTTCCCCAGACTAATGATAATTTATCGAACTGCCAACACAAAACAGCAATATGTTTAATTCAATCCAAAATTGAAACTGAAAAACAAAATTAAAGAAATATTGAATTCGGAGTTTCCAGGGTCTTACAACAACCATACATACATACATATATAAATATATAAATATATATATATATATATATATATATAAAATAGGCAGTGATCAAATTCATGGATTAAAATCACCAAAATATTTGACCTCTAGTTATGGGTGTTGTGATATGATAAAGAAATCCATAAATACATCAAAGAAACTGTATAATTGTATAATTCCAACAAAAAAAAAAAAAGACGATTCCAACCATATTTCATATCCACACATAAAAAATACATAGCTACACAAGATAATTTAGATAAAATTAATTCTCAAAAACTGTGATCAAATAGAAATATAAATGGTGCTTCTGATTGTAAAAGAAAACAACAATCATCAAGTTTCTCTGCAGGATGACGATTTTGAGTACAGAAGTCATTGACATTCACAATATCTCTCAGCAACTTTTTACCTAAAGCACTACTGAAGGGTTTCACAGCAATGTATACACTTAGTGAACCTATGACCATGCCCAAGAAAATCCAAAAACAGAACGAAAAAGAAGCAAATCAGATACCAAAAAAAAACAGATAGCTCCTGTTTATACCTCCTTAAAATTGATAAGAGCAAAGGTACCCACATTGGTGGCAGCCTCTTCATCATGATTGTGTATCCTAGAGGGAATATTCTGTTTAAAAAGGATAGAGGTCTGCATTAGACAGCCTAAGGAATATAAAATTATTTAGTTAGTTATTTCTTTCCTACTACTGCAACACAAGTATACTGTGTTACACCCACAAAATAAACTAAGGAACATCTTAACTACCATACTTACAAACTTCATTCCGATATCGCAAATAAAGGCAGCTGCACTAAAGTCATGAAATTATCAGCTGTTTCAAAATTAGAATGTCTTTGGTACTGGATTCTATGCTATGTTTCCTTTTATTCAAAGATAGTTTCAATGGTAAATTATGACATTAAATATTCTATCAATATAAGATGCTTGATGGAATTGGAAATTGACTTGATGCTTACTGAAAACCGATTTCTTAAAAGCGAAATCTAATTTTTAAGGATGGTAAGATCACAGTTCCAAGAAATCAACTCGACCAACGCTAAGTCACATAATCAATATCCAATTAAGAGAGATAAAAACTAGAAGTAAAAAAAAAAAAAAAATCTAAGACCAGTGACAGGTCAACTTAAGTATAACAGAAAAAATTCAGACTATTCCATGATCAACCATCAAATTACTAACAAACACAATGCAGCTAGATTTTAAGTATAATAATTTACAACTATAACCCAGAATTATGTTTTTTTTTTTTTTAAATGCTCCAAACTAGACAATTTACCGGGAGAAAAGTGCAATTATGAAGGTAGGATGCACCAAACAGAATAACAACCTAACAATCATCTAACATTAAAAGAAGAGGGAAAAGAAAAAAGAAAAGGGGAAGCACAGCAACCACAAAAAAACGCACGACGCATTTATTGATCCACAGATAGCTAAAACAAAAAGGATTACCTCCAAAGGATCTGGGGCTACTCTAACTTCATTAGAAACTTGTAGTGCATCATCAGAAGTGTCGTTAGAATGATCATAAGCTGGCTGGTTATCAAATATCTTCTCGAAAGCACTCAAGCTGTGGTTATGACTGTCACCAAAAATTTGAGAAGTGGTTTCCCGAGCAAACTTGGTCACAAGAGAAAACTTTTCCAATACTTGAATTGAGATATCTCGAGCAGGATCATGAGCCTTGTGTCTCTGTCTCCCATTGTATGAAGACATACTAGAACTCTCAAAACCATTGATCCTCTCCTGGTTTTCTTTTGATGGAGATCCTTCACTTACTGAAATAGGTGTTGTCGACCCACTTGCAACAGAAACCACCCTAGGCATCTCCAAAGAAGAAAAGGTTCTCTGGCCAAGAAAATGTTTTTAATCATATGGATTAAAAAGATAATTAAAAAAAGAAGTGCAAAAACCTACAGAAGACTACAAACAAACTTATAAGTAGAAACTTTCTACATGAAGCAGGTGAGATGAATTATTAATTTAATAATTTAGAACATTACAAGCCAGCACCTTCTTGAATAAATGCTGATATAAATAGATACATACAAATATATATATATATATATATATGTTTTACATATAAATAGACAAATCTTTATGTCAGTTCTGTTAAGAAAATAACCAACAGAGAGGAGCCCCCATTGATCATGAGAAGCAGGCATACAAGAGTGCATATTTCCAAAACGTTCAGTGTAAGCAGTGGCGGAGCCACTGAGAGAGGATTGGTGTCATTTGACACCACAGTGTTTTTTTAAAAAAAAAATTTAAATTAAAAATGTTATTTAAATTTATATATATAATAATTATTAACAACTAATATATTATAAATGTGACTGTGACACCACAACATTTTTGCTTTGACACCCCAGCTTTCGAGCCCTGCCTCCGTCACTGGGTGTAAGTACGCCAACTTTTCATTTTTGAACCTTTGTGCAGAAATGCATAATTCTTATTTTATTTTTTCCACCCAGATACCAAATATTCAAAAAATAGTATTACCATACACGAATAGTTTACATCAATTAACATAATCAGGAGTTCATAACACTGAGAAAATGTAGTGGTTACCTGCAGAGGATTTTGCAAATCATTAACAAGAAAAACGTTTGCATCTTCTGATGACCTGGAAAAAAATAATTTTAATAATAAATAAAATGTCAAAATAAGGAACTGGGATTGGCTTTGTAACCCTAAGACAATCATAATCTATAGAAATTTGTTGACACCCTAAACAACTGACCATGTAGCAAAACACTGAGATTAAATATAATTTGGCATGCAACAGACAATTAATTAACAGTTCAACTAACTTGTAATTTGAGCGTTGACACAACATCATGCTGAAATCAGAGTTCATAAGTGTGAATGATCTAACTGCAGAAAATCTACACTTGACCATTTTGCTGTCAATCTCACACACTCATGCACTCCAATTCCAATTCTCCCGCACACTTATGTGTAACTAATACTCTTTTTATTTTTATTATTATTTACACAAGTCAACTTGCAAATGGGCAGATACATCAAACACATTACAAATATATATTTCACAAAGAGCAGCTTATTAATGTGAGGAGATTCTACACTAGTGGATTTATCCCAATACAAATTAGCTAAAACAGGTAACAACCTACCTCACAAGAAAAACATGTTGTTTTATAGTAGCAAGGAATTCTTTAACTCCTCCATTGTAGAAATACAGAGGGGGAAACGCAAGTCCTGCACAAAATGTTTAAATCATACATGCCCTCAGAGATATACCCATTTGCTGCAAGCACTAAACAGTCATGACAGTAACTTCCAACTAATGCCAATCATAACGAATATTGACAAAACAACTTGACTACCTGTAGCAAGAACAACGATCACATATTGCCACCCAAAAGCCGGAGTATGTCTGCGGATAGAACGCACCTCAGTAAAAGGTACTGCCCTAATAGTATACAAGTTCATAGCTACAAACAATAACAAAAATCAAGAACTCTGCATTAATAAACTATCTAACAAAAATGTCTATAAATCACATAATAGCAATAACCACGCTAAGAACCTTTCTCAGATAGATTGGCATTAGAGTTTTGGCCTTTGTACGGTATCCAGGTCTATCATCAAGAAGGAAGAAAGTAATCACAAAACCGAAATAAAACTAAACAATCAATTAACTGATCGATTGATAGTTAACAAGTACCAGAAACAGAGAGGAAGCCTGTTTGATTAGCTTTAATCTTCCACTGATTCTCTCAGACGCAAACTGAGTAGGATGAATCGTAACATAGTCTTTCACATAAACAATTTCGGCACTATCAGGTTCGTTTGAGGAGCTTTTTTTGATGCTATCGGTCCTCATCATGCTCGACGAACCCTAAATACCCCTAATTGATCAGTCGATTGAATGCAATTGGATGCAGAAAGAAAGTAAAAACGAATTAATGAATGTGAATTGCTTACTTGTTGTTGAGAGGCGGCGTAATCAGCGTCGTCCGCTAAATCGTGCTGGTCAGTTTCTTGCATGGTTTTGGAATTAGAGCGATGTGTACACGCAATTGAGTGAGATAAGAGAGACAGAGAGTTTCTTCTATGCGAAGAAATGAAGAGTATGATGGGATGTGGGCAGCGGTAGAGAGAGACACCCGGAAGAGAGTGAGAGTCGTGATGGGTTGGGTCCGCTGAATGGGAGGTTTTTATTTATTTATTTATTTATTTATTTTTAAGTTGCAAAACACGAGCATCCGCGGTGAACCAGAATTTACCGGGTTTTTTTATTGATGGAATCTTATCATGTGAACTATATTGTACTATTTTCTAGCAAGAGCTATTTTTGCTTTAGGATTTTAATATAAAATCAATTTAAAATTAATATTTTTATGATAATTGTATAAAGACAAAGAGTGACCCAATCGAGGAGGAATATTTGTGAGATTATTACTGTTATTTATATATATATATATATATATTTTTTTTTTTTTATTTTACGTATATTTATTATTAAAATCTATATCTATATAAATATAATTAGGAAGAAGCATGCAGCATGCAGAACTCAATGTATGTGCAATATTAAGTATTTTTATATTTTTCAATTTTTGAGTTTTTTAAATTATTTTTTTACATAATTAATATTCTAATTCAATTCAAATTTAGTTAATTTTTAATCTCGTTAGGGATAGAGGAGACAGAATAGCATCAGAGTAGAAATAGAACAACAAAATATGGAAAATAGAAAGAGACACAAGATATTTAACGTGGTTCGGCGATGTGCCTACTCCACAATGAAAAGAATAATAATCCACTATAATGATTAAAGGGATTACAAGATATCACACAAAATAGCCACAAAATGCTACACTCAAATCTCATAACCCAAAGCACCCAAACTAAAACCTCTGACTCACGAATGTGTTTCCCACACTCATAATGTGTAATTCTCTTTAGAACTGGATGCTTTCTTCTTTGTGAGACGCCTCTATTTATAGTGATCGCAAAACCCACTTTCCTAATAGTTTCTTTCCAATAAGAAAAAGTAAGCCATAACAATTGGGAAAAATAAATCTCCTCAAATTAGGAAAACTAGCAAATAGGAAATAGATCCAAAAACCAAAATAGAAATTCCTTCCAAAAAGGATTCCTAGTGAATCAAGTAATTTAAGATTCCTTATGATTCAAGGCATCCTAACAAATCTCCACCTTGACTTGAATCACCTCAACTTTTTTGAATCCTCTTTCTTTGATCACTATCAATTATATCTTCATCTTGACCCATAAACAAACTTCGAATTGTCTTCCTCTTCCTTGTATCCCGTAAGGGAATCTTAACGATCACAAATTCCAATCAAGCTCAAACAATGCTTGAACTTGATTGTAGATAATGACTTGGTCATCATATCAGCAGGATTGTTTTCAGTACCAATTTTCTGAACCGTAATATTACCTTCAGAAATCACATCTCGAACAAAGTGGTACTTGACGTCTATGTGCTTAGTGCTTTCATGGAACATCTGATCCTTTGCTAGATGAATCGCACTTTAACTGTCACAATGGACTGCCGTCACCTTCAAATCCTCGCTGAGTACACCAACCAATCCTCTCAACCAAATTGCTTCCTTTACAGCCTCAACCATGGCCATATACTCGGCCTCTGTTGTTGACAAAGCAACAGTCACTTGTAAGGTAGCCTTCCAACTAATTGCACAATCTCCAAGAGTAAAAACATATCCAGTAATCGATCTTCTTTTGTCAATATCACCGGCATAGTCCGAATCAACGTAACCAACAATATTCCCTTTATTTTTACCAAACTCCAAGCAAACATGAGTAGTACCCTTCAAATATCTCAATATTCACTTCACAGCTTGCCAATGTTGTTTTCCAGGATTAGCCATGTAACGGCTAACTAAACTAACAGCATGTGCGATATCGGGACGAGTACACACCATTGCATACATGATACTACCAACAGCATTAGAGTAGGGAACTTGTGACATATATTCTATGTCCTCATCATTTTTTGTGACAAATCAGCAGAAAGCTTAAAATGAGAAGCTAATGGAGTACTTATCGGTTTTGCGTCTTTCATCCCAAAACGCTCAACAACTTTCTCTATGAAGCTTCTTTGAGTTAAGTAAAGTTTACCGGTAGCTCTATCTCGCTTAATCTCCATTCCCAAAATTTTCTTTGCTCCTCTTAGATCTTTCATCTCAAACTCACCATTCAACTGATTCTTCAAATTGTTGATCTCAGACTTATTCTTGGCAACAATTAACATGTCATCGACATATAAGAGTAGATAGATATATGAATCATCATATAACTTTTTGAAGTAAACACGACTATCAGAATGACTCATTGTGAAACTATGCACCATCATAAACGAGTGGAACTTCTTGTACCATTGTCGAGGTGACTGCTTTAAGCCATATAATGACTTTTTGAGTAGACAAACATGGTCTTATTTTCCTTCAACTTCAAAACCTTCTGGTTGAGACATGTATATGGTCTCTTCAAGTTCACCATGTAAAAACGCAGTCTTCACATCTAGTTGCTCTAACTCGAGATCATGAATAGCAACTAAACCAAGCAAAACACGAATAGAGCTATGTTTAACAACAGGTGAAAAAACATCGTTGAAATCAATACCTTGCACCTGACTATAGCCCTTTGCAACCAAACGTGCCTTGTATCTTGCTTTCTCGACCCCAGGTATGCATTCCTTTTTCTTGTAGACCCATCTACATCCAACGATCTTCTTTTCAATAGGAGACTTACTAGTTCCCAAGTTTTATTTTTATGAAGAGACTCCACCGCTTCTTGCATAGCCACCAACCACTTACCAGAATCATCACTTGAGACGGCTTCACTATATGTGACTGGGTCATTAGATCCTTCGGTTTCTTGTGCAGCGACACAAGCTATGGTAACATAATCATCAAATCTTGAAGGCATTCGTCTCTCTCTTAAGGGTCTGGCAATGATTTCAGTCTCTATCTCATTTTGGCTTTTCATGATTTTCGGATGGAGACTCCACCCTAATATCTTGCATCTCTTTGTTCTCCTTCTCAGAACTCTCCACCTTAGTGTCAGAACTAACACTTTCCTTATTTGGATGAAGCATGGTATACTCATCAAAGATGCAATTTTTGCTAATTATGGATTTTGGTGTCTTTGGATCAGTAAGCCAAACTCTGTATCCCTTCACACCATTCGGATAACCCAAAAATATGCCCTTCTTTGACCTAGGTTCTAACTTTCCATTGTTCGAATGAACATAGACAGGACATCCAAATATCCGCAATTCAGAATAATTAGCAGGTTTACCAGACCATAACTCTTCGGGAGTCTTACACTCGATTGACGCGGATGGAGAACGATTCACCAAGTAACAAGCTGTCGCAGCAGCCTCTGCCCAAAAATCTTACATCAATCCAGAATTACTCAATAGACAACGAACCTTTTCCAAAAGGGTTCTATTCATGCGTTCGGCTACGCCATTCTGTTGGGGTGTCCCACTAACTATGAGATGTCTCACTATGCCCTCTTTCTTGTAGAATGAATTAAATTCCCCACTACAGAACTCCAACCCATTATCAGTTCTCAAGCGCTTAACTTTCTTTCCAGTCTGCTTTTCAACGAATGCCTTCCAATCTCTAAAGGTCTCAAAAGTTTCAGACTTAATCTTCAAGAAATAGACCCAGACTTTTCTTGAAAAATCATCAATCAATGTCATCATGTAACTAGAACCACCTTTTGATGCAACACATGATGGTCCCCAAAGATCAGAGTGAATATAATCCAACGTACCTTTAGTTTTGTGTATTAATGCTGAAGCTGACTCGTTTGTGTTTGCCGAAGACACAATGCTCACAAAACTCCAAATTGGATATATTCCGATCACCCAAAAGACCCCTCTTACTCAGCATTGTCATGCCTTTCTGACTCATATGTCCAAGTCTCATATGCCACAACTTCGTAGTATCTGTTTCGTTTGTAGAAGAAACAGAGGCGGAACCCATAACAGTAGACCCCATCATATAATACAGCCTACCAAATTTCTTCGCCTTCATAACTACCAGCACACCTTTACTAACCTTCAAAACTCCACCTTCACCAGTGAATTTGCAACCAGTTCATCTAAAGCAGATAATGAGATAAGGTTTTTCTTAATATCAGGAACATACTGAACACGTCTACCAATGTTCGAATCACGCCGTCATGCATTCTAATCTTCACAGAACTAATACCAGCAACTTTACAAGGTTGGTCATTGCCCATTAACACAACACCTCTTTCGGATCCCTCGAAAGAAGTGAACCATTCTCTTTGCCGGCAGATATGGAATGAGCTCGCAGAATCAAGAATCCACCCTTGATCAAATCTAGTATTATCATCAATGACTGTGTATGATTAAGCATGACATTGACATTATTCATGCACTATTTTGTTTATTATTTTTGGACCTTATTGAAGATTTGCTATTAATTGATCTGTTTTTGTAACTTTGGACAGATTGGAGGCAATTATACAAATATGAAGGTTTTTGAGGATTAATGACAACAAGTCAACAAAATTTCATCTGAAGACTTATTTAGAAATAAACTTATAGCATTTTTTGGGATTTTTATGTTTTGAATTTAGAGCTTTTAAATAAGGATTCTGAGGAGATTTTGAAGGGTTTTCAGTTTTGTAACAGAGTATATATTTACTCTAAATGATCAGAATTATGAAGTTTTTTAGTTTGAGTTTTTAGTTTTCAATAAAAACACTGTTTCTCTTATTTTTTATACGTTCAATTCAGAATATAGACGATGATGTTGATAGCATCCATGTGGTGTTAAACTAGTCTGCCCAGCTAAACGATCAGTTTAATTAATTCGTGTTGTGAGATCTTTGCTTTGTTGATTTATCTTTTAATATTTGTGTAGTCTCTGTGCCCATAGTTAAGGTCACTCTGTGCCCATAGCTAAGGTCATGTTAGTTTTATTTGATTAATTGATTAAGCGCGTGATTGGTTAATTGAGTAGGCTAATACATTGCATGTTAGATAATTCGTAATTAATCTGACCTAGGGAGTGTTGAGGTTCCACAATCATAGTTCAAGAACTGTCGTACTGATTCATTGGCTATGATCGCAGGTCTTTTCTAGTTTATAATGCAATCTACGTGTTAGATTAGTGATTGATTCGAAGGGTCGTACCCGGTCAGTCTAATAACTAAGGAAAAGATTGGTTGTTAGGCACGTTTTCGATAACGATAACCGTGGTTATTAAAATCGATAAAGATATCTTTTGAATCAATGATCGACACATTAATTAAATTATCGGCTAGCTGGGTCTTCTAATATATTTGATTGTTAATATTTTGCATTTTTAGCATTCACTCCAAATCCACTTTTCAAACCCCCATTTACATTACTTGGTCAGTATACAATACACAATTGATAACCGTTCTCTATGGATTCGACCTTGTTTACTGTAATCAATTTGTTATTTACAGGATATTTAAACTTGACACCCGTCAGTGTAGACATCACAGTCTTCATTCTTATCTTGCTCAACACTGGCTTCTGGAGGTTTCTCTGATTGTTGACTATTTTCTTTATTCTTTTTTTGAAGAATCCAACAATCTTTTTTGATGTGCCCTTTCTTCTTACAATAATGGCAAACCACATACTTGGACTTTGATTTTGCTCTAGAGCGATTTTTACCAGATTCTCTAGATTCGGGTCTTCCTCTAACCACTAAACCTTCAGCAGGATTATCTGCTCGGTTTTTGGACATCTGGTTATCAAATAACTCATTCGAATAAAGCGCCAATTTGACGTCTTCCATCTTTAGAGAAGTATTACTATAAATCAACGTCTCTCTAAAGTTCTTTAAAGAATGAGGTAAAGAATGAAGTAACATGAGAGCTTGATCTTCATTTTCATACTTGATGTCCATGTTAGATAGATCCATTACAATAGAAGAGAATTCATCAATATGAGACTTGATGGACGTACCTTCTGCCATCGATAGGGTGTATAAACGATGCTTGGCGATCAATTTTGTAGTGAGATTCTTTGTGATATATAGAGCCTTCAATCTATCCCATAATCCTTTTGCAGTATTCTGATCAATAATCTCTCTCAGAACCTCATTAGACAAACACAATTGGATCATGGATAATGCTCTCTCATCTATCTCCACCATCTTCTCTTCATCTCACGATTTGGGAAATTCTTCTTTCTTCAAAAGCGCCTTCTGCAATCCATGATGTGTTAAAATCGCTTTCATCTTGACTTTCCACATCGCGAAACTCATGTTTCGATCGAACTTCTCGATATCAAACTTTGTTGATGATGTTAACGCCATGACTATTCCCAACTTATGCTCTGATACCAGTTTGTTAGGAATAGAGGAGACAGAATAGCACCAACCAGAGTAGAAACAGAACAACAAAGTATGGAAAGTAGAAAGAGACACAAGAGATTTAACGTGGTTCGGCGATGTGCCTACTCCACGAAGGAAGAGAATAACAATCCACTATAATGATCAAAGGGATTACAAGATATCACACAAAATAGCCACAAAAGGCTACACTCAAATCTCATAACCCAAAGCACCCAAACTAAAACCCCTGACTCACGAATGTGTTTCCCACACTCACAATGTGTAATTATCTTTAGAACTGGATGCTTTCTTCTTTGTGAGACGCCTCTATTTATAGTGATCACAAAACCCACTTTTCTAATAGTTTCTTTCCAATAAGAAAAAGTAAACCATAACAATTGGGAAAAACAAATCTCCTCAAATCAGGAAAACTAGCAAATAGGAAATAGATCCAAAAACTAAAATAGAAATTCCTTTCAAAAAAGATTCCTAGTGAATCAAGTAATTTAGGATTCCTTATGATTCAAGGCTCCCTAACAAATCTAACAAGAAGGAAGCATGCAGACGCATGCATGTGCAGTATTCAGCATTTTTATATTTATCTAATTTTTGAGTTTTTTAAATTATTTTTTTAAATAATTAATATTCTAATTCAATTCAAATTTAATTAATTTCTAATCTAATATTCTAATTTAATTTAATTTCAATTAATTTATAATCTTTTAAATTAAATTCAAATGATTTTTAATTTTTTAAATTAATAATACAATATTAGATATTTCTAATATTTTAATTCAATTCAAATACAAATAATTTTTAATTTTTTAAATTAATAATAAATAATATATATATATATTTCTGATTTTTGAGTTTTTTTTAATTATCTTTTTAAATAATTAATATCCTAATTCAATTCAAATTCAATTAATTTCTAATCTTTTAAATTGATAATAAAATATATAGATTTTCCTAATTTTTAAATTTTTATTTTTTAATTATCTTTTTAAATAATTAATATCCTAATTCAATTCAAATTCAAATAATTTTTAATTGTTTAAATTAATAATACACTATCAGATATTAAAAATATCTTAATCTAATCCAATCCAAATAGTATTCAATGTTTAATTAGGATTGAATACTATTTGAATTGAATTAGGATATTATTTATTTAAAAATAATATACATAGATTTTTATTAATTTAATTAAAATACAAATATCTAATCCAATCCAAATAGTATTCAATGTTTAATTAAAAATAATATATATTTATTTGATTTTTGAATTTTTAGTAATATTCTAATGCAATCCAAATACTAAATTTTTAGCCTATTTATAGAAATAATTAATGAACTTGAAATTTACGCTTCATCCGATATTCGCTTTCTTCATGAATATCATCTTAAGGTTCATCTCTTTTTATATTTTGATTTGATTTATCATCTTAAGGTTCACCTCCATCAATAATTAATGACTTTTTTTTTCTTTTTTTTTTTCCTTTAAGATTTTATCCTGTATTTCAATGGATTTCGTATTTATTGATGAATTGAATTAATCATGCGGTTTCAGTTCATGGTTTAGGTTTTTTATAATTAACATAATATTGGACTTTACTGAATTTTGTATTTTTTGATAATCTTATTCGTGTTGTTTTGCAGATTAAGAGGAAGAACAAATGTGTTTTGTTTGAAAAGTGGAGGAAAATAAGGTATGAGTTCACATTTTCTTATTATGATTGTTTGAAATTAGGAGTTACAAATTTGGGTAGCTAATTTGAGGACTCTCTTCAAGATGATAAAACTATCATCAACCTTTGGATCCTTGGAACCTCGCCGAAGCATGACTCCAACAATAGTACAAAAGAGTTTTAAGAAGATCAGTCAAGGATGTGGATGATATTCAAAATATAGGTTTATCAACGTATTCAACAAACATAACATGTTTGGTTAACAATATATTCAAAACGTTTGGTTATTTTATTCTTTACATGTATTTTATGTAAATTATGAAATTTGAACTCAAATGAAAAAATCATCCAATTCAATAGTAGTGGTTGATCTGATTTTTATTTATTTTTATCTTTTTAATTCATGATAGTTGAATATTATATTTCAAAACAAAATAAAACAATACTCCATTAAATTAATAAAAAAATTATATTACATAAATTTATAAATTAAAAATATAATATAAAAAATAAAATTTATTTAAAAACTAAAATCAAGATCAGACCACTATTTCTATTTATTTGTTATTTATTTTAAATTTATTTTTTAATTTAAGTAATATATATAATTTTTAATTATGTAAAATAAAAAATCATTAAACATTTAAAAGTTATAACACATACATTTTCTAATTAATTAAAAATTTTAAAAATATAGTAAAATTTAATTTTTTATAAAATACGAAATAAATTTGACCGCGCTATGCACGGGCAGACGAATATATATATATATATATATATATCTTATTTCTTTCCTATTTCACCCTTACTTTTAACAATTCACCAAAAATCTCCTTAAAATCAGGCCATGGTCTTAATTTCCCCGCACTTATATTTTTCAAATTTATTTATAATTTTTTTTAAATTCATTCAAACAACTATACCAACCAAATATCTGGATTAATAGTATAAATTAGAGTGAAATGGAATAAAAAAGAGTGGAAAAGAATGGAAAAAATATATCCATTTTATTGTTTGGATAAAATTATGATAGTATGGAAAATGTTTACCATTTCATTTTTGGAAAATTTACGAGTAGAGGGAATGGAAAACTTTTAAGTACATTAATTACTATTACATCCCTAATTTTAAATTTTTTACAATGTTTAAAAGGGGTAAAATATCATTTAATAAAAATAATCATTTCATTCCATTGGTTTCCTCCCAATTTTTGGGAGGGAAAGAATTTTTAGGTTGTGATGGAATGAGAGGAGATGTGTACCACTCCATTCCATTGGTTTCCTTCTAAAGAAAAATATAATCCAAATAATGGTAAGTAAAAAAATCTCATCCTCTTTCTTCTCATCCCCTTTCGTATCACCAATTTAAACATGTCCAATGCAAGATATTTTTGTTGATTTTTTAAGAGATTTTTGTTGATTTTTTAAGTGTCTTTTCATTTAAAATATTAATTTATTTGAAATAATTTTAAAAACAAAGCACAATGATATATTTGTTGGTATTTTTTTCACATTATTCCAAAAATATTAATATTAAAATCAAATATATCAATAAACAAATCAAACAATTATCTCTCTTCAATTTCTAACGGTTATTTTTATTTTTTTTATTCTTCTCTTCTCTCCACCTATATAAAAATCCCCTAATATTTGGGTATCAAGACCTTGCACCTAAACTTTCTCTTTCTTTAGGATTTTTACCTCTTCTTTCATCCACATCACAAAAATCCAGCTCAAAAATTCTCATTGTACATACTCTAAGATATTTTGTAGGTATTTGTAAACTTCAATTAGAAAAATAATAAAAATATTAAAAATTTAAAATTTAGGAACATAAAAATACAGACTTCACCATTGGAATCCAAATTATATAACTAAATTTAAGAATTTTATATAACATGATAAAAATAGAATAAATAGTAAAAATAGCTGCTTCCAACTAGTTATTCTAAAATTGTTAACTTTTAATTAGAATATTACATAGTGAAATAATTATAAGGATTTGAAATTAGAAAATAAGATTTTAATTTTATTTTTTTTAATTCATAAAATGATCTATTGAAAATGTGTCTTTAGTTTAAATTATGATTGACCATATGTCATTATTATGCACACAACTTTTTAATTTTTTTCATTTCGTTACCTACTACCATCTTGTCCGGCGCCCACGTCAAAGTTCTCATTGTTAAGGTTATTTGAAATGGTGATCACATCAATTTATTATTTTTTTTTTTGGAATCACTTCGTCTTCTTACCTCATTTATGACTTCTGTGTATGTCTATAGTGTGGTTATGGATTGAAATTCATGAATGGTAAATTAACCAAGCTTAGGTGAGAGTTTTACGGAAGAAAGAAATTGCAAGTGTGTTGCGGTAGAGACACATGGTGGAGTGCATGGTGGATGGTGTCACGTGGAGGGAGATGTGTGTACGAGGCTATGTTTCGTTAGACCGAAAAAAATTTGGATGGAGGTTTTTATTGCCGTGTGTGTAAGTTTATTGTGCGTTTCTTACACAAAATAAGAAATGACGGAATAGTATATAAATTTCTATCCTTGTCCTACATTTGGCAGGTAATATGTGACAAAAATAACATGTTCTTATCCAATGAACAAAGGATTAATTTTTAATTTTCCACTAGATTAAAATACAAAAATTATTAAAGGAGGGAAAAAAATTTGGACTAGCGTGTCCCTTAAAATATTTCATAATTCCATTATTTACCCTAGTTCTAATTAACCCTAATTAAAACAAAAGGAAAATCATCATCTTTTTTCATAGTCATAAACGTTCATCTTTACAATAGTATTACTCTACCACCAACAACATCGCCGTCCAGGTTTTTGTTCATCTTCTTTTACTATTAATTTTTTGATTCGATGTGTTTCTCGTTGGATTGGTTTCATTGTCGAACATAACTTTATTTTCTAGAGCAGCTCCACTTTGGCGAACTGTAGTTTGTCACTAGGATGCTTTGGAAAATAGTAGTTCC
>CM062396.1:21091916-21312848 GCA_031304145.1 Cardiospermum halicacabum
ACGAGAACCAACCTTGCGACCAACAATAATTTTTAATATTTTGTGTTACATTTTTATTTTGTTATTCTACTGTATTAATTCTTTTGATTTGATTTTTTTAAAAATTTTTTATATTCAATTGTATTTATATTTTATATTCAATTTTTCTTTTGTTATTCGGTTGTGTTGTTGCTTGAGTTGTATGTTATTTTTCATATATCTTGTTCATTCATTATTTATGTATTCATTATTCATGGACAATAATCACAGTCAGCTCATAGTTTGTATTGTTTTATGGAGGCATTGTATGAATTATTTTTCTTTTTATTGACCCTTCATCAAATGAAATTGCAACGTGACAGGAGACATAGATTAAGAGAAATGAGAGTTATTAGAATATAAGTTAGAAGAATTAAATTAGATAATATTATTCGTGCAAGTGACCAAAATTGTGTCTAGAAATTAAGAATGAATAGAAACTCATTCACACTTTTATGTGCTATGCTTAAGACAAGAGATGAATTGATTGGTGAGTATTATGTATTGAGGTTGAAAGTAATGAAGTGCTAGAAGCCTACAATAAGGTGTTGATTAGATCAACTTTTTATTCTTATTTCAGCAAAAATCATATTCTTTATATGCTCATGTATATTTTTATTTTATTTGAAATAACTTCAATCTTGTAATAAACTTAATTGCCAGTTTGGTAAAACTTCCCCACTGTACAAGCAGCTAAAAGTAATTTTTGGCAAAAACCATTGTTGGGGAAAAATATAAACTGGTCAAAATCATTGGGTTGGATCACAAGCCTAATTAAATTATCACATGAATGAATTAAAAATCAGGCCTATGATGAGGAAAGAGAAGCAAAGCATTCACAAGTCAACAAGCAATGGAATCGATCAAAAAGTGCATGATAAAGTATAGCCAAAAAGTAGAGACCGCCTGCAACAAGAAAGAGGGAGAACTCGAGCCCTACACTAAGGATTCACATGCCATCACCATCAAAACCAATAGCTTATGCCGAAAAGGTGATACAAGTCTGAAGCATGGAAAACGTGCTCAACATAATAGCAATATAAGGAAGATTAAAGGAATAAGTCATAAAATAAATCAATAGCAACAAATGGAAGTCATGAGAGATTAAGAGAAACTTTGGAAAAAAGAAAATCAGCTTAGACAAGAGAAAAAAAAGATGAGAATGAATAATATTAAGATAAATATATTGATTAAGGATAAAAAGGAGGAGGATCAAATACCATATAAGTATAAAAGTAAGGGAAGAAAACGGAGAACCCTCTAATTTTTCTTTATTCATCTTCAAAACATCCTAGAAATGGTGGGAAGATGAGGTAAGGATAATGTGATCATTCATATCCAAAATGGTTGAGATGTAATCTGATCCCAAATGCCAAATTAATGCTCATTACTTTCATTCAATTACAATCCAATTTAAATCATTTTTCCATATTAATCTACTATTTTTTGTTCAAACAATCGTGCCAATGACACTAATGTTGAATCACTTATAAATGCACTTGAGAACATTGAGAATGAAGGTGAAGAGTAAGTCAATGCTACAGAGAATGAAAACATCTCACCAACTCCCCAGCTCAAAATTTAGTGCATGTACATGTTTAAATGTTAATGTAGGTAAAAGTTCAAGTATCAATTCAACCGTAAAAGAACTATGAAAAAATGGATGATTTGGTGGTTACTTAAAAAAATGCATTTATGAGTAATAAAGAAATGATTGGTGCTTTTAGATACATCATTACTAAGTAATTACTTAGTGTGTGTTTGGTAGGTAGATTTTTAAGTAGCGATTAGATTTTTCATTAGCGATTTGACAAATTAACCGTTTGGGAGAAGTTTTTTTTATTAGCGATTAGATTTTTAATCAGTGATTTTTTTTGAACACTACATCAAGTAGCTGTCCACGAATCGCTAATCAAAAAGCTCCCATTTTACCCTTATCAGTTTATAAGTATTACTAAACTACCCTTAATAATATTAAAAGCTTATATTTGTACTAAATCAGTTAATTTTAATAGTTTTATTTATTAAATATAATTAAACAAATTTAAATAACTTTTTAGTTAGTCTATATTTTATTTATTTTTTAATTAGTTGATAACTAAAGGACGATTGGTTTTAAATTAAAAATCTTGAAAGAAAAAATTGTTTAAAAATTAATACTAACACTAATAAATTATATTGTAAGATAAAAATAATATATTGTATTGTTTACGTAATTTTACATCTAATTGTTATTACCAAACACTCATGCCAAATCGCTACTTCAACATCTAATTTAACAGCTAACAGCTAATCGCTACTTCAACCGTTAACTCAACATCTAACGTAACATCTACTGCCAAACATACACTTAATTGACCTAATTAGTATTTTGATGTTTATTTTATCGAAGTATACACATACGGTTATCGTACTTTGTCCATCTCTACTTTGAATAATTTTTTAATAAATTGAATAATTTTAAATTGCCCTAACACTATACCAACAAATAGTTCCACTTGAAACGCTATTAAAACTCATTATTAATAGTTTAAAAAGATAAGGGATAAGACGAAGAAGATTTTAATAGCACTTAATAAAAAATCGCTAAAATAAATAGGACAAGTTAATGTTTTAATAATTGCTAATAGATACCCGCTAAAATAAATAGGTTATAATAGCAGTTATTTCTGAGCCGCTTAAGTTTATTGTTCACATTAATAGGTTATTTAGACCGCTAATGATAAATAGCCTACTTTTGTAGTTCACTCTTGGTGTCTATTCATAAGTGATGATTCATGATTGGATGATTTTTATTTGCATTTATTATATATTTATTTTTATTAAATTATCATCCAATCATGAATTGATACCTATGAGCAGGCAACAAGAGTGAGCTGTAAGGGTAAGTGTAACATTAATCTAAATTTTCACCTTCAATAAGTTTATTGAACCGCTAATAAACCATACTACGCGTTTTTTCTCCTTTTCATATTCTCTCGATTTTTTCCCCCTTGGTTTTCCTCTTTTCGTTTTCATTTCCAGCAAAACTTCACCATGAATGTCCATTCTAACATCATCGGTTGTTTATCTTCCCCAATTAAACATCATCAACAATACTTCACTGTGATTATCTTGTCCACTTCAATAAATAGTTTAATTATCTTTCTTGATTTTCACTCTGTATTTATAGTTTGTGAATATTACATTCACATAATCACTCACTTTTTATAGGTTTAAACAAACACAAACTAAAATCAGAAAAACATATATTAAGAACTAAACCGAACAATTTCTTACGTTAGAATGCCGTATTATCTTTTTCTTCCGGTCCTACATTAAATAAATTTAAGTAATAAATAAAATATATTAATAAATTAAATCATCATGTGAACTTCTATGCTCCAAAATAGATAATAATAAAAAAAAGAATATTAGTTCCAATTGCAATTCACTAATCCATTATTTGAATTTGAAGTATTAGTATTTAGGCATTTAATTTGTCTTAAAGTAAAGCAAATAAAAGAAAGAAAGAAAGAGACGGCATCACATGAGAATAATGACGGCCAACGTGTAAGACGTGAATTGTAGAAATAAAAGGGGGGAATGTGGAAGTGGAGGATTAGTCAAATGAATATTCCTCAAACGTAATAGTCGAATCAATCCCATCTCATCTCCCAAAACTTCGGGCCCAAACCGCCTGCAAATAAAACGCAGACACTCCCACACTCCCACACAGATTTCTCTTCCGCCGAGGAGAACATACCTCGGTTCTCCTCTTTTGATTGAAAATTTTCGATTTCGTCTCCTTAGGGTTTCAGATCGATGAGGTGATTGTTGCTTGGGTTTTGATTAATCGGATTCAGTTTTCTCTCATCTGTTGATGTATCAAGTTTTAATTCGTGATAGTCATCGGCTTGCGAACGTGCCGGAGATAGTAAATCTGGGTGTTCTCAGGCCATTGGATCCGTTGATATTTGAACAAACGGCGTATTCTTCTTCGCCGAGAGATAGGTGGGATAAGGAGATTTTCAGGTTACAGAGCGGCTAATTTGTCGTCGAATTGGGTTTAGATGGGTTCTTCTCAAGGGTCTACATTGTCCACTAATATGGCTGGACTTGTAGATGGTTCGCGTCAAGAGGTTTCTTATCTCGATACTTTGCCTATCTATGTTAAGGAGCTTCTTGCTGGTGGGGCTGCTGGTGCTTTTGCTAAGACTGCTGTTGCTCCTCTGGAGCGAATTAAAATCCTCTTGCAGGTTTTTTATTTTTTATTTTAATTTTTTAAAAATCTTTATCTTTACTTGTGTTGAGTATGAAGTGTAGCATGTGGTTTTGATTATGTAGACAAGAACCGAAGGTTTTCAGTCACTTGGGGTGCATCAGTCTCTGAAGAAGTTACTGAAGCAAGAGGGTATTCGTGGATTTTACAAGTGAGATTGATTGAGATTAGTTGTTTCATCAATCTGGTTTAATCTTATTCATCTTTGTAGTATTGATTGTTGGGAATTTGTTTCGTATAGAGGAAATGGAGCAAGTGTTCTGCGGATAATTCCTTATGCTGCCTTACACTTCATGACCTACGAACAGTACCGTGTATGTATATTGAATAACTATCCTGGGTTAGGAACAGGGCCTGTGATTGATCTACTTGCTGGTTCAGTTGCTGGAGGAACAGCTGTGTTGTGCACATATCCATTAGATTTGGCAAGAACAAAACTTGCTTATCAGGTCAGTTGATTGCTTAATTGCTGTATGTTGTATGGTAATCACCTTTTGCTTTGATGTGAGCGTGTGAGTAAGGGAATTTGATTCTTTTTTGAAGAAAATAAACTATGTATAGATGTGAAGGCTTGGAGAACTGCATGAGATATTCTTGATGTATTCTTTATAAAGCAAACATTTATTGTAATTACATTCAAGATTCTAGCTTGATGTGGGCCCTATTAATCTGGTGTTTCTAGTCAAATTAATAATCTCTCTGCTCAATTGAAGTAGTTTTGTTCAAAATTTTCTTTGATAACCAGAGAATGTAATGTTTCCATCTCCTTGTTTGTTTTGGGGTGGTTATACAGGTTGTGGACACTAAAAGTTTCCGGACAGGTGTGAGAAGCATCTCTGCTCCACCTGCATATAATGGAATCCGGGATGTACTTGCTAGTGTTTATAAGGAAGGGGGAGTGCGTGCACTTTACAGGGGCATAGGTTTGTGTAACTAACTTTTGGTTTGCATTTATTTCCTGGTTTCGAATATTACCCCTCTTGGTCCACTTCTGCTTATGAGGTAGGGACAGTTTTCTAGTTGGATATTTGATGAAGTCTTGTAACTGTTATGAAACCCTCTATTTTTCTTGTGTTTGCTTTTGAGGATGGACCACTATTTATGTCATTGAAATGAAACTCCTGCTCCTTACGTGATGCTTTTTGACTCTGACTAGATTATTTTTTGCTGCTCTATATCGCATTTGAAAATTTATTTAGTTGCTTCATGACTGCGCCATTGTATTGGGGGTTCATTTACCGGTATTGCACAGTAGACAGGAAATACTTTGATGAAAAATAAGTATTGTTGCTTTTCTGTGCAGGTCCAACCTTAACTGGAATTCTCCCTTATGCTGGTTTGAAATTTTATGTATATGAGGAGCTTAAGCGGCATGTTCCTGAAGAACACCAGAAGTCTATTGTGATGCGTCTTTCCTGTGGAGCATTAGCCGGCTTACTTGGGCAGACATTCACATACCCTTTAGATGTTGTCAGGAGACAGATGCAGGTAGGTTCAAATAGTTAATTGATGGTTATATTTTCTTATGGTGCAAACACTTTTAGGAAGATAATAGAGTTCCCTTTCGACTAAATAACGGGGCTGTATTTCTTGACTTATGGCACAATTTAATTTTCTTTACAGGTTGAAACTCTAAGACCTTCAAATCAAGGTAATACCAAGTACAAGAACACATTGGAAGGGCTGACAAGTATAGTAAAAAATCAAGGTTATAAACAATTGTTTGCTGGGTTGAGCATCAACTATATAAAGGTAAACTTGCAATGTTCTTACCTTACAGTTTTGCTTTTCCTTCTATGCCGCTTCAACATTGGCAGAGTATTTGGCTGAAATAGTTTGAACTGTTTTGTCTTCAGATTGTTCCTTCTGTTGCGATTGGTTTCACTGCATATGACATGATGAAGGTGTGGCTTCGGATTCCTCCTCGACAGCAAGCAAAATCAATTTCTACCTCTTAAATCCTCTCTAATGTAAGACGTATTCAAAAAGTAACTATAGATTGATAGTGACATTGGTCGAAAATTTATATACACTTTGATTGACTGCATTGAGTTTTCTTTCTATTCATCATTCTACTACTTTATAGTGGATGTTTAATCTTGGTATAATGGAATATCACTAAATAGGAGAATGTGATCCATGATTGGCTTTCTCTATACATAATTAACCCACTGGGCAGCTGACATCAGTTACTGCATGCGTTAGCAAAACACAAAGTTAGGTGTAAGAGTGCTTTAATAAAACATAAACGCTTGGAGGAGGAGGTGACTTCCATTTTAAGTTATAGGTTGGAAACTTTCCATAATGTTAGCTGTATTGTTTACACTATTTTGGTCTTTACTGTAAAAGAATGGGAATTATTTCATGGAAATATGCCCATCTATCCATCAAATCTACTTTTTGGACTTCTTTTCGTAAAAGAACAACCATTATCTATGATGGATGGGATGACTCTCCTAGATGAAGAAACGATCGTTAGATTTTGGGTGGAATGTGCGATATTAGTTTTGATTTTTAAATTGATAGTTAGGTCCATTCTTATTAAAAATTTATTATTGGTATAAATAAAATTAAAAAAGATAATATTTTAATTAATTATAAATGAAAAGTTAAAAATATAAATTATTGTTAATATTTGTATATATTATTTTAAATATTATTATCAAATACTAATCTTTAATTATAATTAAGAGATTTTTCATTTTTGTTATTTTATAACTTTTATTTACACTATATAGTCCAAGTTTAAAAAATTTACAAAAATAATCTTTCCAATTTTTACTTTAAAAAAATTTTTACATGAAGGTGTGGTCTATTTTTGAAAATAAAAGTTTGAATGACTAAAAAAATAGAAATAAAGTTTTGTTGATTTAGTTTTGAATTTTTAAATTTTATTAAGTCTATTTTATATAATTTTCCCTATAATTAATTTAGAATCTAAACACGAAGAAATATTTAAATCTATAACGGATGTTTTTAAATGTTCAAAAAACTGTTAAAGATTAGATACAAGCATGTCCTACTAGTGATCATGGAAGTTATTAAGCATTACATTGTAATGCTTTATAATATTATAAATTTTTATTAAAATTAAATGTTAAAATGTTAATACAAAATTTTAATATTAAATATATAGGAGTATTTTTTTTTCCTTGTCTAATAAATTAAAAATAGCATCTAACTGTAAAATTTTGGAAAAAGATAACAGAAATAATAAAGATCTTAATAAAATTAAAGATATGAAGTATGGAAGTATGAATAAGTGTATGTTCCGCGTCACTAGTTTCATGAATGGTTAGCGTTAGCGGTTTGAATAGGGTTTGAACAATGAAAAAATAGGTGTTTGGTAACCGTGTTTCAAAATAGCGGTTAGCAATTCACATAAACGGTCTGATGAACGCTATTCAAATTAGTTTCTACTCAAATCACTATTATCAAACTACTAAAATACCTCTTTTTTTTTTTTTTTTTTTTTTTACATTACTAAATGCAAATCAAATAATTAAATTAATCCTTTTTGTAATTTTATGTCTAACCGCTAAAGTTATCACTAAATGATTATTGCAATCGCTATTTTGACCACTATTCTAACTAGTACTTTAAACCGCTAACTGCTACAACTATCCAAATCGCTATCTTAACCGCTAATTTTAATCGCTGACGCCAAACATAGCCTAATTAAGATGGTTATAAAATTTTTTTAATTAAGAAAAAAAAACAACTAATTCACATAATGTGTCCGAATCTGAACCACCTATAAAAATAGATATAATATTTGATAAAAATAAATGAAAAATACCTTTAAAAATTCTTAAATATTTTCCAAAAGTTTATATATATATATATATATTAACTAATGCAGTAAAATTGAATTTTACTTGTGGGAAATAATTTGAAAAAAATTTAAACTTTAAATTTCCATTTTCATTAAAAGAATTTTTATAAAAGTTGGTCAAATTTAAATGTCTTTTATCGGGTGAAAAAATTGTTATCAAACTTAAAGATATTTAAAAGCTTATGATTATTATTATTATTACTATTATTTTAATTTTATTGTGAACGCCTCTAACACTCTTCTTATATCTATGGATAAGATAACTCATTTTTATCTAAAAAAAATTATATATAAATTTATAGTACAAGTAAAGTATGCACAATTTTCTAATACGCCCTCTTAAGATGTGTTATGTATATTCTTTATACATATCTTACTAGAGATGACAGTTTTACCTGCAAACCCGTTTATTCGTGGGTATCCGCCCGCTTACCCATAATGGATTCGGGTAATCGGGTTCGAATTTAAAAAGAGTAATGATTGATAGCCTACTCGTTGTGACTACTTTTCTTGCCTACTCTTACATGGCAAGTACTGATTGGATGAAAAATTTTAATAATAATTAATAAATTGATTATTATTAAATTGATATCCAATCATTTATTGCCACGTAAGAGTAGGCAATTAAAGTAGGCACCAGGAGTAGGCTGTGTAGTATTACTCATTTAAAAATAATACCCGTCGCGGGTTTGAGTCCGGATTTGGATAAAGAAAAATGTCTTTACCAAACCCAAACCTGTATAATATTATAAAAAATATATATTTATAATAAAACCTAAAAAAAAATAATAATTATTTTTATTTATTTTGTTAAGAATTTTATATTTGAGAATATCTTATTATGTTTATCTTGTTTAAACACTTTATTTTGGGATATAACTTGTTTATTTAAATGGTTTAAGGATATTATTTATTTAAGTTATAAATTATATGTACGTGAATTGTATGAATGTTGAAATTGGTGATGATAATATGATTAAATTGATAAATTGATGATGATGCCAGGATTATTTTACATGCATAAGATAATCTCCTATTTTGTAATATGATAGATTTTTTTTCGGGTATACCCACGGGTCAACCCGAATCCGCGGGTAAAAACCAGGCCCGAACCCAGCAAACCCGTGGCGGGTTCGGATAGGGTTTGGGTAGAGGATACTTTAACGGGTTCGGGTTCGGGTTCGAGTTTACTATGATCCGCCCAACCCCGACCCATTGTCATCCCTATATCTTACCCCTCATTTTAGAAAACAAGCTCCAAGGTGAAGTCTTTGTAAAGATATCACAAAGTTGATTTTATGTTCTAATGGACAAAAGTTTAATTCTTCCACTGTTAATTTGATCTCTCAAAAAAGGGACAATCCATTCGATATATTTTGTTCTCTCATGGATATCGGATTGGTTGTTATGCGTATGGCAGACATACTGCCTCAATATATAGTCATTGGATACTCATAATCTATGTACAAATCAAAAATCAATTGTTTTATCCATAAGAGTTCACTAATCGTATTTGCAAACGCACGATATTTCGCTTCTACTAATGAACGTGAAACCACAGTTTGTTTCTTTGATTTCTATGAGATCATTGACTCCCCATGAAGACACAAAATTTTGTTATTGAACGTCATGTATCTACATAATTCTCCCGATAAGAATATGAAAATGCTTTGATTTGAAAATTGCCGCAACCTTGGCTTGGTTCATCCTTCACAAATCTGAGTATTTGTTTTGCTGCCTTCAAATGCGAATATTGCGGCTTGTATACATATTAACTTATTTTATGGACAACAAATGTAATGTCATGTCTTGTAATCATCAAATATAAAAGCCTTCTTATAAGCCTTTGATATTGAGTTACATGTGTAACAAGTTGTCCGTTATCAGGTAGAATTGTTGTTTGGGATCCATTGGCATGTTTATTAGTTTAGAACTAAGCAAACTTATATACTTTGTGGATTTTGTCAATCAACTGCAATGCATACTTTGTGGATTCAATATTACCCTTGTGAGCGACCTCCAATCCTAAGAGTATCTTAACTTTTCCAAATCTCTGATCTTAAACCTGGAATAAAAAAATGACTTGATTTTGTCAATCATCAAATAATTTGGTCCAATGATAATATTTCATTGACATAAACTACAAAACAACAAATATGTTATTCTTCCCCATTGTAAATGAGTGATAATCTGCCTTTGATTGATGAAACTCAAACTCTATCAAGACAGCGGTGAACTTTGAATTCCATTGTCATGATGTTTGTTTTAAGTCATAAAGAGACTTATGTAGTTTGCATACAAATCTCTTCCCTTTTCATATGGATTTCATACCTTCTTTATAGTCATTGGGATGTCCATGTATACTTATTCATTTAAATCCCCATTAAGAAATGCATTACTTACCTTCAATCAGTTCAAATTGTTATTGCAATCAACACTCTGACTGTAACTAGTTTAGCTATATGTGAGAATGTTTCTATATAATTCAAAAATTCTTGTTAAGTGTAACCATGCATTACAAGTCTTGCTTTGTGCTGTGTCTCTCAATCGACGCATCAGACTTGTATTTGACTTTATATACCCACTTACAACCAATTGAATATTTTCCTTTTGGTAACGACATAATAGTCCATGTTTTATTTTGGATCAATGCATCTAGTTCCTCATTCATGACCTTATTCTATTCTGAGTATTTTGATGCTTCAAAATTTTGTGGCTCAGTTGTAGTTGATACCTACAGAATATACCTTTTATATGATTCAAGCAAAGTATCATAAGACAAAGTGTTAGAAATTGGATAAGCAACACTTCTCTCAACTATCCCAATCTTACGTGATAAGAGTTTGTAATTAAAATATCTCAAATATGAAGGAGCTCTAGTAACTTTAGTTGATCTTCTCTGTTGTAATTCATTATCATTTATGCCATTAACGACCTCTACTTCTTGACCATTTGAATTATCATTTTCAACTATCTCTCTATTGTTGAAATTTCCATAGTCATTAATGTGTTCATCATCATGTGACACATTCGATAATAATATGTTAGGAAATGGATCAATCACTTCATTTTGAACTCCACCATTCAATAAGAAAAATGTTGTTTCATGAAAAATAATATTTCTAGAGATAAAAACCATTCGATCATTTATATCATATTGTTTGTAGCCATGCAGTCTTGGGGGATATCCCAAAAAAAAATACATTCCATGGCTCTTGGTTTGAATTTAGCTCTTTCATATATGAGACTTGAGGTAAAGCACAAACACCCAAACACCTTAAACTTCTCATAGTTTGGTTGTTTTCCATATAATAATTCATAAGAACTTTGATATTGTAGAGTTCCACAAGAAATCCTATTGATGATGAACACAACTATGAGAATATACTCTATCTAAAACTTGATTAGTATTCCAGATGAAAATAAAGTGCTCTAGCCACACTTAAAATGTGATGGTGTTTTCTCTCTACGATGAATTTTTGTCGTGGCATTTTAGCGTAAGAGAACTGGTGTATTGATGTCAAAAATCCTAATAATATAAAGTAATGCAATTACTAAGATTCTCTACACGCAAGTGCACATGATCAAGTAGTAAAGTGAATTAAATTCAGGTTGTCGAACCCACAGGGACTAAAGCTAATCTATGATCAATTTTATAAAATTCCCTATAATTAAGCGTAAAATTTATGAGACCAAATATTATGAAAAATCAAACAAAACTATTTCTTAAGGTAAGGATTCAATATAGAGCTTAAGTTCTAGGTCTATGAATTCACCTCACCAGTAACCTATCATGTCTAATATGTCAACAAGCTTTTATTCTTATTCTCAAGGTTTACTATTCCCAAGGTTTCTTCCGAACACACATGAGACTATCTACCTATTCTAATTCCATATTCCTATGTGAATAGCTTAGGCAGACGCATTAAGAAACACATATCCTTGAATATGTGAACTTTATGTTCTATTCCTAGCAACATAAATAAACACATTCTCTTGCCCTAATCTAATCCAATAAACCTCTTCCAAGCATTCATTAAATTACTAAATCATGCAATTGGTGATCAAGCAAAGCAAACATTAAGCACAAACAAGAGAAAGAATAAAAACTGTTTCATTCATAAAAGTAATAACCAATTTAGGGTTACATGGTTCAGCTACTTCATAGCCCTAGACTGGGAGTTTAGTTACACATAGCAATCATGTTTACTCTTCCTAACATAATGATTCCTAAAAAGTGAGAAAGAGTTCACCGATTTTCCGCTCTTGATCTCGCCTTCCTGATGTTGATCTTGAACTTCCGTGTTGCTTCTCGCACTAGTCTCTTATTCTGAATCCAGCCAAAAGTCCTTTCAACATCTTAAAACTTCATACTTATAGACTCATCTGAGAATGACCAAAACGCCCTTGAACAGCAGGTGGAATTCGCCCTAGACGGTCTTTGGCGACAAGGCTAGCGACATAAGTCTCTTGTCGCCAAACAGCAGCGCAACTTGCACTTTGGAGTTGCTTGATTTCGTTCGCTGGCGACAAGGCTGGCGACATAAGGTCCTTGTCGCCAGTCACCGCAATGTTGTATTCCTCAGGTTGGTGATTCGTTTGTTGGCGACAAGTCTGGCGACATAAAGGCCATGTCGCCAGACGTTTCAGTGTATTGCTCTCCCGCTTCTGTCTTCGCTCGACCTCGTTTATCAGAACTTCGGCTTTTCGACCATATAATCTTGATTATCGCTCTTTTACCTGTTCAACTCAATCACCTAAAATATCTTAACAAAATCATCAAATAACCAGATAATGCTCTGGATTCATCACAAACGCTTAAGAATTTACAGGAGAAATTCATATAAGGCAGAGATTTATCATGTATAATTCTCTTGTATCAAAATGTTCATCAAATTTCAACTCTGGGTACATTTTCAAATAAGAATATTTTAATATTTACACCAAACTGAGTTTCCACTAGATACAAATCTAGGAACAACTTCTGAAATATTAAATTTATGTTTTATTAAAAACACTCATTCAAATCTAGTGCAGTCATTTACAATAGATAGGAAGTATCTATGACCCCAATATGAATCAATATGATATGGTCTTCAAATATCGCAATGACTCACAACAAAAAGGATTCTTACTCATATTCTGATGTAAAAAAAATGACAATATTCTTGATTTTGCAATCAGGCAAACATGAAAAATATTCTCCCAATGATGTCTATCATCGTGACAATATAATTTTCCTTTCATTCTTTCGAAAACTCCATCAGATAGGTGACCTAATCTATTGTGTCATACATCTATTGATACAGTATTAACATAGATGATTTTTGATATTACACCAAACTCAGATTTATCTCTCTCATTGCTAAACTTGTTATCTTTATTATTCTCCAACACATATAGATCGTGCAGCTTTCTACCCATGTTAATCATTTTCATCATCTTGACATTTTGTATATTAGCATGGTTATCATAAAAAGTAACCATAAGTTCACCATCTTTTATCAAATAACCAATAAATATTGTGAAGTTTAGAGAATAATGAAGATAATCAAGTTTAAATTCTTGTAGAGGTTTATTTATAATACAACTCTAGGGCAGAAAATGAATAAATAAAAAAATAAAACCTAATTTACATAAAATAAATATTCTAACAGATATTAAGTTCATTTTGAACTTTGGCACATACATACATCTTCAAGAATTAATTTACTATTAAGCTTAGTTGATCCTATTTTCTTTACCATGACTTAGGTATTATTTGGTAAAATAACATAAGCATTTGATATAGATCTCATGATAGCGACTATCATCTAAATAAATATGTCTAGTAACTCCTAAGTCCAAAATTCAATTCTCAAATGAGGAAAAAACTAGATGTTTCAAGACCGATAAGCATGTACCTATGGGTAAGCTACAGTGTAGTTTGAGATTTTATCATTTTGCTTTGGGTTAGAGTTGAGGTGATTTGAAAACATGCTCGTCAATTGTTGAAGATGCTAATACTAATACTGATCTTGATTGAGGTTCTAAATGAATCCATTCCTATTATCTCCATATTTTGTGGATTTGTCACATCGTGTGATGTTTAGTTAACTTGTACTCCATTTTATTCTTTGATTTAAATCTAATAATATATCCTAGAGGGTAACTGTGTATCTTATAGCATATTTCCATAACATGACCATATACCTTACAATAAGCTCAAAATGGTCTATTATTCTGTCCACGCTCATTATTTCAAGATTAATTATACTCATTCTAGCTCTGGACTTGTTGATTGTTATTAGCCTAACTTTCTGATTTGTTTCCACTACCATAAGAACACTGCCCTACTAGACTAAGTTTTTCATCATTACGAACAAAAAAAGTCGTCGATGTATTCTCAAGATTTTTCTTGATACCCAGCTTCCTTTGTTGCCCTTCTTGGACAATAAGTGAGAATGCTAGATTAACGGTAGGAATAGGGTCTATTAGCAGCAATAGTCACCCTTGCCGGAGAAAATGTTTCATTTAATCCTATGAAAAAAATACATAACATGCTCCATATGATAGAAATTATCATTTTTTTTCAAACCCCTACAATCAAATCTTTTACAAGTGCAAACGGGTTTATACGTTGATAACTCTTCCTAAATAGTTTTCAGTTTAGGAAAGTATATACTCACTAAATCACTTCCTTGACTAAGACTAACCAATTCATGTTTCAATTGAACAATTCTTGGAGCATTTTTCACTTGAAATCTATCTTTAAGTCTACCCAAACATCATGAGTTCTTTCATCATAAAGAACACTAGTAGCACTCAATATTCATGTATCTATAATGAAAGGTTTGGGTAGAGATCTATTAATAAATCCAACTTTATTTTTCATCGAAAGAGCAAACACCATTAATCGACTCCACGAGGCATAATTATCGTCAATCAATTTTTTAGATACAAGTTCATTTCCTAGGTTGCTAGAATGATATAAAAAGTATGGGTCAGATGGATCGATAACACCAGTAGATTGTGAGATTGTTATCATAATAAGATTCACTCAAGAAATGATAAAAAAAAAAAATTAAAGATAAAATAGGTTGAAATATTCTTGGATTTCAACAGAGGTGACCAGACTTGATACTATATTGAGTGAAAAAAAATGCTATTAAACTCAAAGATATGTACCTTGATGATTTTTTTTAATGTGATTGGCTCGATATAGATGTAAATGTAAATATATATATATATATATACATACATGTAAACCTATAATACCCCTCAATAAGTAGTCGAATGACAATTATATCTCATGATAAACAACTTCAGATTTAAATATTATATATATATATATATATAAACCTATAATACCCCTCAATAAGTAGCCGAATGACAATTATATGAACAACTTCAGATTTAAATATTTTAAAAAATCATTGAAATTATTGTATCAAAAGACTTTTACGAACTTTGTAAAAGTTGCGATCAGATAAAACTAAAAAATAAAAAAATTAAGCCTTTAAAATTCGTGATTAAATATGATTTTCATAAACTTTTAGAAGAAAAAAATAAAACTCCACAATTAAATATTATAAGATTTTAAAAATATTTTAAAATTTTATTTTTAAAAAATCATGACTGAAATAGCGTAGAATCTTTAAAAGTAATTACTGCTAGATATTTACATATTTTCGTGATTAAGATGAATATAAGAAGAAGGTTATTAGGTTATATATATATATATATATATATATATAAGGTTATTTCCAAAAACACTCCATTTTTTCAAACGTTTCACTTTGAGCATCCGGTTTTGAAAAGTTTTGCAAAACCACCCCAAAATCAAAACCACTAGTGGTTTTGATATTTTTTTGAGTGGTTTTGGTATTTTTGTGAGTGTTTTTGGTATTGTATATGTTTTAATTTGTTATCGTATTATAATTGTTATTTATTAGTTTGTATTAGAATAATTTTGGAGCATACGTAGAGTTAGAATGATTTTGGGAGCATGTAAATGTGAAGTGATCTTGTTAAATATCAATTTTTAGGCATATAGTTATATATTTATATATGTATGTATTTAGGTACTTTGTAATAACGTTCACTTCTAAATACCTAGATATCATAAGTACAGTATTTAATATAAGACAATATTTAATATAATGTGTGTATAAAAAATTTAAAACTATCCGTTTGTGATTGGATTGAATGAATGATCTCATCGAATTCGGATTTCAGATAAATATCTTAAACTCGTTTGAATCTCGAATCCATTCCCAATGCTAATTGTATCCAATTAAATAAAAAATAAATCATATAAAATATGTTACTACATTCTTAACCCTAAAAAGGAACAAAGACTTCATGAACTTTGAAAATTACCGGTTAGGCAGAACGTTTAATAGTTAATAATTAAATAATACAAATAGTCATTAATGGTTATGCATTTGCATTAGATGTTAATTAAGTATGATAAGACAAACCATATTGTACAATTATGCATGAAAATTCTGAGTCAAATTCAAATAAACAGTCAGTGCGTGCTCTGTGACTTGTCAAACCACACGCACATGTCCCTCTTTTTCCATAAAAAAGATAATCTAAAACAGTTGGCAATTGAATTGTATACAATACACACATGTCCCTCTCTCACTACACTGTAAAACCACGTCAAAACACCTTTCCTTGAAATTGTTAATAGATAGAGAAAGGAGGAGACTTTCATATAAGGTCAGGTCACATAATTATATTTCATCTTTACCCTATTTATTTTTTAAAATTAATAATTAAAATAAATAATATAATAGTATGATTATTTGTTGGACTCCCCCAAAACTCGCTACTTAACTTTCACATGAATTTGTCCGCTTTGTACCGGGAGCAAATCTGCAAGGATTTGCTTTTGAGTACTCTGGATGTCCGAGGACCTTTAGTACCGTACCCTATTCCCGAACCTGCAGCCTTCGCGCCAAGCAAGACCGCCCTTGTCCCTTTCCTTTCTCCATTCCGCCTCTTTCTTTGCTTTGTTCCAATAGAGAAATAGGCAAAGCAAAAGTGGTTCGTATGCCTATTTTACCTACTTGACGAAAGGGAACGAACTGAGTTTCGTTTCCGGGTTTATGGGTTGGATTCAGTCAGCGTCACGACATAATCAAAAAGAAGGACTTTGGTTACCGGCGAACGCTTCCAAAGGCGACCCTCTCGAGTTTCCGGCTGTTTCCTAGATTGAAGTAGCCTTTCGTCGCCCTACCAAACGAAAGAAGTCACTATCAAACTGCTCGCCCTACTGAAGTACCACACCTCCTACTAATGGAGTTCTCTGCATACTTTATATACAAGTCATTATGTATTACTGATGTGATAACCTTAATATTATTTGAAATTAATATTTTAATTATTAATAAAATATTATTAGTACTATATAAAAAATTAAAAATTATTATAAATTTTAATAAAATATGTAATATATATTTAATGAAATATATATTTTTATCACTATATTATTTTATTTTTTATATTAATATTATTTATTATATCTGAAATACTATAAATTTTAATGTCTAGAGATAAAATATCGGAATTAATACCAAATGCATTATGTTGATAGAAATCTAATAAAGAAAAATGATGTATGTGGTGGGTGAATGATGGAAGAGGCAATTAATATTCATTTATTGTAACAAGAAGCCATCCACAACTAGCTATTTATATCTATTTAATGTCATAACCCAAGCCAAGCCTATGTTTTAGATAAGCAACAAGATTACGACACTTGTAATTTTATTACAAGTAGGGTAGGGGCATACCTTACATCACCTGCTTCTTGTTTTATTAATAAAACTACTGTTAAGTTAGTTCTCAACAGCTAAGTAGGTCATCAGCTTTAACACCAGTTGACTTCCTTAATATCATATCTAACAATTTACTACTCTACACGCCCTCCTTGTGTTTTATTCCATTTTTTTAATCTCATTCAAATTCTAAGATTTTCTTCTACTTATTGTCAAAAATGTATCATTCCTTCCAGTCCCGGTTTGTCTGACTTACAATTTAACTTGATTTTCTAAATTTGAGTTTAAATTAAAAAAAATTAAAAAAAATTAAAAAAAAAAAAAAAAAACTAAGGAAGAGAAGTCAAAAACGTTAATGGACTAGTAAGAAAGTTTGATTTGATCGATTCAGAAACAATTTATTCCAAGTCCAACAGCAACCCAACAAATCAATCAAGATTTTCTGCTACAAAATCAATACTATAATGCACTGTTCCATGTCCTATTTTGCCCATACAAAGCACGCTCGTTTTTACTCTGCTTCCTCTACCTTTCTCTTCAACTTCCTTGAACCCACATACACACACTCAGTCTCCAACTTTGATTTTTCATGGTCTAATTTCCTGTCAACATTTTTCACTCATATATATAAATCAACTCAGACACTTGATAATACCATTTCATTTCATTTCATTTTCACTCTCTCTGAGAATCATCTTTTACTGTGAGTCGTGGTTGATGGGTCATTCGTTCTCGTTACTTGTATCGACATGGACTGGAATTCTGTATAAGTACTTTGGTTTCACAAACACTATAGAGAAAGTCATTGCTCGGTCTACAAGCTTCGGATCGAAATCTGGAGACAAACAGATGGCTTTGAGAACAAAAAGCTTTAACAAGTCTGAAGAAATCGAGATTAAGAAACAAAAACAACAGAACTGTTGTAGTTCTGTCTCTTTGAAACCTATTGAGACGTTCAAAGCAGCTGCAAAGCCTCAGATATTGGTTCCTGAACAGAAAGTGTTTTCATCTCCTAGACCTGTTCTTGATGCAGCTGCAGTTAAGTTGCAAAAAGTGTATAAAAGTTACAGGACCAGAAGGAATCTTGCAGATTGTGCTGTGGTTGTTGAGGAGCTTTGGTTAGTTCTGTTTTTGATGCTTTGTTTATTAAGTTTTTGTGATCTGGTTTTGTATTCTGATTTGGGTGGTGTTGTAGGTGGAAAGCCTTGGATTTTGCAGCTTTGAATAGGAGCTCTGTGTCATTCTTTAAGATTGAGAACAGAGAAACACCTGTTTCGCGCTGGGCTCGAGCTAGAACTAGAGCTGCTAAAGTTGGAAAAGGTTTATCTAAAGATGAGAAAGCTCAGAAACTAGCACTTCAACACTGGCTTGAAGCTGTAAGTAGTTACAATTTCTTCAAAGCATGGAATGTATTGATGAACGTTTTGAGGCTAAATTGTTTGATTTTTGTTTATAGATTGATCCAAGACATAGATATGGACACAATCTACACTTCTACTATGATGTTTGGTCAGCTAGCAAGAGCACACAACCTTTCTTCTACTGGTAACAAAACATTAATCAAGATTTTCAACTTCTATTACATGATTCTATTGTGTCACTTTATGACTAAACTTAGATTTTTGAACTAAAGGTTGGATGTTGGTGATGGTAAAGAAGTTAACCTTGAGAAATGCCCTAGAAAAGATCTACAACGTCAATGCATTTCATATCTCGGACCGGTAAGTCTCATTGATCTGTTTGTGGAACATTTTTGTCAGAAATTAACATTGAGTTCATTGTGTTTGATGTGCAGAAAGAGAGGGAAACATATGAAGTGATAGTGGAGAATGGAAAGCTTGTTTACAAGCAATCTGGTATCTTTGTCAATACTGTTGAAGGCTCTAAGTGGATATTTGTACTTAGCACTTCGCGGTCTCTTTACGTTGGGAAGAAGAAGAAAGGTGTTTTTCAGCATTCAAGTTTCTTATCTGGTGGTGCTACTACTGCTGCTGGTAGATTGGTGGCTCGTGATGGTGTTCTTGAGGTATATTATATATGTATATACACATTTGCTTCACTTAGTATACATTTGATGTTTTCTGAGCTAATGAATTGCAATATTTACAGGCTGTTTGGCCTTATAGTGGACACTATCTCCCAACTGAAGACAACTTCAAGGAATTCATCTCTTTCCTTAAAGAACATAACGTGGACTTAACCAATGTTAAGGTATATATGCACAATCTCATTGGATCAATATACATTAATCAAATGATATGAGGCTAATGTATGTTTTGTTTTACAGAGATACTCTATAGACGAAGAGGGCACTTCTTATAATGTGATAGAAAATTCATCAGAGGCAGCAGATGATGTTCCAACACCAGAACCTAAAGAAAAGGAAAGTGTTAACAATGATGAGAAAACAACACAACAACAACAACAACCAGTGTATGACTTATCAAAACGCTTGTCATGTAAATGGTCAAGTGGACTTGGTCCCCGCATTGGGTGTGTTAGAGACTATCCAACGAAGCTGCAATCACAGGCTCTTGAACAAGTCAATCTTTCGCCAAGGCCAGGGAGTGCAAGGTGCCCCGCGCCTATTCCTTCGCCGCGGCCTAGCCCCAAAATTCGGGTGTCGCCAAGGCTGGCTTATATGGGACTCCCTAGTCCGAATGCTTCTCAAATCAGTGTCAATTAGGCTCTTTTTTAAACAGTTGAAGCACTTCTTGTGCTGTTTGACATATTTTTTGTATTGAGATATCAGATTCTCGGATTCTTTTGTTATGTTATTTCATTTATTTGTTATGTAAGTTGTAAATGTACATATCATTAAGCATTTTGACTGTAGAAATAAAAGCTAAAGTTATGATTATGAGTTTCTCTAAAGCTAAATCACGTACGTAGAGATGGTATTAATTACGAGAATAGACATTATACTTTTCAACTAATCATGCAAGAGAGAGAGAAAAGTGGTAGGTGGGGGCACGGACGGAGGATGTGGAATTCAATCCGTGGAAGTGCGTGCTTGACTAAGAATGTTGACCAGTGACTCCTAATTTTATTAGTCAAGTACTTGTTTCTGGTTTTGTGCGTGTTTACAGATAGAATTAAATGAACTGGTTTTGTTCCACAGGTGTGGTTTGTTTTGATTTAGTAGACCATTTACATCTTTGTCTCTGACCAAGTCCTTTCTTTTTAAGTCAAGTTTTGATTTTTGACCCTGTGATACCTGTAAAATATTTAAGTTTACCATGTGCAGAAAAATTAAATATTTATCTATTTATTTTGAATAATGAAAATGCTAGTTCTAATCAAGTATGAATTACAATATGTAGTAAAATTACCAACAAACTATATTCATAGTTTTCTAAGTGAAAATGGTAGGGGCTCATTCAATATTTCTAATTAGAAATTGGATCGATACAAATTCAAATTCCTATATAAATTCTTAAATTAAGTTGAAAAGTACAAACATAAATTAAGTTGAAAAATACAAATATATAATAACTTTCAATATTGAGAGAATCTTCCTATCTACACTAAATTAAGAATATTAAACATTTAAAGTCACAAAAATAAAAAAGCAAAAACATAAATCTCTATAAAATAGTTGACATTAAAGATGGAAGAATATAAATTTTTGAAAATTCAACAAAATAATGATAAAAATCACTATCACCACCCGATTTCAAAGGAGATCTACCCCACAAGTAAGGGAAGAAACAAAATAGAGAAACATCTCCATAAATACACCAATATGTAGCTAAATAATCTTTAAAATTGAAATCAAGTAAGGTAAAAAGAGACCAGAAAGATATAGAAAAAAGGGAGCCGGCCAGAGAAAGGATAAGGGATAAGAGTCCCTCCCATGATTACCACGTGTGTTTTTAGGGTATGTAAATGGATGAGAAAATATGGTGAGAGAAATACGTGGAACTTTATTTATTTCAAATGATTATAACATTACAAATTCGATAACTTAACACAAAATTCAACATCTTTAAATCTTATCAATTACTCTCTGTATCCACTAATAAATTAGAAATTCATATGCCATAAAAAAGATATTTATCATTCAATATACCTCAACGTAATAATATTTAGAGTTAGAATCAACTTTATTAAACCTCTGTATCAATGAGTTATGATAGTTGGATTTCAAATTCAATTGCACGTATGATTATTCGCACGTTGATTCTAATATCATTAACTTTCCCTTGAATTACCAATTACGTAGGATTAATTATAATTCGAAATAGTCTCAAATTTCCACAGCCTAAATCCTTTGTTTTTATGTATGTTTACAGCAATCTCACATAAAGCGCCATTTATATTTTTTCTCTTCAATTATTATTAAGATTATGCAAATCCCTATTTATAAACTTAGGGAGTTTTTTATAGGCTTGAGCTAAACCCACATCCCTTAGAGCATCCATAGTGGCTGCATATCTTATTAGATACCCCATAGTAATAATGATATTTCTACACATGTGATAACATTCTTTTTTTTTTTTTTTCTAGTGGTAGCATTTTACTTAAATGCATAAGCTCACACTTGTCATATAGCTAGTGGATTAATGAAAATAAAATAATAAAATATCCTCCATTTTCAAATTGATATATCTTGAGAGATCGATGCTGCTGAGTGCTACATCTTTCATTCTCTCTCCTCATTCAGCATTTACTTTCGGCACCCACCTACATTAGTAGCATCTACCAACATCTCTTCTCTCTTCTGTGGAATATGTTTCTCTTATATTAAATCGACATATTATTTCCTGCATCTTCCACTCGCACATAAGAGAGTGTATGAGTAATGGTTCAATATAAAAGAAACTATTCTTCATATAAAGTAAATAGGTCATGCAATCAGCATACAATGAGAGTTTCATTATATAGCCTCTTGGAAATAAAAACATGTAGATTAAAATTTATTACACTTATGAAAGACGGCAGTAAAATACCACATTGATTTATTTTTTTTTTTAAATAAAGTAAATAAGATTACTACTTCACACAAGGATTAAGCAATGTTGAATGCTGGTATATTCTTGGTTTATTTGGATGAGATGGACAATATGAATGATGCCCAGAAAAAAAAAAAGTCCAGATGAAAGAAAGAGATATTTAGAGATGCCACTGTTGTAGGTGAGTGCTGAGATAAGATGTTAGATAAGATGTTGGATGAAGAGAGAAGAGTAGATGTCCAAACTAGCATCGATGCTCAAGAAATAATAGGAGAGTACACAACACTAGTTGAATGCAACATATTTCATTTGTGTGGGTCCATATTTAAACATAAACGAGTAATGTTACTATTGTTGAAGAAGATGCTCAATAATAATAATAATAATAATAATAATAATAATAATAATAATTATTATTATTATTATTATTATTATTATTATTATTATTTTGAGAATACACTTGAGCATCTATAGAGGGATGCTCCCTGTGGATGCTAGCTAACTAGCTATCATCCATTAACATAGACGTTACTTTTTTTTTTCAATATTTCTATTTTAATTTCTTTTTTATTAACGTATTATAAAAGTAAGTTATTTTAATCTACATGGAATAACACTAAATTTTGTTACCTGTAATTTGACCGTTATATAAAAATTGAATGTTAAATATTTATATATATTATTTAAAAATTATTCTTTTGCTTATCAATACTCATATATGTTCCATTAATATTCACACCATTCCAATTCCACTTTTTTTTCTTCTTTATATTTCTATATTTTCAATTAAAATTGTATTCACAAAATTTCCAATTATATTTCTTTTAATAGTTTTATTTCATACTTCGCACTAGTTATATTCTAAAAATAAATTCAAACCCTATATTTGAATTTCTTTTATTATTTAATTGTTCAATGGGTAATACTACTTTTTTAAATGATAAATAGACTCTTAAATAAATTTTGCATTAATGTGTATTGGTTAAGGTTTATTTGATGAAGGGGAATATAAAAAATTTGGCTCTTTTCACTTCTAGACCGTGTTTTAAAAATCGTGCCTAGCGCCGCCTAGGCGCTAGGCGGTATCTGAACGCCTGAAAAATGAGCTAGGCGAAAGTTTTAGGCGCTTAACTGTCTAGGCGTCGTCTAGGCGGTTTAGACCGCGCCTAGGCGGACTAAGCGACGCCTAGGCATTTAAGAAAGTAGCGCCTAGGCGGTCCGAGGCGGCGCCTAGGCGGTCCTAGGCAGTCAGTTCTTTTAAAAAAAATTATTTTAAAATTTTTATTGATAAAATTTTTAATTATAATAAATTAAAGTTACATATTATTGATATAGGAGTATTTTTCATTCATTTAATACCGACATAATATTACAATCATATAATATTTTTTCATAAGTATTAATAGCATGTACAAATTTTTACCAATTTTTCATAAGTATTAATAATATGTACAAATTTTTACCGTTTAGAGTAAAACGCCTAAAACCGCTTAGGCTTCCGCCTAGACGCTAGGCATCGGGTGATCGCCTAGCACCGCCTAGCGCCTTTTAATACCTTGCTTTTAGGTCTTGAAAATTTAGAATTATTTTTGTAAGTTCAATTTCAAAATGGTTCATAAATGAATTTCCTAATCTTTACTTTGCATTAGTTATGCATCACACTCTAACACTTTCTTGTAGCACCCAATGCTACATAAAACATCTCTTCAATATCTATAAGCATCATCTTCCCTTATTTGAACCACATAAATTTTATCTTTTAAAATATTTTTTTTCAAATTTTAAATTTTAAAATGAGTTTTCATAACTTTTTTTTTATTCTTATCGTATTGAAATTCATAATCTCCGTGACATACCTTAGCAATTCACAACGAAAATAAAAATATTATAAAAATTCATTTGATGAAATTAAATTTTAAAATATAAAATTTGTTTAAATCAAAAACATACTTAGTAATACATCTTCACTCAAAATACACGATGAACTCTCATACTAACACTTATCCATTGGATTTGAACCTCTCAACCGAGATTCAGAATTTCGGACTCGCTCTGGCTGTAGCACTGACAGTAGTTAATTGCAGTGAATTGCGGGACATTTCAAAACCTCATATTAATACCCGGAAGGTATCTTTCATAATACTCAAAGATTTAAAAAATAAAATAAAATTCAAATATTGAATTTGACATTCTGCTCAGGAACCACATTTGTCTTCCCACGACATACTATATCCATTCCAATTCAAAAACCAAATTGTCTTATTTTAAAAAAGATGTCTGTAATTATTTTGAAATTTTACCAAATCAGAAAAACCACAACCGTCCGATCAATTTCCAACTGGATCCCACCACACGCGTCCCAATCTGTCACGATTTTAATATTGTACACAGTAAAAACAGCAGATCTAGACAACAGTGACTTGAAATTTACTTTTGTCGGTTTTCACGTTGTCTTTTTTGTATCTTTTCATGTAGTACTAAACTGACTCGAACAAAGGTGTCGTGCCTTTTAATGGCTTTATGTTTATTTACAAACGCCTGCCACTGTAATTTGTGCAAAAAGCAGGGACCGAAATTGAAAAAACGATTCGAGCGGGACGATTCACGAAACGACGTCTCGTTGTTCTTTGTTGTTTGTGTTTTGAATTTCAAAAATGGCTTTACAGGAACCGTTTATTGGACCATGGAACTCGTAACCCACTAACCCACTAAACCCAAAACCAACCAAAAGACGAAACCATCTCTGTCTCTCTCTCTGTCTTGGTTTTCTGGTTTCATCATTAAAGCTTGCCTTTTGATTTTCAAGTTTCAACCTTTCGTCTTTTTCCTCATGCAAAGCTCTGTTGGTTTGAATCTCATTTCGCTCTCACGTATTTGTTAGAAAGGTTTTAAGTTCCCTGTTTCATCACATCAACAATTGCTCTGTTTTCAGCACAGTAGTACACCTGTTTTCCTTTTTCAAGTTTGATTTTTGATATTCACATCACTTTGGTGAGTGAGTACTAGTTTCGGAAATGGGTGCTTCTGGAGGGAAATGGGTGAAAGCTCTTATAGGTCTCAAGAAGCCAGAAAAGGAAGACCAAGTAAGCTCTTCACTTTGTTTTTGTCTTGTTTAATCTTATTTTACTTAATGTTATTTGCTGGTGACAAATTATAGGAAAAGTTGGGTACGAACAAGAGCAAGAAATGGAGGCTATGGAGGAGCTCTTCCGGTGAAATGGGCTCTTCATGGAAAGGATTTAAAATGAATCACAGATCAGCATCAGAAGGGTCTGATTCTTCTCCGAAAACTGATGCATTTACAGCTGCTATGGCTAAACTTGTTCGAGCTCCTCCTAAGGATTTCAGGGTTGTGAAACAAGAATTTGCTGCTATCCGAATCCAAACTGCTTTTCGTGCCTTCTTGGTAACATTTTTATTTTTGTAATTTGAAAGCTGTGTTGTGTTTTTTATTTTTATTTTTTAACAGTTTTATTTGTATAAAGTTCATAACCTTTAGACTAACTGTACATCCGTTAAGCTTCAACTGTTGCCTTAGGTGTGTATGATGATAATAGATAGGTTTGAAGTGTTTGTTATGGGAAAATTTGTTTTTTTATTTGTGAGAGTTGATTGGTTCTTAACTGTAGGCAAGAAGGGCTCTGAGAGCATTGAAAGGAATTGTGAGGCTGCAGGCTCTGGTTCGTGGTCGCCAGGTGAGAAAGCAAGCTGCTGTGACACTAAGGTGTATGCAGGCTCTTGTCCGAGTTCAGGCTCGAGTGAGGGCACGCCGTGTTCGTATGTCCATTGAAGGAAAGGCTGTGCAGGATTTGCTCAATGCACGCCGCAGCAAGGAGGATATCTTGAAAGAATCTGAGGTATAATGCTTTTGGTTTACTCTACTCACATTTGTTGATCTTTGGTCTATTATGTAATCACAATCAGAACTTACTTGTACTTCCAGAAAGGATGGTGTGATAGTAAGGGAACATTGGAAGATATTAAGGTGAAAATTCAAATGAAGCAGAAAGGTGCATTCAAGAGAGAAAGAGCTATTGCCTACTCACTTGCTCAAAAGGTATGATTAATGGATGACGTTGTTGAAGTTAACAGCTAAGTCTTATGCATATGAGTGAGCAGATTGACTTATTTCCTTTTTCCAGCAATGGAGATCAAATCCAAACTCAAATAGCATAACAAATGGCTCCTTCTCGGCTCTCAAGAACAATGATATAGACAAGAATAGTTGGGGATGGAGTTGGCTTGAACGCTGGATGGCTGCTAGGCCATGGGAGTCTAGATTGATGGAACAATCTCTTGCTGATCCTGCAGAGACTACTCCGCTGACAAAATGTTGCGCAGATACCTTTGCAAGTGCTCGTCCGAAATCTTCAGAACCTAATTCAGTTAAGGTAAAGCGGAACAATGTCACTACTAGGATTTCAGCTAAGCCTCCAATGCAAATGGCGCAAGTTACACACTCTTCTAGCCCAAGTTCTGATTTCCGATACGATGAGAGCTCAGCTTCATCTTCACTATGCACTTCGACTACTCCTGCATCTGGGAATACTCACTTCACTTCGGATAAAACTGAAGAGAGTGGTTATAGCAGCAGGCCAAGCTATATGAACCTGACCGAGTCAACTAAGGCCAAACAGAGAATAAACAGCCATTTATCTCACAGAATTCAGAGACAATCCATGGATGAGTTCCAGTTCCTGAAAAAATCAGCAGCATTCTCTAATGGAGATGCAAAGAGCAGTGCTGGTTCCGACCCTGCTGTTAACTTTTCCAAGCCATTTTACCTGCCTACCCGATTGGATAAGAGCTCAACGAAACAAAAGGAAAGAGGGGTCAACTTGTATGATTAAATTTGTTGGTGTATGCTTTCTTGTTATTAGTAGGTTCAACAGCTTGTTGTTCTTTGAGCACTTGAGAATGTGTATTGAGTTTGTTAGTAGCAGTTTTTCCAGAACTAAGCTGTGCACACAATTGGGATAAGATTTGTGGTACTTTTTTTTGTAAAATGTCTGTATTTAGGATCAATGTTATTTGATTTATTAATTGATATGCATTCAATACACAACTTAAAAAGAACAATAATATAGCAGATAAATTACCCAAATTTTCAACTGGAACAGACCTTATGCATTTTATTGTAGGCACATGAAGTGCTCTTTAGCTTTGCATATTACATATAATAACATAGGAAGTGTCAATTTCGTTTAATGGCTCTAACCTTGACTCCATGCCTGAAGTTGAGAACTACCCCAAAATCAAATTCCAAAGGTTTTTCCATATTTGGAGAGTGCCTAAAAACATATTTCCTGTACAAATGTATCAATGAAAGCTTGATTTCCTGCAAGGAGAACTTCTGTCCAATGCATATCCGCTGCCCAATACCAAATGGAATAAAAGCAAACGGATGCCTATTCTTCTCTTCTTCACAATCCGGGTCGAACCTCTCCGGCCTAAACTTGTCCGGTTCTGGGAAGTGGTTCGGATCTTTGGCCGTAACTCCAGGTGCTAACCATACCCATGTTCCCTGCTCATCTCAAAGTTCAAAAACACCAATACAATTTTCTTAATCACAACCATCTAAGCATCCACATTATAAGTGCTTTAACATTATCCATATTGGTAGTAGAATTACCTTTGGGAGAATATAACCTCCTATCTCCACTTGTGCTGCTGTTTCTCTAGCAATCAATGGCGACACAAAGAAAACCCTCATGCTTTCCTTAACCACCTGCAATAAATCAATCAACAAACTACACTCAGCTAAATCATTCAATTCCATCCAATGTTAACGAAAAACTAGACACACCTGATCAAGATAAGGAAACTTGTATTGAAGATCATGAGCAGTAGGCAAGAGATCATGAGGACCAAAAGCATCAATCTCAGCAATCAACTTCTCCTCCACATCTGGATACTGTGAAACCAAATACACAACAGAAGACAATGTAAAAGCCGTTGTAGCTGATCCAGCAAGTAGATGTTCATAAGCAATAGCACTAATATAATCCGAGGTAAAAAAGATCTTAGTTGGATCATTCACAGCCTCGGATTCCTTGGCTTTCAATATAAGAGACAAGAAATCTTTCGAATCCAGTTTGATTTCTTCGCTTCGTTTCGAAACAATCTCTTCAAGACGACCACTCAATGTCTTATTCGTTTTATCGTATTTCCAGTCCATTGTTCCAGGGACTCGCTTCAGAATCTGCCTAAACGGTTCTTGAAGTACAGGGGCTAGTAAACCAAGTATGATTGAAAATGAGCCTGATAAATCCATTTTGAGCTTGGAAGTTGAGTAGATGTGTTGATTGATGAAATCTGTAACTTCGTTTTGGCTATGTTGGTCGATTGTGTTGGATTGAGGTTTGGAGAGACCGAAATCAACGCCGAAAGCTGCTTCTCCGATGACATCTGTTGCCAGTTTGAGAGAAAAGTCAGACAAGGCAATGTCGTCTTGTTCGGTAGATTCGAGATTTTGAGTTGCAGAGTCGATGAATGATTGCATAGTGGGAATTAAGCTTGCGAGATGTGATGCGTGGTACATCGATGACACTGTGTATCGCATTTTCGACCATCTCTCATCCCTGAAATCTCAATATTTCAAATTCAATAAAAATATAGACTAACACAATAAAAGGTTCGACCAATAATGTCTACGTCCATATATACCTGGTGAAGAAAAGACCCTTCTGATGGAGAGGAGAGGAAGCGATGGGAGACGGAACACTTCTATTAGGAATTTCTTTAAACTTCTTAATTCCAACTTCTTTGTACAGTTCCGGATCCGCTACAATCACCATCGGCTGTCTACCCATATGGAACCTGTAATTTCCATCACCATCATAATCACATCCCATAATCGATCCTCTAAAAACAAAATCACTGACCTGAAAATAGGACCATATTGGTTAGCAAGCATGGAGAAAACATCAGGTCCACACTTAGCCATCAAAGGAAGGTGTCCAAGCAGTGGCGTTATCGGCGGACCAGGGACCTTCCTCACACTCCAATACGGTCCATATAGGTACTTCACTATTCCTCCTACTGCTATACATATCAACGCAACTATCAACGATTCTTTGCTATTATAATCCATTATGATTTTTCTGTGTTGTTGAAGATGGAGATTCAGAGTGGTGGTGGATGAGCATTTTGTAGAGAATTGATTGGCATTTTGTCTTGTTTGGCATCATTGTGTTTGCCAAAAGATACCCATTTGACCATTTCTGGAAACAATTTTTAAATGGAATCGTCATAAACACCAATTAGAACGTGGCAGGTGAGGATTATGCTATATTACAGGGCAGCAGAAGTGAAGTTGATTGTGTTTACTGAATTGAATATTTCATGTTGTAGCAGTGTTGTGCATTATGTTGCATTTTCTCTGATGAATAAAGACGGTTGGTTTGGTTCTCTGATTGCATAGGAAGCAAGTAGTAATTTTTTAAAATTTTTTTTTTGAAGGATGCTTTGATTTGACTGTTGAAAAATGGATTTTGTTTGGTGAAGTGACTTTGATTATCAAGTTTGTTTTATGGATCCGGTAAAAAGTTGAAGGTTTTGGAACACTTGATATTTTCTGGAAGTTCAAAAGGTACAGCAACATCTTTGTTTTAAGTATTATAATATTCAACGTTAGAGATTGAAGATGGTGACTGATTTATAAAATATTGAAATGTTGTCTGCACTACCTATAGTTCAAGCTAAAGCATTATCAAGCTCTTACTAGATGATTCTGGATGAATAAATATCTCCTTGTTAAATTCATCTTTAATAACGTGATCTAGTGTAGATATGGATCTGACCAGCACTAGCGTGCAAATGAATAGAAATGAACTAGTCTATGTAAATGGAGTCAAAGTATTGAACATCCTCTTTTTACTTATAGAGCTAGTATCAAACATCTCACGGATCTAACGGATCTAAGTACAACTCTAACGTTGCGTTTGATTCCGGTGATTTTGCTGGAGACAGGAGACAATTCAGAAATTTAGAGACGATACGGTATAAAAATTGGGGATAGTAGAGTGTTTGGTTACGATCGAAAAAATTAAAAGTTTGTATCCTTTTCCGGAATAAAACGGTGTTTGGCTAGGGGAACAAAATTGAAAAAAGTGTTAAAAAGACTAAATTACTCCAAATTTTAATATACTCCCAACATTGGTGATGCAAGGTGATTTTCTTTTTGTTACACATATGGAATTGATGAAGATGATGGGAGTATATTTGGCTTTCCAGTTTATGTCCCTGTCTCAAAAAAATTATATCTCAGTTTGAAGAAGTATAAAAATTTTGTATCTTGTACACCGGAGACGGAGACAAAATGGAATTGAGATGGATAGCAGACACGTTCAGAGAAAGAGACTATATATTTGTATTCTGTCTCCTCTAGTTGGGACATGAACCAAACACACCGTAAGAGCTAAATCCGTTAAGATTGTACAATGAATTAAAAATCCAAACTTTACTTCATAAAAGGTATTTACTCCAAATAGAAAAATGGCATATAAGAATCATAACATTGGAGACAAGTGAATTTTATGGTAACTTTTTCATCTTGAACTCAAACTCTACAAGTATCCAACTTTTTGCTTCATTTGCTGCTTAACTATGGAGTGAATAGAAAGATTTGGTGATTCAATGGTCCTCTTCTTTACTGATTGCAAAGGGAGATCTCATTAATAAGTCAAGCTAATATGTCAATAGTTACCTATTAGACCAAGCCGAAATTATTTTAGGATGAATTGATATGTTTATCACCATTATCTAATTGTAGTTGTGGAGTTATTAATGATGTAGGAGATCTGTTGTTTACAAACTAGTTAATGCAATTTTTAATGAGTTTGAACGAGAGATATGATAATATTAGGATTCAAATTTTTAAACATGGAACTGTTACCTAATGTTAACAAGGCTTATTCCATGAATTTGAGAATTCAAAAAGTGTATGGAGGTGCAATCAATGTTTAATAGGAATAATGTTTTAACTGTGAAGTATAACATAAAGTATAGACATGCTGGAGGTTGAGATAAGAATATTGTAGAGTCACAAATTAGAAGTTGAAAAAAGAAAAATTTTCAAAAAGAATCATGGGAGAAAATATCGTACTACTCGACACACCAACAATATTGCTTTAAGATACATTGCTATTGAGATTATTACAATCAACTAAAGGATAGTAAAAATGGTGTGAAACGAAAGGTTTATGCCAATTATGTGATTAACTCTATGGATACTAAAACAAAGAAAGAAGTTAATGGCGAAATTTTAGCTTATATTGATTCATAGATACAACAAGTGATAGCTAAATATTTGTGTAGGAGGTACTTAGATGAATATGACAAACATGATAGGATTGATAGATATTTTTAACACTACTTTATATGTTTTTAAAGCTATGAAAATTGGTTCACGGATAATAGATGTACAGGTACTTCCAATCACATGTGTTATGATGAAAAGTTGTTTGATGAGTTTCAAAGTATACTTGAAACTAATCCCGTAGTTTTACCAAATGAAAATGACAACAAATGTGACTATAACATAGAGCTGGCAAAATGGGTTCGTGGGTCGTGTTGACCCTGACACGAACACGAACCTGTTTAACTTGACACGACACGAACACAGCACAATTATTAAATGGGTTGTGAACTTCCAACATGAACACGACACGATTAAAAATGAGTTGACACGGATACGGACACGACACGAACACCACATAATTATTAAATGGGTTGTGAACTTCCAATACGAACGTGACATAATTAAAAATGAGTTGACATGGACACGACACGATGACACGATTAATAAATGGATTATTATCCAATCCGACATGCAAACACGAAATTGACACGTTAAACCCGATTATAAATGGGTTGACGCGATTTTTTTAATAAAAATTAATTTTATTTCATAAAAAATCATAAATAAAATATCAAAATTTAAAATTACATATATATATCCTCAATAAATGGGTCAACCGTGACACGATTACACCAACACAAACACGACACGATTGTTAAACGGGTTAAACGGTTTGACACGTTTACCGACACGACACGATTATGCTCAACCCTAACCCTTCATAATCGGTTTCGTTTCGTGTCAACCCGTCGTGTCAGAACCCATATTGCCACCCCTACTATAACAGGTAGTATCGCCTTAAACAAAAACATTAAACTGTTAAATGTATTCTACATTCTATCTTTTAAGTTCAACCTTTTATCTGCTTGTAAATTCATAAAAATAAACCATTTTTTTTCTTTCTTTCTTCAACATTATGTGAAGCAGAACCATGATACTGGGATTACATGCACAGTTGGAAAAGTCATTGGAAACTTGTATATATTTGATATAGTCAGTAGTCTTAAATGTTTAAATAATTCTATTAAGCTGTCTTTTAAAACTTATACCATAAGCTTGCATAATAAATTCACCTTTTAATTATTAACCATCCAAATATTATTTAAGCTTCGAATTGTAGGCATGTTCCAGCTTATGTTACAACTCTAAAACATTTTTAATGTATTTTTAATTATTTGTTTTAAAATTCTAACATTGTACTTGCCAATTTAGAAAACAAAGCAGATTGCCATTAAATAGAAACAATTTCCCTTTTGTTAACATTTTTTTTAGTCTTTTATATATAGGATATATTGGGTCCTAACAAACAACATTCATTGTGTATAACTCAATTTTCCCTTACAATTGTTAATGATAAGAGTAAAGCCACTCAAACTTTATTCATGAACATAAATTCCAAACATATTAAATTGAGTTAATTGCACTCACAGCCCCTGAACGATGACAATTTACACATAGGTGAATATTTTGGTATTAATATACATTGACACCCATTCTATCCATTAAAATTAGTAAAAATATAAGGTAAATTTAACTTTAAATGAACATTACATCATATAGATGTATTCAGAACTACAAATTTCATTATTATATTGATAAATTTATTAATTAAACAATGTTTTATTATTGGGTAAGGGGGTGTAACTGTATATTAATACCAAAATATTCATCTGTGTGTAATTTATCATCGTTCAGGGAGTGTGAGTGCAATTAACTCTATTAAATTATAGATAATTTTTTTAAAAAAAAAATCAAAACACGGTATCTTAGGACAAATAATGGCAGGGAGTTCTTATATTCACAATGTCAAAGTTTATTTCTTCTTTTGGTAGTTTCATACTAAAATTCTTATGCCTATACACCACGAAAAATGGAGTAGTTAAGAGAAAATACCAAAATTTCCTTAACTTCTCATTGCTTAATATTCCATACTAACTTACATATTCATTGTTGGGCAGATTCTAGCCCTACGGCGACCCATATATTATTTGACACATTTATTAGTCCATTCTACACTTTTCCAAATACAATTGAAAATGAGGATATTAACTCATCAAAACCTTTGCAATCTTCACATGAGCCTACCAATATTAGTTTTAGTTCTTTTTCACATTTTTCTCTTTCAAATATCAATTCTACACCATATAATATTAATTATAGTCTTTATAATCCTCATACATTATCATCAAATTGTTAAAATTCTAAATCTCAATATTTTTCTTCTCAGAAGTAGATTCCCTTCTCCCAAACTCAATACCAACCGAAAAAGTCATATTAAAGCAAGCACCTAAGCTAGAAAAAATATCTTCTTAGGTACATGATTTTGTAATGCTTTCTCAAGTTCCTGATTATTCATCTGCTGCATATATCAATCTATGGTATTAGGTTCAACCATTTATTATTTTTTCATCATTACACATTTTCTTACCAACATTCAATATGTTCAAGAACTTAAACATTCAAACAAACCAATGAGCATGAAGAAGTAAAACTCTTGAACTAGGCGAAACGTGGAAGCTTGTACCCTTACCTACCAGTAAGGAACCATAGGAAGTAAATGGGTGTATAAGGTGAAATATAGAGCTAATGGTTCAATTAATAGAAAAAAAGCTTGATTGGTGGACAAAGAATATAATTAACTAGAGGAGATTGATTTCATTAACTTTTACTCACCTATTACTACAGTTGTTACTCTTAAATTGTTTCTAGCTATTTCTGCTTCTAAAAGCTAGTCAAATCATCAAATGGACATTAATAATACTTTCTTACATCGAAATTACATGAAGAGATATTTATGTTACCACTTAATGGTTACTCCAAAGCACAACAAGGATATGTATGTCAGTCGCAAAAATCTTTACGTGGTCTGCATATGGTTTTCATCAATTAGCACATGACCACTATCTTTTTTTTCAAAATCATCATCCAGACACACTATTGCTTTGTTGATTTATGCTGATGATCTGCTGATAATGTGTTTTTTTAGAGAATGCTACATATCATGTCAATAAGTTCCTTGATGACTTGTTCATTATTATAGATCTTAGACCTACATATTTCCTTGGTCTTTAAGTTGTTTAGTCCTAGATGAGATATTTATAAATCAACACAAATATAAAGTTGATCTTGTTGTAGACCGTGATCTACAACGATGTAAACCAATATAGAAGAACTATTGGTGGATTATTATACTTGGGATTTACTTGGTTGAACCTAGCTCATTCTTTTCAATAACCAAGTGAATATATGCAATCTCCTCTATAGTTTCATCGGATGCTACATTCAATGTACTAAACTATCTAGTAGGCCTTTCTTCATTAATATTGTTCTACCATACCGAGTCATTTTTAAAAATCTCAACATATTTAAGAGCTGATTAGGGTTCTTATCTTGATTCAGGTAAGTCATGAACAATTTATTGTATTTTCTTTGAAAAATATTTGGTTTTTTTTATTAAGAAGTATTTGATTGGATAGAGAAGCTCCGTTGAAGCAGAGTATGGAGTCTAGCCTTCACATCTTATGAGGTGAAATGAATATCTTAAGGATTTGTGTGTTAACTTTTCCCAACCTTTACCATTTGTAACATCCAAAAATTTGTCAAAAAATTTCCGTTTATTATTTTAAATATTTTGAAAGTGTTTATTGAATTAAACTTCAATTTCCTACTCTTATGAAATTCCAAACCGGAATAAATAAGAGTAAATTAAAACTTGAGCATAAGGAATTAATGAAAATTAGATTTAATCGGAATTCAGAGTCAAAATTATTTTCCAACCCAGAAACTTAGTATTTTTGTATTAAGATGTCATTTTTTTGTCAAAATGACCATTTTACCATTTTTAGAGTAAAAATATAGATTTTCTAAAACAGTAGTGGTTTTTGATGAAAAATATGAAAATAAATTTTTGAAGAGTTATAAAAGTGGCAAAAATGAGTTTCAATGGAAATTGGAATCAAAATTGAATTGGGCCCAAAATTGGCCCAATCCAAGGTTAGACATATTAGAGTGTCATAAGCCACACTTAACCCACCTAAAATACCCACACTTATCACTATTCCTCTCACTCTCCTCAAATATGTTTTTCATTCTTTTTCACCAACCAAAACCCCAGCTCTTGAATCTCATTTAACCAACTCAACCGCCATCACCAACCTCCATTTACTATTCCAAAAACTTTTATTGAGGTTCTTAAGTATTTTTCTTAAGTTTAAAGGCTCCATTTTTCAAAGTATTATATCGCACTCTCTCTACTCTTTTCCATTTCTGAAAATGAGATGTGGCTCTTGGATTTGAATGTTAGTTGGTTGTATTTGAGTTCTTTTCAAGTCATCTAAGTGGGACTTGAGCTCCCAATAGAATCGAGGCTGTAATTGTCATGAAACCATCTTTCCTATGCTCTTGATTTTTAATAATTGATATTGAGGTGGTTTGATAATGGTATTTTATTGGTTTTGGACTTGTTTTGTTTATATTCCAACTCTGAGGAAGTCTAAGAAGGGGATGCCATCTAGCTTATCTAAAGCTTCAATTAAGGTTCATTAATTTTGTTTTAAGTCTACAAGTATTGATTGATGGTTAATGTTTGTTTTAGTTCAAGTAATTAAATTAGAACCATATTTAAGTTTCTGGATTTGTAACTTAGTAATTTAAATGCTACACTAGATGAAAATATTGAGATTGTGTATTGAAATGGTTGGAACTTGATTGAATTGTATGGTATTGATGACCATTGATGATGAAATGAGTGTTTAATGATTAATTTGGGTACATTGGTACTTACGTGATTAATGGAAAAATAGTTAGAAATGCAATAATTTGATGCCTAAGTATTGATATCCTTAAAAAATGGGCTTGAAATTGACAGAAAATATTGAAATGATTCCTTATTCGGTAAAGAAAGCCAATAAATTTAATTGCCCATAAACTAGCTCTAGATGTAGAATAAATGGCTTGCCTAGGGAATTTAGAAGTATTTCTACCCACGAAAATATCATGGTTGGCTTGTAGCAATGTGGACAAGGATTGTTCACTTACTGAGTGACGACTCTGGCTTATTTACGGATATATCAAACTTGGGATGACGATCCACTACGGCTCTGCAACACTGCTGCGGTGTTAAAAGGTCCGGCTTGGAACTTTGGTTCAATTACGGGCTTGCCCGGCTTAGGACTTCAGTCTATATTGTATTTTCCGTTTTCGAGTCTAATGTTTATTTTTCAGCAATGATATAAATTTTGGTAACTTAATGTTGACTATATCAATGGTGAAATGATATACTTTACAATAACTCTTTTACTTAATCATCATGGGGTTTACAAATGAATATTTAAGGTCTACTTAAGTTTGGCATGTTCATAATTTTACAATTCAACATAAATGAATGAACTTGGTATTAAGGTGTAAAATTGGTCGAGAAGAACCTTAACGATACTTGATGATTGTTAGATGTTTTGGAACATCATTTGCTACCTTCATTTTTTTTTTTTTTTTTTTTTTTTTTATCTTTTTACACTTGAACATGCTTGAATGATGGGGATTGTTTGGGTTAGTGCAGGTTTTGGTTTGTCCTAAAATAAGAAAAAATCTGCGGGGTACCAAATTGGTAATTTAGTATCAATTTAGTAACACTCTGTAGCACCCCCTACCCGGTTCAGGAGAACCGGATCGGAAGTGCCACATCACGGACAGACTCAAATCAGTTTCTAATTAAAAACCCTAGATTTCAAATCAAAAACCCTAAATTTTGAAAACGATTAAAAATTTAGAAGAAAAATAAAAATGATTATTTTAAAACAAATTAAAATATCACATTTAACTCATAACAGAATCCAACTCTGGACATTAAAATAAATTTAAATTATCAATAATTTCATCGGAATAGATAATCAACTACCAAGATATAAAAACATTAAAAAAAACATATTCAAATCACAATCAAATGCAGCGGAGTGCTTTAATCGAAACATAAAGACTTATTTAAAAATCATATGATAGCAACAGATTATATAAATTTCCAAAATTTAAACCCTCGAGACTGATGTGACTCTCCTGCGATAAATCCAGCTCCAAATCATTATTGTACCTATGTGTCAGCATAACAAACCAACACGCAAAGCTTTTGCTTAGTGAGACGGCTAAAGAAATAAACGGGTTTATGACTTACGAGACCATCAGGGAATACTCGCAAGATTATCAAACACACACAAGCAACAATCAAAGCACGATTGATAACAATGTCTTCACATTAATTATGTAAGACTTGTGCTTCAGACACATCACATAAATCATATACTTTAAGTATCGACAATGATCAATATTCTTAACACTTACAATCAATTAACACATCAGTTTAATCATATTTACCTAACAATTCAATGCAACTTGTCTAGTGGATATCTGAATAAATATATTACCCCTTATATATCATAATCATGCATAATCCACATTATACTAAGATCACAATAAATTTATCACAATCTTACATGAACATCATTGCAAACAAACCGAATTGTTTTTATCAAAATATAACAAGTCACTTATTTTTATTATAATTGTCATATAGATATCATACAGAATTTGTTTAATAACTACAATTAACATACATTATTCTGAGCTCCATAACTTAAAAAAAAAAACCCAATAACAAAAGCCCAAGAGAAAAGACCAAGAGAAGCCCAACAGATTGACGCTAGGGTTTTTTCAATTCCAATATAAAATCCCATTTGCATCATCTGAGCAGTAATATCTCTCTCGGCAGTCTAAAACCATTTCATCTCTCGCAGAGTTACTATTCTGTTTCTTCTTTGTTCAACTTTAAGAGTTCTGTTGATTTTAATCTAAGTTCCTATGATTTAAGTTATTATTTTAGTTGTTATTGTGTTTGATGGAATATTTCTGTTATTTGTCTGTGATATAAAGATCTTTGACTTTAAGAGTTCTGTTGGTTTTAATCTAAGTTCCTAGCTGTGACTTTAAGAGTTTTGTTAGTTTTAATCTAAGTTCCTAGTTGTTACTGTGTTTGATGCAATGTGTTTGATGGAATATTTATGTTATTTGTCTGTGATAAAGAGATCTGTGACTTTAGGAGTTCTGTTGGTTTTAATCTAAGTTCCTATGGTGTAGTTCTAGGTATTTTAGCTGTTTGATGGAATATTTCTGTTAGGGTTATTTCCAAAAAACCACCGCGGGTTTGAGCTATTAGCCAAAAAATTCACATTTTTCATTTTTGGCCAAAAACCCACTTTTTGACGTTTTCCGTCCATTTTACTGTTCATCCGTCAGTGGATGAACAACAATCGAGGGCATTTTCGTAATTTTCAATTTTATTAAAAAATTAAAATAAAATATTTTTTTTTCCTTTTCCCCCTTTTTTTCTTTCTTTTTTCCTTTCCCTTTTCTTCTTTCTTTTTTTCCTCTTCTTTGCTGTTAAGTAACCAAAAAAAAAGAGCAGATTTTTCTTCTTTTTTTTTACGGAAGAGACAGCAAGCGTAAGTAGAAGAGAGGAGAAGAAAAGAGGAAGAAGAGGAGGAGGAGAGAGGAGGAAAGAAGAAGAGGAGGAGGAAAAGAAGATCGGGGTGGGTGGGGGGAGAGGACGATTTGTTTTTTTTTTTTTTAATTTTAATAATTTTTTTAAAAGAAAGGTGGAGAAATTTTAAAAAGTTTTTTTTTAATAAAAAAAAAAAGAAAAGAAAAGAAAAGCAAAAAGAAAAAGAAGAAGAAGAAAGAAGTGAAAAAAAATTAATTAATTTTTTTAAAAAAAATAAATAAATATAGGAAAATTACAAAAATGCCCTTCGGTTACTGTTCATCCACTAACGGATGAACAGTATATCTGACGGGTTCCATCCAAAAGAGGTTTTTTGGCCAAAAATGAAAAAGGTGAGGGTTTTTTGCCAACAGGTCAAACTAGCGGTGGTTTTTAGGAAATCACCCTTTCTGGTATCTGTCTGTGATATAAAGATATGTAAGCTATGTAGTAATTTGATTATGATATTTTTAATTTCATCCATTGTCTGATTTTTTTTTAGTAAGTGTTTGTTCAATATATGTGACTAGTTCTATTGGTATAGATCTGTAAGCTATGTAGTAATTTGATTATATTTTTTTTTAATTTCATCCATTGTTTGATTTTTTTTTTTGTTTGTAGTAAGTGTTTGTTTAAGATCTGTGACTAGCTCTATTGGTATAGAGATATGTAAGATATATAGTAATTTGATTATGATATTTTTAATTTCATTCATTGTCTGATTTTTTTTTAGTAAGTGTTTGTTCAATATGTGTGACTAGCTCTATTGGTATAGAGATCTGTAAGCTATGTAGTAATTTGATTATATATATTTTTAATTTCATCCATTGTTTGATTTCTTTTGTTTCTAGTAAGTGTTTGTTCAAGATTTGTGACTAGCTTTATTGGTATAGAGATTTGTAAGTTATGTACTAATTTGATTCTGATATTTTTAATTTCATCCTGTTATAAAGGATGTGCGAAAGATAATGATATTACCAATAAAAGATACACCAGATTTTCGTGGTTCACTAACAATATGTTAGCTACCATCACCCGACAGAGAAACCAGTAATCATACTTCATCCATATCATATAAAACTCAATAAATTCATAATACAATCATTCACAAATATCATAACGAGAAAATGAAACTACTTTAACAGAAAAATATCGATCTCTGACATAATTATCATAAAGAAATTAAACTTAGTTAATTTCTACACCTTATTAATCAAATATATCCATGCATAACTTATTATTACATTAGAATAGTAAGCATAACCAAACTTAAATACCGCATAACCATACTCATACTAGTCAATACACAAATCAAATTTATTAGAATATAACAAATTTTGACCAAATTTTAGTTCGCCTTTAAGTAAAACCCCCAAACGACTGTAGGACACGAGAAACCCAACCGGAACATATCGGAACAGAAAACTCAGGCACGGCCGAAGCCCCCATAACTCAACCATATGGTGGACCGAAGTCTTTTTTAATCGCAAATCATATGTGAAAACACAGGCAAGGCTAACGCCCTCAATTTGATAGCTATCCTCCCTATGATATGCCAACTATCCTTACAAACAAAAATCTCTACTTAAGGCAGACATCTTTATGTGACCAGAATTTTCAAATAAACCAAATCAAATTACGTTTCCAACTAATCATCATATATCAGAATTTCACATAAATCACTTGAATCGCATTCAAGTACCCAACATCATAAATATCAAAATTTCAAACAGATTACCGATTAAATCACATAACTATATGCATATTTTCCACCATCTCAACACATTTTTCAAAATACAATCAATACAGATCATCACAAGCATTTACAACTTATTTCTTAAGTCAGACAATGAAATTAGGACTCATAATTCAACAAATTAATCTGAACAGTAATATTCATAAATTAATTTATTACAAGTCGACAATTTCAACAAATTTATTTTAATACTCATATTCATAATATTCATTCGATTATTCATTACATCATATTCACATCAACCACCAGTTTATACCAATCATATACTGACAAATACTTACACACACACATATATATAATCACCAACCAAATTCCTAACATGCATAACAAAATATACATATAGGTATATATATGTCTTGAAATTAGAAATCCAATTAAATGTATACATGCATTTATATTTCTTGTAAATCCAATACACAAATAACAAGACATTTATATTTCTCTAATACACAATAACAACATATATACTAATATCAATATATATATACATAATCAATTTAAAGCTCCACAAATGACCATAACCTAATTATCAATATAAAAAATTAAGTACATAAATCAACATCGACACATAACTTTTGATCAAATCAATTAAATCCAACAATAGTCACTGGCAAACACAGAACGGAATCGGAAACACAAAACTGAATTGAGGGTAATGCACTCACCGAAGCGGGGTTGTGAAACTCTCAAATCGAATGCCAAACCAAATTCCGGATCAACCCGAAATGCTATATCAAGAAGAAATCATTTTTGAAAACACATGTACATATAAAAATATAATTAAAATCAGATCATTAAACATTTAAAAATTTAATTAAATCAAAATCCAAAAGTCGAAATATCAAAACTGACCTAACAATGCCGGAACAAAACGACAGAGACAATTTGAACCAAGAAATTTTCATATCGAATGGTGGAGAAAAGAAGGAAAAGAAGTGACTTTTATTTTTGATGTTCTTAGTGTCGGTCAAGAAAAATACGGTTACGCGTTTAACCTAACATCACATGCTTTAAAATTTTCAACTTAATCCAAAATTTCTGAAATTCACGTATTTATCCAAATCTTTTCAAAATTAGATTTTTAACCCCAAATTCCCAATTTTAAAAAACCTAACCCTAATTCCCAAATCACAATTTTGAATAAAATTGGGTTCAAATTTTGGGGTGTTACACCCTCAAAATTTTAGGTTCTAGAGTCTCTCAAATTACCCATTGTCGAACTATAATTCGGTACCAATCCGGTAAGCACCAGACTTGACACTATGGAGTAAACTTTTTCTTCATTTGCGAATTACAATTCGGCAGTAATTTGATAAGAGTTCGGTGCTCGCTATTTAAGCATTCTGGAATAAATTTTGGGGTCAATCACTAAATTACAATTCGATAACTATTTGGTGCTTAATTCAGACAAAAATAATGCAATCTATTATCTTAGATACCGAGCTACCACTTAGATACCGAGCTACCACTTCAATAGTTAATTTGGTACATAACTCGGTCAGGGATTAGGTGTATCCTATTTTCTCATTCTTTTCCTTGTATGCTGAGTTACCGATTCGGTAGCTAGCTCGGTGTGTAGTTCGGGCAAAGACTGGCTTTTGTCTGTTCTTTTGATTACCAAACTACAATCCAGTAACTAGTTCGGTATGTATTTTGGTCATGCATTTAGTCTAATATGTCTAACAGTTTACTGAATTCTAATTCTGTAAGCGTTCAGTAAAAATTCGGTAACCTTGAAAATTAAGTGCAAAAGGGTTAAGTTTAAATGTTTGACTTGTTTATTTGACTGTTCTCTATATATTGGATTTTTTTTCCTTTATTTTAGGGACTATAACAAGTTCTTAGATGCATTTACTTGCTCATCCTATTGTTTGATGATAGTGTATTTTGTGTGTGTGTTTGGGCATTAAATTGTAAACTAGACATCCGATAGCCTAACTCACATGTAATTTTCTATTTTTGTCTGTTATTTATTCCTTTTTGTACCTGGGTGATCGAGCATAGCTTTCGAATGGTATGATAACCTTCAGGAAGATTATTCACGTCATGCACCTTTTTTATTTTTGCAAAACTTTAATGTATATTTTGAATTATATATTAAAATATGTTCGGTTTGGTTCGATTCTTGGGTGTTCGAATTTTGTTGATTTTTCTTTGTCTATTTATAAAAATACATATTCATTAAAATATATCCTAATAAAATTGATTTAAATATAGAACAAATATTAGTATTTAAACAATAACAAATCAAAATCAAACCAAATATATATATATATATATATATATATATTTTTGGTATTTCAACTTTAAATAATAGTAAAAGAAAAAAATTTTTAAAAAATATCTTTTAAAAATGTGTTTAGGTGTTTTGTATGTTTTTTCATCCCAAAATCAAACCAAATACGCAGGGGAAAAAAAATAAAAATGCTAGGAACCGAAATCGGTTGGGTTGAGTGTTTTGCATGTTTTTTTCCAACCCTACTCCAAGGAGACAAAACGGTTGAGGCCCAAAATCTACGTAATTATATTGTCCAAGATCTACACTCATTATGTCGAGCCCAGCCCAGATGAAGACCTTAAGACAAATATACTTCAGAAACTGAGAACATTCTAGAACAATAAGGTGAAACTCTGTCCCCTAGCATGGCGCCAAATGGCAGAACCTTCTATCTAAAACCCCCCTCTCTCTCTAGAACCTTCATCTCCACCTCCTTATAAATATCTCTTCTCTCTCCTCCACGCCTCTTCAGAGATATCTCACGAAAATCAACGCTTCACTCACACAATTCAACATTCAAAGACACCTGTCCCCTGTTTGAAGCGGCACACACATTTCCATGAAGCGAGTGGCGATAAAACAAGAGGAAGCGGTGACAAATGCCGGTGTTTCTTCATCCTCATCGTCTTCAAGCTTCCCGCAGCCCATGGAAGGACTGCACGATGCCGGTCCGCCTCCCTTCCTCACCAAGACATTCGAAATGGTCGAGGATCCGTCCACCGATTCCATTGTTTCCTGGAGCAGAGCTCGGAACAGCTTCATCGTCTGGGATTCTCATCGCTTCTCTACCACTCTGCTTCCTAGGTACTTCAAGCATAACAATTTCTCCAGCTTCATTCGTCAGCTCAACACTTATGTAAGTACTCTCCTATCCTCTGTTCGCGTTTCCTTTCTTTTCGATTGACTGTTCATTTTGTTTAATTCGTTTATCTTCATCAATTGATTGTGATTTTGATTGAAATCTAGTTTGTTGCGTTGTGAATTGTTTGTGTGTGATTAAATTGCTCAGATTCTGTCGATTTTATGTATTCTCTGTTTTGTGTTCTTCTTCTTGCCTATTGAATGTCAATTGTTCGATGAAATTACTAGTCTGTTTTGTTGATTGTTTTGAGGTAGTATTGGCTTTAGTGAGTGCTAACGGTTTTCATTTTGCTGATCAGTTTGGATTGGAACGTTGATGCAGGGTTTTAGAAAGGTCGATCCTGATAGATGGGAATTTGCAAATGAAGGGTTCTTGGGAGGGCAAAAGCATCTATTGAAGACGATCAAGAGAAGAAGACATGTACCACCCAATCTTGAACAAGAAGGAGGAAGAGGAGCTTGTGTTGAATTAGGACAATATGGATTAGAAGGTGAGCTTGAGAGATTGACTAGAGACAGAACCATGTTAATGTCAGAAATTGTCAAGCTAAAGCAACAGCATCAGCAATCACGAGACATACTTAGCGATGTGGAGGAGAGGCTAGAGAGCACAGAAAGAAAACAACAGCAGATGATGACATTCCTAGCAAAACTACTCAAGAACCCTTCTTATGCCCAGCAATTTGCACAGAGGAATACCCAGAAAGGCATTGAAATTGGGACAAAACGAAGACTGACTGCGAGTCCAAGCCTGGAGAGTTTACAAGAACAAGTGATTGCAGTCCTACCGTCATCTGTCAGTCCAGTCGTGGATTACACAACGCGAGATGGAGTTGAATTGGCAAGCATTGAGACTGATATGCAGAGTTTGTTCTCTTCTGTTTTGGACAACAGTTCAAGCAGTGAAGTCGGTAACCCACCTGCAGCTTCATTATACAAAACAGCTGGTGTGGATATTTGTAACACCGTAAGTGAGACCTTGTGGGAGGATTTACTGAAAGAAGACCTAATAACAGGCGATCCAGAAGAAATTGTGATAGGAGATCAATCAGAAGCTGATGTGGAAGTGGAGGATTTAGTAGCAAATCCAACGGATTGGGGAGATGATTTGCAGGACATTGTGGATGATATGGGTTATCTTAAGCCAAAACAATGAACCAAACGAACATTGTTGAGGTCCATATTAATTGGTTGTGCTAATGCTAAGACTATTCTACTATTTGTTGGTCTCTGCAACTCCATCTACTCGTGTGTTGCTGTGGTATGTCTACTATTTCTTGTTTGGTTTGTTTGTACATTAAGCATGTATAACATACGACTGATATTGGGACACATGGTTTGTCATACAGCTGAAGAGGGAGTGGTGAAAGTTGCAGAGAGGCCAACATTTGTTATTGTTCTGTATCCTTAAGTCTTATGATTAAGATTTTGTTTTCTTTTATTATATACCATTTGATCATTTGCTTCTGTTTGTTTGTTTTGCAGGACAGACTGATTGGAGCTTTATCATCTAGTTCATACATGTACAGAGTGTGCTTAGTTATGCTTCGTAATTTGATTGGTTGTTGATGATCAATATTGATATATAGTGATCAAAATGGCCTTTCATTTTAGTTGATTATCACTGAACTTGGGGTACTAAAGAGTATATGTGTCAAGAGTTGGGCCTTTGTGGGCTGGTTATGGGGTCTGCATCTAACACTCGATCTGGTCCCAAAATGAAACAGCACTTCTATTACTGTAATAATATTTAGAGTATTGATATCTGTAACTCCACTCCAAAATTCTTTTAATTTCAGTATAAGGATAAAACACTTCAATATAAGGATAAAACATTTCAATTTGTTAAAAATAATTTATTTATTTTAATTATTTTTTAAATATATTTAATAATTTTGAATATATTTTTATTATTAAAAATTAAAATAAATTTTATAAATATATTAATTTAAATTATGATATCCAAAATTTTTATTTATAAAAATATATTTCAATTTAATTTATTAAATTTTGTAAAAAATAATTTTAAAAATTTATTTTTAAAAAATATATTTTTATTGAATATAAATAAATTATTTATTATTATTATTATATATATTTTAAGTTTAATATAAAAATAAAACTTTAAATTTTTATTATAATTTTTTTTTTTTTAATAATGTTGAGGAGATTATGGTACTTTTTAACAGCTTTTTGAGATGTAAATACAAAATGAAAGGGTGGAAAAATCAGCACTCTTATCTAATGAAGTCCATAAATAATAAATTACCTTTATTTTCTTAAAAATAGAGGGGAAGCGCATATAATTGATTCTGATTATAGTCCGCCCATTATCTACTTTCTACAATAGTAAATGGAATACTACATATGTCTACCGTAGTACATTTAAATATAGTTTATTATTGTTGATTAAAGCAATGTGCCACCTGCCTTATTTTGTTTATTTTTTTAATTGTCAACATTAAAAATTAATAAAATATATTAATATATGATAAATTAAATATTAAAAAATATTTATATTTACAAAAATAATAGTTTATAAGTGTAAATAAAACAAAATACATTCAAGTTGGACTTCACTAAATGAAAGTTCATATAAAAGTCCATATGAAGCATAAAGTTGAAATTCATACGTTGGTGTTTTATTAACTTTTTAAGTTTTTTTTTTAAATTTTTTATTTTTATTTTTTAAATAGTGTGATTCGTGGTAAATTTAAAATTATTCAATTTTTGAAATTGTTAATATTACCTTTCAATTACTTACATTACTACTATCCATAGACGCACATAAACATTTATGACATTTATGTAAGTATATTATATAGGGTAATTATAAAAAATTCATATAAGTTTGCAAATTTTTCAAAAAAAATCGCTTTATTTTTATTTTTTTCCAAAATACCTTTTTTTTTTTTTCTTTAAGTTCGTTTACCCACGTTAGTTATTGTTGGGCACTAAATAATATTAGGGATAGAATAGTCATTTTACTGTTTATATTTTAAATTTTTTTTAAAAAAAGGAAACGAATGGAGAATGGAGGAGGTTGCGGCATATCACTCCTTCTACTCTCACCATTTTAAACATGAGTGTAGGTCGTGAAATTATACATTTATATTTACTAATATTTAAAAAAAATGTAAATTTTTAGGTTAATTCGTCATCTAACAATACACATTCTAATTCCTATGCAAGCTTGAAGAATGTATTAGATCTAAAAAATTAAAACAAACTAATCCAAGTGTTAAACCTCAAGAAGTCATCAAATCTGAAAGTTATTTAGACAAAACACAAGAAAGGCATTTGGTTGTCGAAAATTGCTCTTTTTCTTCCTCTATTTCTTCATGACTTCGTAATCAAGTTCAGGAGGCAGAGGTGTATGTAGTTGCGCAAACATTAATGGCAAACCTATAAAGTTTAAGAATCGAATGTGTCATTGTGGTAGAAGAGCAGATGTAATGATCTCAGCTTCTCAAGACAATTCTTGGAAACTATTTTTCAAGTGCAAAACTTGTGAATTTTTTATGTTCTGGGAACCAGACGTAGACGAAATTGGAAATGGGTTGCTGACTCGGAGATTCCACGATGAAGTTTAGTCATCAAACTGTAATGAAAATTGTTTAAAGGCAATAGATCAACTACTGGTGGAGTATGTTAAAATGATTGAAAAATTATTGTCATGGTTGATGGTTCTCTTCCTAATATGTTTCTTGATATTATGTATATTGTTATGCAAATGACAACCATGTTTATACGCAATGTTGTAACATTTTGAAGAGTGGATGAAATGAATGAAAAATTTTATTCACAAATGATGGATGCTTACAGAGGTAGTTAAATGAATGAATGTAATGGTGAATAAAAGTGCATAAGAGTGCCACTAATTGAGAAGTTGTCATTAAACCATTTAATTACATAAGTATTTTCTAGGTACAAAATGTAGTTTCAAAAGAACTATATGTACTACTACATAGACAATATCCTAGAAAACTTGGTTACAACGTTGAACCATATTCATAGTGACAATAATCCCAGTAGCATTTTTTACCCAACATAAATAACATCCTAGACTTGGTCATTACAACATATTTCCATCAGCATTAGTACTACTACATGAACAAAATATTTAAATATGGTAATTACAACCATACCAATGCTACATAAACAAAAATATGGTAACTACAATCATGAACAGAAACACAACTACAAAAAAATAAAAATAAAAATAAAAAATGTTAACCACTAAGACACCATATTAAATTTACAGTATTTTAGTCTTGTTATTAGTTGAAATGTCAGCTGCTGTAATATCAACTCTAATGGAATGATTTGCTATAAGTGTGGACTCTTGTGTACTCATCAATTGACTAAGAGAAAATTGAGTTTGAGACGTTTTTCCTGATATACCATTTGTTATCTTTTTTTCTTCCGTTTCTTTAAAACTCGAATTAAAAGAATCAGATAGAAATTGTAAGTTAGTGTGATTACAAAAAAAAAATCTCATAAACGATAACAGATATACCTTTTTCTTCCCTTTATCAGCTAAACTAGAAGCACCATATGGCTGGCCTTGTGATGGTATAAAATTCTCCGTGGACTCTTTGATAATAATACCCCTGCAGCAGGAAAAATATTACCTATCTGCTTCTTCTACCTCTGATACAATATTTCAATTAATCCAGAAAAAATATCAACAAGATAGCAATCCATATATTGTTACTAATTGCAAGTTATTTGTTATTGTTACCAATTGCAAGTTGTTCTCTGACACTATAGGGTTTATGAATGCTGAGGTTAGAGAGATATGTTGTAACATGATTAGTTGTTCCATTGTTAATAAACAAATGGGGATCTAAAGTAAAATTAGTTGATATAGCACCAAGTAGGCTTGTTGATGTAGTAGAATGATGTGTCAAGTAGGCTTGTTGAGAGAAGAAGTAATAGCTTATGCTCTAGTATTAGGTTTGTTGCCCTTCCAACGTATATCGAAACACTTGTAGCACTTACAGACCAAATGACTAAGTTCCTGACATATAGAAAATATAGCATATTATTTCTATCCCTCGCCCTCTATTTTCTCTGTCTCTATAAGGTCTATTTTCAATAGTAAAAATATTAGATTATGGTGAGTGTAAGAGACCATATCTGTAGAAGTAGAAGAGATATTGATATGAGATTGAGCGTGTTGTTGCTCAAGACTAGTCTCATGCATCATAAAAGTGTATAGAACATCTTGTAATGATGAAACACTATGGATCTAGTTAATAGGCCACTACATAGTCATATTTGCTGCCAGTACAATTCAAAGCACCAAGTATTAGCTTTTGCTTTGAAACAACATGTTTTGAGACTTTGAGAGAACAACTCGTGGTTTTGACTTGTTGAATATAGTAAGAGATTATTGAAGCACCTTTTTGTAAAGATGATAATCACTGCTTAAGCTACAAGTCTTTCACAATAGATGTTTCAGCCTATAAACTTACAATGATTTTCCTTAGTTCTTTAGATGGACTGGTATGACTTACCTGTTCAATGACAGACTCACCAATGGAGATGAGTAACTAGCAAAAAAGGAGTTGATCTACTCAAATCTAAGCTTTTTATCATGATTTGGGGTAGAATAATCAGCTGAACCATTTGGGTCAGTTGACAGAATAAATGCTAGCGAAGAGACATAATCTTGAGAGATGTAAGCTTCCAGATCCAAAGCTGATACAACTGCTAAAATTTGAGGCCTCTAATTAAAAGAGTTATTCTGGTTAAGATTCAATGGAAGATTGAAGTTTAAAATTTTGAATAGTACAGAAAATTTAAGAGAATGAGATATGAAGGTCGTGTTGTACTTTAGATCAATAGGTGAAGAAAAAGCAATCATGATTTGCGATTCGTCAATAAAGGTCGGATACTATATAAAGAGTAATAAAATTTTTACATCGGTGTAAAAATGCATGATAATTTTTATTAGGGAGGAATCCTAAAAAGTCATGAAGGTTTGCTAAAATACCAAAAAAAAAAAATACACTTGTTTCATAAATACCAAAAAAAAACACTTTCTGATATTTTTAGTAGATTTTTTGTGTAATGTCCTTTATACCCCCAAAAATAAATCCAAAAACATCCAAGTTTAATTCTAAGTATAATTTTTTTTTAACAAAATTGAAACAAATAAACTGAAATAATTTATTAAAAATTATAATTTAATATAAATATATTTATATATAATTCTAACATATCATCTTCTACTCATTTATATATTTCATTATTTTTCAATTAATAGATGAATTTTTTTTATTTTCACTATAAAAGATATGATTTTATATAAATTCATTAAAAAAAACACATGAATGAAGTGTTTAATAGTTAATAATTATAAATATTTTGAAACAAATTCATAGATTCACAATTTAAATAAATTGTTTTTAATTTTAAAAACTATCCATTTTAAAATTTAATAACTAAATGATGGACATTTTGAAAAATTAATTATATATTCAAAATTGAAAATTTTTGAAACAAACCAATTCAAAATAAACAGATTGTTTCACATCAGGTTGACATATGTGGATTTTTTAAATCAAATTTTTTGTGTGTTCTTTTAATTATTAGCATGATTAATTGGCAACATTACATAATTGTCCTTGGTCAATGCCAAATTAGATAAAAGTGGTTTTTCCTCTATTTCTAATAAACTTTAGTGGGTTTTTGGATATTTCTAAAATAAGTGTTTTTTTTCTTTTTTAATATTTTGACAAACCCGTGTAAGTTCTCCCTTTTTATTGACATTAAAATGAATTTGCATATAATCTATCAAATGTTATTTGAGCATTGATTTTAATTTGTTAATACCTAACAGCCTGTGACATAATTCCAATAACTATTTTGTCAGATATTGTTATTCTATTACACATTAGGTGCTGATCAAATACTACGCAAGTATAGAATTAATCTGAATCTTATAATATGCAAGAGAAGGTTGCAGCTGCTCATGTGTCTAACCATTTAGACTCATATGAGTTAGTCCAGAGTTATGAGTGGTCCTTCTAATATTTTGAATCTCCCTTGATCTAATTGAACCATTGTAAAGAAGATTGCCAACAGCGATTGGCCCTCCAAAGTAAAAGAATCTCATCTTCCTTAAATAACATAATTTAGCATGTCTAAACTCCTAAATATCCGGAACTTTCAAGCTTTGACAGTGTTGAACATCTATTTGTCAATTGATTCTTCTACTCGATTAAAGAAAGCAGTACATACCATGCTCACATGCATGAAAAAACAAAACGAAATCAATCTTTCTAATCATGGATATATAACCAACCGTTGAACTCTAAGCCTCCACAAGACAAACATAATACTAATAGATTAATGCAAATGAATTTGATACCAGGAAGAGTGATTTAGATCATCATTAGCAAACTTGAAATCTAAATATCAAATCAAAAGTATTATTGGATCATTGGTCCTAGTGGTTGCGACTTTTTTGCCTCAAAGAATCCCACTTTAGTGACGATTTTCATTTTTCATTGGCCCAAAATGCACATTCAACTGTAACTAGCTAATCTTTATTTTCCATTTCTTCTAATGAATCTATAAATCGCTACTTGCCATATTTACATAAATGAGGTAACGTAGATGCATGATAATAAAGCCTTCACCAACCACGTGTACGGTGTAGATATAAATACAGATGAATTAAGACCGTACACTACATCATGAGCCGACAAAGATTCAGAACATGACATCATCAAAACCCTACTTTACTAGTAACTGTCAGTTCTCGTAGCATCACCTGCATGTCATTTTATTTACCACCTTTGTCTAAAAAAACCCAACCCGCATCTATCCGGGTAATCGGGTACGGATGATCCTATCATTGTATATATTATTATATATTTTGTGGCTTCTGGAAGAGTACGGCGGGATGTGGTTGCTCACGTGGGAGCTGTTCCTTAACTAATCGTGTAAGATAGGCTAAGTTACTGCAGTTTCTTTTCCCACGTACCTCACAGCGCGTGTATAACAAATTCAGAAATTATTTATTTATTATTTTTTTAATTGAATTAATTATGCAGCAAGAAATGGAATTGAAATAATCCCAAGGTATGTGACGATGATGGGTTCCAGCTATACTCCTATAAATTAACAACCTAGTATTAACCATTTAAATAAACTTATCGATTTGAATATTATTTTATAAAAATAATAATAATAATGTTGAATATTAATTTATAAAATAATAATAATAATAAATTTTTGATGATGTGTCTTTAATTGAGGTGTCTGACTATGTGGATTTACCAGGGTTACGTACAGATTAGTTTCGTTGACTATTTACATTTATTGATTTGGTTGATAAATGAAAAAGACAGTGAGATGAGTACTTAAAAGTTTTTGCCTGGTGAGGTATTGCCTATCTCATTTGGGTCAGACTTCATCTAAAGCTGCATCATAAATAATTTCTCACTTCAACTCATTTATTTATCAATTAATTTTTGTACTCTTTTCAACACAATCCATTACTTCTTATTACAATCTATGATTTTCTTCTTCTTTTTTTTTTCTACTTAAAAGAGAAGTAGAAATTACTTATCTAATTCATGTTTATGTATAGGTCATATCGTTTCTTTTTATAAAAGATAAAAATAAATAAATAAACATGGACGAAAATGGTATGTTGAGTGCACATTGAATAAATATACATAATCCTTCCGCCTCCACCCAACCAAACGTACTATTGTAAATCATAAATAGATGTGCGAATTTGTATATTAAATAATAAATTTAAATTAATTAATTAAAAAATACTATATTTTATAATATTTTTAAAATTTTATTTTTATATAATATTTTTAAAATTTATTTTTTATTTTCTAACTTTTATTTATATTTATAATTTTGTTTTAAAATCTCAAAATAATACTATTTAAAAATAATCAAATTTATAATTTTATTTATCTGCAAAAAATTTTATGGTAAAATTGTGAAGGTCATTCTTAAAGTTGTATTTTAAAAATAAAATTTTACGCTTAAAAAATATAAATAATTTTTTTTATTTAAATTGTTAATTTTAAAATTTTATTAAATTCATTTTATATAATTTTTTCTATTCTTATCATTTTTATTTATAAAAATATTATCGTATAGAGAATTAAATTTGAAAATGGATAATAAGTTATTAAATATTTATTGCTGTTATTTTTCTTTAAAAAAATCGAATTTACTTTTAAATGGTTAGGTGTGGATGGAAAGTTGACTTGTAGGGTGATTGATGGCATCTTAAATTTCTTCATTCAATATCAATAGAGGCAATAAATAAGCATTGGGAAATCAAAGTGTGAAAATGTTGGCATTCAATATGCTCAGTTGATGATGTTAATACTGACGACAACTTGATAAAGATTTTGACCCCAAAAAATGCAAACATGACGATGAGTATCACTTCCACAAGCCAAACCCATCAGGTTTTTATTTCTTTTTTGCTTTTCTCTTGGTTACCCAATCACACATACCTTTTCTTACTCATTAAGGACACCAAAGAATAGTATACCAAAAGATGAAAATGGTTCTTTACACTTGATGTGACTATATAAAGCTTACCTATATTATATCATTTTATTGTATTTTATACATGGTATTGTTATGTCCAATTATTGGATCTTAATAGCACAAATCTCAATAGTGTTAGGAATAATGCATATGATGTTAATTTTATATGTTACAAGTTGATAAAGTTTACGAAATAAAATAGTTAATGCAGTTAAACTAAAAGGTTATGTCGGCATGAGTTTTAGTATTATAGTATGGTATAATTTTATCGACAAAGACGTAATGTTAATTATTTATCATCAACAGTTTGTCTGTATTCAGCTCAAACGTGCAAAGCATGGGAAATCTAGTATCCATGTCTATGATTTCGTACTATAAATATATAGGAGGTACAATACATTTTGTATTTTTAAATTGGATGGTATTTAAAATAATTTGTTGATTATTTAATTATTACCTAAATGAAAATTCTAATTGTTATATCTAACCTATGTGATGATTTTACTCTTTTAAGATGATTATTACTCAGGTGAAAATGAGTTAAAAAGTTGTTGGTTATATTGTTTCATGTTGTCATGTGCCTAAATAAATATCTCCCTAAACATAAACTGAGAAAGCTGATAATGTCTTGTACCTATCCCTCTTTTCCATTTTTATATCAAAAGTTATGATGAGGTGGTCTCCTCTTGCACCAAAATATCTAAAAAATATCTTATCATTTTGTAAATAAATAAATTCTCAATTTTAAAAAATTATTTATAGTATATATATATATATATATATATTCCAGATTATGTTTATTATTTTTAATATTTTTTATTTTTAAAAGCAGATATGATTAATTAATAAAAGTAAAAATAAAAATTATATTAATACCGTCTAAGTATATTTATTAATTTAGAAAATATTATAATTTTATTTTATTTATTATTTTTTAAAGTTGATTTTTTATAAAAAAAAATATATATTAAATAAAATTGTATTTTTTAATGTTTGGTAACAAACTTATTATTATAATGAATAACCATATAATTACTTTGGGGTTCAAATTTGAATATTCAAAAATATATACCATATGAAAAAATTTCTATTTGAAAACAAAAATTTTGACATTAAATTAATGAAATAATCAAATTTTACTTATAAATAATAAAAAAAATAAAATTAAAATTATCTTAAAATGTTATCATATAAAATTATGTACATATATATATATATGTATATATATATATTAAAATTATTCTCACAATATGTATATATATATTAAAATTATTCTCACAATATGTATATTATATTTGAAACATAAAATAATAAATAATTATAATATTTTTATTTTAATCATAAATTATTTTAATATATTATTTTCAAACATACAAATTTTAATAAAACTAAAAGTATAAATATAATAAACATTTCATTCATAAAATAGTTATGATGAAGTAAAAATCACTGATCAAAGAGTTATTATATATTTTAGCATCATCAAATAAGAAAATTATTAAAATATTTTTAATAATATTAGAACATAATATGAATCTCAATGGAGAAAAGAGCAGGTAGGCATGATCTGAATTATCAAACAAATCTTCCTTTGTTAGCCAGAAGTGAAGGATGGGATGGAGCCATATATTTATTTCTTATTCAAAACATTTAAATTTGTAACTATATTATTTAGGGGTGAACGAAATTATTCGGGTAATAAGGTAATACGGTTAATTTGGGTATTTGAGTAATTTGGTTCGGTCAACAAATATTAATCGGATAATTCGGTTAAAAGTTATTAAAATTTTGGATAATTCAAATAATTTAGGGTAAGATGAATTTTGGTCCAATTAACCTAATTACCCAAAATAAATTAGCAACATAAAACAAGTATATGAATTAAGTATAAACTAATAAATCATCATTTTCAAACCACTAATTAAATTAATATCAACAACTACATTAATAGGCATTTAACTGTATAATATATCCAAAACTAATTAAATAAAAATCAACTTTGTACATATTTCGATTTGGTGGATGACTTCAAAATCCTCTTCATAACACTTGATTGGTATGCGCCTCAACCCATCTTGAGAATAAATTAGAGCTTGTACCATTTTTGGAGTTAATGAAGCTCTAAAATCATCAATAACCATTCTTCTCGTGCTAAAAGTAGATTTTGAAGCAACTGTTAATATTGACATGGCAAGGATACCTTTTGCCATCCTTGAAAATATTAGAAAGCGAAGGTTATATCTTTTCCACCAATCTAATATATCAAAATCATCATCTTTCGTTCCATTCACTCAAACAAATACATCTCTAACTCAGAGTCTTGAATATCTCCCACTTCAAATGACATTTGTTCTTCTTCCTTTTTTTTTTTTTTTTTTTCTACTTGCCCAAATAATTGCTTTTTCCCTCTCACCAACTTATTTACTACACTTACATTGGTTTATAAGTTGTCATCGCTAGTCAAGGAAGCTGTTGGTGCCTTAGTAACTTGTTATATCTTTTTATATTCCTTAAAAACAACTTCAGCGGCTTGTTTGACCATTGTATTATTCTTTCACCCTTTTCTCCATACATACTCTTAAGAGTATGAGAAATATACATAAATTTACTACAAGGATCAAGCAAGTTGTCACATACAACATCGTATTCATTTTCTCTATATCATCCTAATATTTGTAGACTTAGCTTGCATATTTAAAGTCATATCTACTAATTCATCATCATTACTTGAAAGTCACCATTGCATAGCTTCATGAACATCATATATTTCGTCAAAAAAAAAAATTCGAAGTAACATATAAATAACTAGAAGAATGAATATTTAGTTCATAAAAGTTCTCTAAAACCCTTACCAATCGACCCATAACTTCCCAATCATTTATAGTGGGCAAGCCTACTTTCCCATGAGGTCCATCACTCATAAAATCAGCCCTGAAATTAAAATCACAATCCTAATATCTATCAAAATAGCCCGATAAATTTGAGCAGTTTTTAACTTTGTATACATCGAATTCCATCTTGTTGGAACGTCAAGGCATAGTGATTTTTTGGACTCAAGCTTTTCTTCCAAACAAAACTCCTCAAAAAAATTTTAGCCTCATTGGTGATTGCCTCACATATCTCATCATTATTCTAACTCTCTCAAACAGATTGATTCATTTCTCTTAAACCATTTCTAACCACCGAGTTAATTATATGAGCAACACATCCCATATGAACATACTTTCCCTCATAAATAACAATATGCCAAATCACAAGTCTTATTCTTAAATAAGCTACAGTGTTATCATTAGAAGATGCATTATCAACCATTATTGAAAAGACTTTATTGATACCCCAAGAATTTAAATACTTTTTTATTATTATCAAAACCCCTGCTTCTTCACCCTTATGACTTGGAGATGGTATAAAATTCAAGATACATTTATGCAATTTCAAATCTTCATCAATATAATGCCGAGTCAAATTCAAGTATTAGATTCTTTGATTAGAAGTCCATAAATTAGTAGTCAATGACCAGTTTGAGCAAAACACATAACTAACCTAGATTTCTCATCCATGTACAGTTTCAAATAATCTCTAATTATGGTAGTTCTGGAATGAACATGAAACTGATGGCATATAACATGCATAAATCTACTAAATCATTCATTCTTTACGAATTTCAATCAATGATTTTCTAGCGGCATCATAATCAAACCTAACTTCAAAAAATATTTTCTCACTCCCACCTATCTCACTCTGGCAATATTCATCAAATAGTATGATTTTCAGCAACAACAAAATTCTCAGAATTATTTTCACATTTTTTCAGTTGCCTATTCATGCCATAAATGCCATTCCTAGAGCTATTGCATGCATAATTAGCACCACAATGATTACACTTAACTCTTTCATTACCTGATTCATCCGTAGATGGGGTGAAATGGTCCCAAGTTTTTACTCTTTTCTCCATAACTTTTCGCTTTGGTCATGAAATAGAAGGTTGAGCAAAGGATTGAGAAGCATGCTGTGTACAAGGCTGGTTTGGCATGACTGGTTCAGATTTGTGCTCCTCATTAATTAAATCCAGTTGCCTCTGTGGTGAGGAAGATTGACTAATACTGGTACATCAACACGCACATTATCAGTTAAGGTTACAAAATATGATATTGAAATAAATAAACTAGCTAGCGAATACTAAATTAACGGATTGTATATAGTTCCTTCTAATAAGTATCTAAATAAGTGACTTATAGACTTGTTAACAAACAAATAGAGACTAATAAAAATAACTAAAATAATTTTGTTTGTGTTAATAACTATTTGTACAAACAAAGATTTGATAACTAATTCAGGTGATCATTAATTTATGTAGTTAAATCTCCAATTTAACCTTAAATTAAGGTTTTTATCAGAAACTAAACAGCAATCTGAATATATCATGGGCATAGATGATAAACACTAGAAGAAACTAAAAAAAAATAGCTAAAGAAAGAGTCAGCTGATGTAGAAGCATGCGAGTGAGGACAAAGCATGCTGGAAAGTGTAATGGTGGTCTCTGGGGCTAGTGGTCAGCCTTAAGACCGGTCAAGTAATGACGTGGCACCCTGCCACCACGCCTCGGGTCATCCGGGGGCGGGGGCGGACGTTACTAATGGTATTAGAGCAACTCTACGACCGCCAGTATGCCTGTGGATGGAAGAGCCCAGGGAAATTGTCTAGCGGAGGTAAATGGTCTCGAAATGATGTGGGTCAACCACAACGAGGATGTCGTGTCTTAAGGGGGGTGAAATGTAACACCTCATATTGAGACAGGGTTAAAAGGAATCGAATTGCTACTCGTATCACCAATGTGCACATTATTTTTTGGGAGCCCAGAATTTAAGAAATCTAAAGTTAAGCGTGCTTGACTTGGAACAATCTTGGGATGAGTGACCTTTCGGGAATTTTTTTCGGGAAGCATGCGAGTGAGGAAAAAGCATGTTGGAAAGCGTAATGGTGGTCTGTATGGCTAGTAGTTAGCCTTAAGACCGATTAAGTAATGATATGGCGCCCTGCCATCACGCTTTGGATGGGGAAGATATAATCAGACTTATAAACTATAGGGCCGAGCACAATAGGTGATGAAATTTTACTTACGTTTTCTTAAACAACAGTTGCTGATATAGAGACAGAGAGAACCCTAAATCTGATGCCAATGTGAAGATACCTTTAAGTCGAAACCCTTCTTTCAACACACGTGGTGGTTTTTTGAATGAGAGAATCGGAGAAGAGGACAGTGAGTTAGTTAGAGTTGTGATTGATATGAATTTAGGAAGAACAACGCTATATTAAGAAGATTAATAGATTAACGTTGAGTATCATTTTATTGATTCAAAAATGAAGGAGTTTACTCACCTCTGATCCGAGAGGACGATAAGTGGCCAGATCAGAGAGATTAACGAAAAGTTTAAAAGAGGATTGACGGAAGCGATTTAGGGTTAGGTATTTTGCTTTGCTAAAAAATTCGAGAGTTAAATTTGGGAACGTGTGAAGACACTTACTATGTTATGCGGTAACTAAAGTAATCATTCGGGATTCGGTAAATTTACCGAACTGTCCTGAAATAACTCGTATCAAACCGAACTCAAAATTTTGGTACCGTGTACGAGCCTAAAATTTTCTATCTGAAAATTTTGTACAGTTCAGTATAAAACAACCTGAATAAACACTCTTAGTTCTAAGAGACGAGTCTAGTGGTGGTGGACTGTTGGTGATTTGGTGACCAAACGAAAGAGAATCAATGAAGTGCGAATTTGTTAAAAATTATTTTTTTTATAATTTTTTCCTTTTTTCAGCTATCGATTGCCTACAAATCACCACCATTCGACTTTCTTTTGGAGCTTTATCAAAGTCCAATAGTTTTTTTGAAAAAATTTTAATATAACGATGATAAAATGTGAAAAAGTGTTAATATAAAAGTGGTAATGGAGATCATTAATAATATAATAATTTCTTTAGAAAAAAAATTGAAAATTAGATGAATTTTCTGAAAATTAATCTCAACTGCTAGAAGCTAAATTTTCATCAAAAGTTTAGATTTATGCATTTTTTTCCTCGTTAATTTATCTTTTTGAATTTTTGGATGAGTGGTTGAAGTAAAAAAAAATACACAGAATCTGTTTGGTATGATTTATACAAGCACTTTTACAGCTTTTTGAATCCAAAAGCACTTTTCGATACTATTTGATTAAAAATTCAGAAAATTTTTATAGATTGGAAAAATGCTTTAGTGAAAAAAATTAAGGTGATGCTTCTATTAAAGTACTTTTGAATTTTTTTTTTCTTAGGTTAGAATTCAAAAATATAAGCAACAGATTCATAAATTTTAACCAGAGTTTTACATATTGAAATCTCATTTAATACATCAGTTGAGATGCATTAGTTCTCATTAGATGCATCTTGGGAAATCAAAACCATTTACCTCAAAAATAAATGCATTTCAGTTTATTTAAGGATTCTATTTAGAGTTCCTATGTATACAGGTAATTAAAAGGTGGACCATGAAATGGCGATGCATGCAAAGGTCCCCTACATTTATTATTTACCACCACCACCATCAACGGTGCTCTTCCCACAACGACGTAATGACGGTGGGCCACAGCATCATCGGCCGATCCTACATGGCCGTCTCTCATTAGCTCAACCATCCCATCTCAAAAGCTAAGTGGGACCCATTCATTTAAGCCCACGATCTCCATAGCTGGAGGAAAGTAAATGAAACAGCCACGTGTCCGGCAGAGAACGTCAGGGTGACGAGGAAAGTGTAGTAATTTAATACAAGAGATGAGAAGATGATCTCATGTTATTGCAATGGAGAGAAGTGGGGTCCGCAACCCAATAAGCAAAGCAAAGCAGGCAGGCACCATATTAACTTCCACGTCAGCTTTTATTAACTGCACATTACTTTTGTATTTTGTTACGTCACGGTTCAATACCAGGGTTCCACGTCCAGGCCAATGTGACATCATCACATTTACTTGGTATCACCACACCCATGTGACTGCTACCCTCCACGCCAAATTTTCATATCATAATTCACTCCTCACTGCTGCTCGTGTACTCAACGCTCCAATCATCGATTCTGTTATGCTAGTTTAAGCGATTATTTTATACTATTAATTATTTTTAATGACAAAATAACAATTAAATTAATTTGAAACTTTTTATTTATTTTACCAATATAATTTCTATGGTTGGGAACTGAATCTGATCGGACATTTATCATTTATAACGTATTTCAATAAAAATTATAACATATTGGTATTAAATTATTTATATATATAAACTTAATTATATTCATTAGCACATATTTGCACATAAAAAAATTAAAATATTACAGGAAGTTTTATATAATAATTATTATAATATATGATTTTTAATACTTTAATTAAAATATTTTTTTAATTTCATTAATTATAAATTATATTAAAATAAATAAAATTATAAATAAAATTAATATAAATTTAGTCCGTATATTTTATATTATAATAAACAAAATTATTTTATATATAAATAGAATGTATAAATTTTAAAAGATTAAACTTTTAATAGTTTTTATATTATTTTTTTATAATAAATATTCAATTATATTATTTTTAAATTTTAGTATGAACTTTAAAAGTTATTTATAATTTTGTTTTAAAAAATATGTATCAATTGAAGTAATTAATAATAATAATAATATAAATTTAAATCTTGAACAAATAATAGAACATAAAATGAAAATTAAATACCATCAACTAAAAAAATTAAAAAAAAAAAAAGAGAATCCAACAAAACCTAATTTAAAAATCCGCAAGCAATTGAAAGAATATTTAAAGGGTATAATTCAAAACTAGCCGAATTAAAATCAACATTCAAACATTGAATATGCTTTCGACTACTATCTGATATAACATGGAATACTGTCACTTTCTTTTCACCCCAAAAGGCAATTAAATAAAACAGTCTCCACACCATGATATAACGTGATTAATCCTAATTTAAATTAAAAAAAATATAAAAAAAAAAGCGAATGGGAAAGAGAATATTCCATAGAGCGTGAGCAAACGAGCGCGTGAGGGAGGCGATAACAGTGTGAAAGTGTTAATACAAGTAAAAAACAGTAGTTTATGATGTAAGCAACCACATCATAAACAAAGCCAAAGGCAAAAGCTTCTTCACTCGCTCCGTTTATAAAATCCCACACACCACAACTCCCACGCTTCTCTCCACTCGCTCTCTTCCGTTGACATAAAACAAAAATAATCAATCACTCTCTCAAACCAACGATGCAAGGCCTAAGGCAGCAGCAGTATCATCAAAACGACAACGTAAGACTCGATCTGACGCCACTGTCGCCAACCGCAACCACCACGAGCTCCGCCACCAACCTCTCAATCGACGCCGAGGAAACCGCCGAAGCCAAAATCCAACGCTTGATAGCCGAGCACCCGGTGATAATATTCAGCCGATCATCTTGTTGCATGTGCCATGTCATGAGGAAACTTCTGGCCACTATCGGAGTCCATCCCACGGTGATCGAACTCGACGACGATGAGATCTCAGCTCTTCCACCACCGGCGGCTCCGGCTGTATTCATTGGTGGGTCTTGTGTCGGAGGTCTCGACTCTCTTTTCGCCCTCCATCTCAGTGGCGACCTTGTTCCTAAGCTCGTTGAAGTCGGTGCTCTCTGGGTCTAAGGTTAAACGAAAGAAATCAATCTCATTATAAATTAATTAATCTCATGAATTTGTCTAATTAGTTTTTTTTTTTTTCTTCTTCTTATGATTGTAAGTGAACATAAATTTAGGCAAATCCATATCAATATCAATATATAGTTATTAGTAATATAAATGATGATGGATTGTGGTGTCTATTTTATTGAATATTTTAAAGAGATTGATTTGATGAGAATCTGAGTTTAGTAAATTGGGGTGTTGAGGTTCTCTAGGGTTGATCTGGAGATGGTGAGTGAAGTAGTAGTGGTGGTCGAGTGGGGCCCAGAAGCAATAATTGAACAATCAGAGCCGTTGAAAATGTTGGGATAAAGAATGGTTTATAACGTGATCTGGATTTTTAAGGTGGAGATTGAGAATAATACTATACTAATAGTGACTGATTCAGATACATTCTTCCAATTATTGAAACTAAAATTCTCCTTTTTATACCTCTTCATCTCATTTTCTTATTACTTCACTTTCTAATATGTCTCTGCTGCTCTGACCATGTTATGTTTATGGTACAAGTAGTAACATATTGTTGTAAAGTCCATATGAAGGGTGATAATGAAATAGGAGGGTCCATGACAGAAGAAAGTGGGTATTGCACTGCAGTACTGTGAGGAGAAGAGATCTGATCTAAAAATAGTACAGGTGGAGGTGGGCACACATCCGCACATTCAGAATTACTTCTGCTTTTGACTTATAAAGCTAATGTTTTAAGATTAGTATGTCTGAGTTCCTCTTAGAAACTTTCTAAAAGATCATAAAAAGAATTTAAATATCACTAAAAATATTTTTCAAAAGCTAAAAGTTAAAACCAGTCGATCCAGATAGACTATGAGTTAGTTTGGTATGGTTTATGCACTTACTTTTACAATTTTCTGAATCCAAAAGTATTGCCCAATACTATTTGGTAATAAATTCATAAGTGTTTACGGACTGTGAAGGTGCTTTAAGTGAAAGTACTTGAGGTGTGATTCAAAATACTTCAAACTTCTCTTCTTTTTCTCATAAATCAAAAACACAAATTATCCTAAACATGCTTATATATATATTTTCTAGATAAAAGAATTAAATGTCTATTTGGATGAATTGACTTTTAACTTCTAAAACTGTTTCAGATGGTGTTTGGATAAAAAATACTTTTATCCTCCTAAAAGCTCTCTAAGACAAAATAAAAAATATTAACTTCTTACAAATAACTTCGTACTATTTTTTTTTCTTCAGTCAGAAGCTGGAAGTTAAAAGTAAAAGTAATCCAAACAATGCTAAATATCTTCTTCCAAGCAAATACATATATAGACATGATAGGATAGTACGGGGTTAGGCTTGTTTCGTTTCCAGTATTTAAAACATGTCTTGTGACAAGAGAGAACTCTTGATTTTCAAGAACTAAAGCCTTACCATACAACACAAGTATTAGAGAAGTTGACTAGTTTAGAGCCTTGTTACTTCCAAGTTCCATGCATACAGTACAGTAGTAGAGATGTAGATTAGGGTTAAAAGATGGAAAATGTAAATGTTAAAAACATAAGTGTTGCCATATGGGGAAAAAGAAGATGGGATGTTAATGGAGGGAAAAAGGGGTTATAATTAAGTTGGGGTCCATTTTTCCTTTGGGTTTGGAAAAGAAATGAATAAAAAGCTATGGCTGATGACACCCAAAACCACAACCATAAGAGTAGGCGAGTGCGTTTTCTCTTGGCTTTTGCTTTTGAATATAAATATTAATTGATTCACACATGCCATCCATGCAATGCTTTTCTCCCATTAATTAATTACATCTTGTGGCCCTCTTTTCGAATCTTTTAACTCTTCTAACCTAATTAGAATCTACCTTTGATTCTCCCTCACTTACTTCCATTTCTTTTCTATTAATTGTTAATAGCCAAAATTGTTTTAAATGGATCTTTTAAATTTTAAAATATAATTATATTGTCTATTTTTTAAAATTATACTAAAATAAGTTTTTAAATATTTAGTTTTCACTTTACAGCCGAATTTTTCAAAATATCTCTGAATTTTTACAGTTCATAGCGCTCACAGTCTCAGTCTGTGAATGACCTATGAAATAAAAATCAAACTTTAATTTTGTAAACTTTTCAAAACTGATCAATAATTATGTAGTAAATTTTTTATGGCCTATAAATTTTTTTTTCCAAGTTAATATAAATAGTAATATTTTTTTAAAATAAAAATAATTTAAATTTATTATAAATTATTTACATTTGAGAATTTTTTCAAGAAATGAATTTTTAAAAAATATGTATATATATATGTATTATTCGAAAATTGTTAATACAATCAAGTTTATTATATAATATATATTTGTATAAAAATAAATAGTTTAAAAGATGAAATTTATTTGTTCATAAAAATATTTATATATATTAAAAATATTATTTTAAAATTTAAATTTAATATATTTATTCTTATATATGTATGTGTATGGTAAATATATAAAAATAAAGAGTTTTTACTAAATTCAAATACTAAAATGATAATTTGAAAATTTTATATTAAAAGAAGAAATCTTATTAAGTTGAAGGGTCAAAGTTGCAATTTTACCTTATTAGTAATATGATAGTCTGCACTATATGATTTGTTTTTTGTCTCCTTTGTTAATCTCCTTCACTTATTTTGTTTATAGCAAAGAAAACACTTGATTAGGGTATTAATTCTTTTTGTCATTTTTTGAAAATAGTTTATCGACTGTCCTTATCAAATCACATAAGACATAATTTGATTGAAATCGCTTACAAATGATTTATGTTTTGTTCTTAATTTTTTAATAGAACATGAATCTACCACTAAATAGAATATTAAACATAGTACACTAGTTACTAGTGAAAGCCAAGAAGCTCACTAATGGTTGGGAGATTAGGGTTTTAGCACCTTTTCTCTTAAACACATTCTAAAAGTGTTATTAGAAGAAGCATCTTCAACCACTCAAGCTTTAAGAGATGTGAATGTGAAGTCATCACATCACTCAGAGCATACCTTTTCCCTTTGTTATATTTTTATATTATGAGAGTTCTCCCACTTGCTCATATAAATAGCTTTGGAAACATATACCTAATAATTGATGACAAAATTTGGTTGAAAGTTGAACCCCCATTCAACATCAAACCATACCACTTCAGGTAACACCTTCCCCAGTTGCCTTCCAAATCATAATAATATTTTAAATCATATAGCTCTTTTCAATTCAATCAAGATTTCATATGTAACTTGTGAAAAATGATCTTAACATGTATGATCAAAACTATTTATAACAGATCTAATATGGTTTCTGAAAACTACAAGTTATAACTAAGCAGTTTCTTTTATTTCTATCAACCAAAAAATGGTGTAGAATGTGAATTTTGAATGTAAAAAACCTAAGAAACTATAGTGGCAAATGAAATGTCATCAAGTTCATGCATGTTAGTCATATACCCATTTGCCTGCTACTTACAATGATTTCTTTTCCTGCTCTATTTTCTCATCATCTATCATCTCTTCTATCTAATTCTCATGCTGCTGTGAACCTGTAGTGACCAAAAAAAGGAAAAAACAAAGAAGAAAAGTGATTGTCTGTTACAACCTACCCCAATTCATGAACTTCTTGATCTCATCATACAAAACCAAGATAGCAGCTGCGCCAGTACTTCGAAACATGTTTGAAACAGCCCCGCGGTAGAATGAAGCTACCCCTTCGGTCCTATAAATCGTTTTCCAGCAATCCAATGTGCTATGATACATTGGCTTTTCCAAGCCAGATTGCATCATCATTCGTCGACGAACTGTATCCAATGGGTAGGATAACATTCCGGCTGATGTTGTGACTGCCTGAGCCACTACCCAGCGTTTCCACAATGGTAATTCGGGTTTTGAATCAGCTGACAGAATCTCTTTCATTGTATCAAAGCCTCCGAAATATAGGCCCCGGTGAACAACCATCCCTTGTAGAGATGCAGGAAGCCCTCTGTATATCCCCCAAATTCCATCTTTCTTGCATATGGTGCTTAGGAAGTGGTAGAAACCTCTGAATTGACGAACTTCAGTTCTTCCAATGTCCGCAGCAAGGCGAGTGTGAGCTATATCGAGCGGGTAGATTAAGATCAATGTAGTACAACCAGCTGCAGCCCCAGCGACGAAGTTGGCTGTCGCACCAGACATGATATTACCATCTTGATAGTGTCCATTTCTTAATATGTTTCTGTACAGATCCTGCAGACAAAACCAGGACAGTCAGAAACAGAAAAGAAAATTCCATACAATGCTTGTCAATTCATCATATATTCAAAGACCCTACATGAACTACGATTTCTCATGACAATCACTAGTTAAGAAAGATATCATTTCTCAATTTTACTAACTACAGCTTTCAATCAGACAAAGACGACTGGGCCTTTCATTTATATATTTGTTTAAACAAAGATACTGTAAGACTTGAGAAAAATCAAGTACGGAGATACAAAACCAAAACAGCAAATCCAATAGTTAAGTTAAATTACTATGTCTGGAGTTGTAAAACAATAGTTATTCACAAAACCCGTTCTGTACATCTTTTAGGTTCTCACATCATCTCTGTCGTGTTGACATTTTCTTTGATTTTGTTAACTAAAAGACAATGAGATTACTCAAAGGCTGCTATCTGGAAAAAAGAACTTCTAGATATAGGCTTGATCTTGGTGACATTACTCAAGAACAGATTCAATTATTCCAATATAACACCAACATGCAAGATGAATTCTATCAGAATTACCCAGTGCTCATAATCTTGTCTCTTCAAAGTAAATAAAAAGAGTAATTATATATCTCTAGATAATCTAGTCAGACTGAAGCCTAACATAAAGTATAACATATTTAGCTTTCATTACTTAGAATGAGTAAACACAAAAACAGTAAAAATAACCCTCCTTATCTAACTGAATTCATACAATTGTTTAGTCAGGTAATATCTGCACTTGTAGTACCAAGTTACAACAGCAATATTTTTCATAATTTTTAGGTTCAGCAAATACACACCATACTCTCACATAATAATTCCACAATAAATACTCCAAGCATAACATAATATGGTACGTATCATACACTACAAGTGATGATATTTTGTCAGACATTGATTTGTAGACTCAAAGTCAAGATTTCCCTAATAAATTCATTGCCTACTTTTTAACATCAAACAGGTTCCCAAACAGCTACTTTTCCAGATAAACTCCTACTTCCCTCAACATCTTCAATATTAAGATGTAATCTCTCAATAGCTCATGCAATCAACAGAGCTCACTGACCAAACAAGTTTAGCAGCCTATTAGATCCTATTAGGTAGTAGGGAAACACAAAAAATTGATCTCGTTCTTCTGCAGCCACTACTTGCTTAATGACATATAGAATATACTTGCCATCAAAACACCAAACAAAAATAAGTCACATTCTTCTTTAAAAAGTTTCTTGAAAGCTATAAATATCAAACATTTACAATGCTGATCATGTTCCTCAATAATCAGATAAAAAAACAGCCACCAAACACACCATATGTCAAGCCAGTTCTGTAAACTATTCCAAATAAATGTAGAACCATTCTAAAAGAAATAGAAGATTCAAATACTCTAACTCAGTGGAATAAACTATCTGAACAAAGTGAAGTGTTCATCACATAAATCCATAAACAAGCAATCTAATTCCTCAAGAATGAAACATCAATAATAAAATATCAGAATAAACAAGATTTGAGAATTCATCAAGACAATATGAAGCAAATATCTAATCTAATCTTTCAAGAATCCAAAACTAACAATTCCCAATTGTAAAAATAGAAACTTTAGTTAAGAGCAATAAGTACCTTAAGAGAGAAATTGAGAGCAACAGAAGGGTAATAGCGAAGAACACTACTGCCATTGCCTCTCCACAAAGACAAAACACCTTCTTCTCTAACCGTACGAACAATACAATCAAACATCCCTTTGAATCTCCTCCTCCCACTTCCAACAATCGCAATATTGCTCTCTTGAGTCTGCAACAAAAGCTTTGCCCTCTCAATTGGCGCCACAATCGTGTGAACAACACCACCCATCAAAGCCCCAGCCATCAGATCCTTATGGAAGTTCGTCAGCCAGTTGTACGACGGTCTAGATGCTTCGGACCCTCTCTTTTGCGGGTCCTCATCATCTTCTCTCATTCTCTCCTCTCCACTCCACCCCACTAAGCCCTCATTTCTGCAACCCATAACATTGTGTTATTAGTTAAACAAATCGGAAACGAGACAAAAAGATTCTATCTTTGATCCATATAAACACAATTGCGAGTACCCTTTTCAACACAACTTACGTATATTCTTGGCTTTCTTTGATTGTGTCGATTTTCTGATACAAGGAGCTCGCTTCAAATCAATAACGACGGGGACGAAAGCTGGTGGTTTTATCTGATTAATAATGTGTAAAAGGCGTATTTATTTGCCCATTTGTCATTCTTTATTGGGTTTTTATAGATAGATACCATTTGACCTCATGCCACGTTGTCTTTCTCTTCTCAACAGTAGCAAATGAAAAAGCGTTTTGTTCTCGTGAAATGAATATCTGCTAATGGAAATTAGGACAATTGTTACTTACTGTAACTATACGGACATCGATCCATTGTGCTTCTAAAAAGTGGATTTTATTGTATGGTTTATATACAATAGAATAAAGATAATGTGCTGACATAAATAAGTTCAACAGAGGTATATATGCTATGCAATAACAGGCAACAGCATATATGGTGGTCAGGAGATAAAGATTTTTATTTTTTATTTTTAAATTTTTTATTTTATGTGTTCTTTTTAACTGGTTCAATAGAATCGTTATTTAGCTAAAAAGGAAGTACATTAACAGATAATTAAGGCTGTGATAACCTCTCACATTGAGTCATTTCTGGGTTGATTATAAAATTAGGCCAATAATCTGACCTATATCCATCGCTTGGGTCTATATCTTAAACTTTCTTCCATGCCAATGACTGCTTTCTTCATGCTCCAAGCATTCAAGCTTGAAACAACTACACTAAGTGTTCCATTGTTGAATATGTAGAGGTGGGCTTGTCTGTCAGTAGCCAATTGTGGGTAAACTCTACAAGTGATACAAGTTTTTCCTCCCCCTCCGAAACTCTCAATTATCGAGTGGTCTATCTGTATATATTTCAAGCCATGTATCATTAGAACAAATGAACAATGTTAATAATTGTATTGAAAAAATGCCTGTTGTTTGTTAACATACCAAGCTTCTTATTGAAATGTTTACTTGGCTAGGATCTAAGTCCAGGAAAGCCCCATATGTTGTTTTATCTGTATCTTTTCTCAAGGAAGACCTAGTAGATATGTGAAGCAGTTAGTAAGAGTAGTGGTTTCACTTGAGGAAAATGAATACTTGGAAGATGAAAAATGATTGACCTGCTCTGGTCGCTGCACATAAGTATTATGTATCGATCATGTCCTTTGTAAACTCGAAAGAAAACTGCTGTCTGTTCTGTCAAGTTCTCGGTCGCCAAGGCTAACAAACCAAAAGGTCCTGATTTGCTTGAGATCAATGCATTTTGATCATTGCAGATAAGTTGGGGATCAACTTCACTAGGACTAATGAACTCATCCATCTTCTCTAATTCAGGCAATGCAAACACTACTTCTACATCCACCTTCAATGATACAAGTAGTTACAAAAGTACAAGGTCTTATATTAGTGTCGTAACAAATCAGATATGCAGTTGGGATTTAAAACCATGAATTCGACAACTTACCTGTGATGCAGTGATGCCTGATACTTCAAATACTGATCCACTTTCAAGTTTCTTATCTTGGATGCTGGTTTTCTTGCCACGCAACATTTCAATTTCTTCAACTGGCCACTGCACTAGCTGTTTTGTGCTTTCATCAAGCCAAATTTTCCTAGGAACAGACTGCAAAGAAATGTCCAGATACAAAATTTTCATCAAGTGCAATCATATCAATCATATCAATCACATACCATGAACAAAGCCTGTTCAGTATAATTGTATGCATCTAAACCATGGTAACTCTTAATTTTGGAAAGCTTACATGTTCTGAGCAAAGAACATGTCCTATTAACTTAAAATTACCTGGACTCCTGCCCATCCTTTCTCGATATCATTCTCGCTGCTGTCAGATTCATTTACCCAAGCCCACAATATCCTCCTGTTCTTGACACTGTCAAAAAAAGTTTTTGAAGCATAAAATTTCCCATAATCATACCTCAAATCCGAACTTGTTCCCTTGAAGTCATTCGCTGCAAACACCTTTTCCATCTGAGGATCATAAGTCCCTAGAACATAGTAGTCATGAGAATCATAACTAGCCTTCACAACATGCATCACACTCGGATTCAGAACAGAAGTATCAACCCCATTTGAGCCATTAATCGACACAGGATAGAAGTCCGGACATTCCCACATTCCAGTCTTTTCTGATGAATAAAGTGGCTGTGGAAGCTTGGTCCAATTCTGAAAATCCTTGCTTCGGTAGAGTATCGCCATGCCTTGGTCATTGATCTGACTTCCAACTATGACTCTCCATTCACCATCAGTACCCAGCCAAGCAGTAGTAGGATCTCTAAAATTATCTACCTTAACACCATTTGGTGGTGTCATGATCGGATTTCCAGAAAACTTTACCCACTCTTTAAGTAAAGGGTCTGATAGATTCTTAGGCATAGCTAAGTTCTGAACTTGACTTCCATTAGCATCAATTCCAGTGTACAGTATATAAGGTATATTTCCTGGAAGAATTGTGGTGGAACCAGACCAGACACTATTGATATCATATGGCTCCGATGGCCAAAGGGCATCATTCAAATGAAACCAATTGATGAGATCATATGAAGCAGAATGTGCCCATATCATTTTATCACCAAAAACTGGTCCATGAGGATTATACTGGTAGAACAAATGATACAGTCCCTTGTAATACATTGGCCCTATAATTGACAACAACCAAAATAACATAGAAAATTACTCCAATTGTGTATGAGAAACCCTTTAGAAGCAATACAGGGCCTCAATAAAAAATGCCCAGTTGAGTTAAAGAGTACTTATAAAATCTAAGCATTCACAAATATGGAAATAAATTACTCACTTACCATTAGGGTCTGATTGAATCCAAGCAGCCAATTGCACATTCAATCACCATAAGACCAAATTCAGAAAAGATAGATTAGAAGTGAAATTTGGAAAGTTAAGATGTACTAAGACACAACTTATGAAGAAGTTATACCATTGATCCAGTTCCTGGAAGGCTGGAAGTGAAAAGAGGTTCTGTAAGGCTGATCTGATGAAGTTGAGTACGATTGGAAGTTGTGTTGTGTCTGGTAACTGGCTTCAGTTTCAGCTCCATTGCTTATCAGAACAGAACATGAGATCAAAACTGCCAGAGTTGCAGCGACGTCCATGTTGCTTGCAATGAACATTTACACGCCTCTGAAGTTGGTTTATAGTTTGATGATGGTGATGTCATGTCGTGGGCATTGTAAGATTTTTGTTTCAAACAGTTAATGAAATGTCAAGGCTGTAATGATAAGTTGCAAAGTGATGTGTCAAAGGCCACACGGGCCACATGCAACCAGACAAGTTGAGTGAATCTCCATAAAACTCATTGCTTTCACCTTCGGGAAAATGGTAAGTGGTAGGACCACCGGCCAGTTCCAAATAGACTAATCAGTCATGCGCCATTTTTTCTTATGGAAATTGACTTGTGTTCTTTTCTCTCGTCCATATCTATGTTGGGAGTTGGCATGCTAACGTTTTCCGTCAGCATAGAGTGTTTATTTATTTATTTATTTTTTATTATTATTATTTTTGTAATTTTAGGGCGTCGGTAGGGATGACAAATAAATCCATAAACCCACGAATCCACGGATACCCTCCATTAAATCCACGATGGATTCGGGTTCGTGGATTTGTAAGTTTATGAATTTGGATATAATTTCAATCATTTTCTGTTTGGATTTGGATTTGGATATGGATATATTAATTCATATCCATAAACCCACTAATTTTTTGTTTTAATTATTATTTTAAAATTTACATCACAATAAAATAAATCATATAATTATTAATTTTTAAATAAAATTTTAAATTAATTATTATTTTTTATAATTGATGTAATTATTTATATTAATAATTATTTATTTTAAATTTAATATTTTAAAAATTAAGTTTTATTTTGTTAGTATCTAAAAACAATAATCTCAAATAATATCTAATAATTATATTTCAAATTAAATTATTTTTTATATTAATAATTAATATTACATCGGCCATACTAAAACTGTATATTTATTATACAATAATAGTTACTATTTAATTGAAAATAAATAATAAAAATAAATATAAATTTGGAAAGTGGAGGAGAAGAGAAAAAAAAAAGAAGAAGACAATTTTGGCCTAACAAAAGAATTTGTGATGCATGTGAAATTTGATTTCTTGACTAGGAAGATATCTACAACACAACACTTAATCAAATATTTTTCAAATTTTGGGTATCCATGGGTATAACCAGAACCCGTGGATTATACCCTACCCGAATCCATTTAAGTTTTTACGATGTGGGATCGGATTTGGATTCAGGTGTATTAATTGGATTCGGGTTCAGGTTGACGGATTCGGGTCGAGCTTGGACTCATTGTCATCCCTAGGTATGGGAGGTTACATTAAGATAGTTATATATATATATATATATATATATATATATATATACCCCCACTGAATGAAAGTGAGGGGAGATTATATCCAAAATAGATGAGTGTACTGCATTAAACAGCTAAATACTACTTTCTCCGCATCAATTTAGTTGTAAGATTAGCATAATAAACACTATTCATCAATCAATCTTATTTCACATATTATTTTTTTTATGTACAAGAAAAAACATAATTAAGTAGAATTTTATTTTATTTGTCTTAATGTCTATTTTTTTAAATATATAATTATTATAATTTTTAATTGTGTATAATTAAAGATATTTACGGCTAAAATTAAGTATTGAATAGTGTGTCGAAGAGAAATGTTGCAACTAAAATGATAGGGATGAAGTATTAAATAATTAGAAAATTTGAATACATAGAACAGATTTTAAAAAAATAATTAAAATACTCTTCGGTCAAAAATGAGTTCAGGCAACTCACGAACAGTTCAAACTCGACTCATTTAAAATTTATTTCAAGTTTAAATTCAAATAAACTTATGACAAGTTGAATCTGAATTTGAATTTAAACAAGTCGAGTTTTGAGTCTGAAAGTTAAAAGCAAGCTTGACAAACCCAAAATAATATATTAAATTAATATATAGAACAATTTTTTTTTAAAAAAAATAAATTAAAATACTCTTAGGTTGAGTTTATACGAGACTAGTATACTATATATATTTATATTTTTTATATAATTATATTAAAATAATATATTAAACCGAGCCCGAGTTGAGCTTGAATACCAAAAGTTTAGTGAGTTTCGAGTTGAATTCGAGTTTGAACTTCTGGTAAATGAGCCTAGTCCAAGCCTATATGAGTTCAGACTCGGCTCAAATACACCACTACTCACATACTAGAGAGAAACATAAATTAGTAAAAACAAATAAAAAAGTTGACTATATAAATTTTTATATTACGAAGATGGAAGATCGTCTCTCTAAGTATTTCATCAAGAATGCCTCCATCATAAATATATTCCTATATTAACTTAGAAACAAATGAGAAGCCAAATAATCAGCTTAAAAGAAATTAATCAGTATATCAAATATAAAGCAAAATAATTAGCCGCGGGAGGAATAAGCACATTCACAAATTTGTCGAAAGAAATAAGCGCAATTCATATGAAGTGCCAATTAATGGCTATCTAAGTAGTTTGTAAGAGGTAGTTATACATTAACGATTGAGGTTTAACTCAAATGTTAAGCAATGAGCATAATTTTGAGTACAGAGCATGTATTGTAGAATTGAAAAATAATGAATTACAACGTCTTTAGTTAAATCTCCATTCTTATTTTCTATTAAAATTTTTTTCAAATACAATATGTTGATTATGATTTTACTACTATTATAAGGTTTTTCCACTTCACACTCCATGAAATCAAGTACTCCGCTATCTGATTGCCTTATCTATAAATATGCATGATAATAAATTCCATTGCTACTAATAAGTGAAGACAATGTTGCCAACATTACAGAAGGATCCATGAAATTATGTCTTATTTGGTGCAGACTAATTGAACTATTACTGATGAAAACTGCCTCAACCTAAAACTTTCACCAACCTTCGAAAATTGCAACCTCAATAGCAACAATAAAGGCTAAAATCTCATCTTCATAAGTGAATCTTACCACTTCTTCACTTACGAATCATCCCATCAAATATCTTTACTATTGGTAGTGAAATATAACGATGCAAAAAGGAAAAGGTTAAGACTAATTAGACTTCATTAAAAATATAGATAGCCGATTTTGTTTGGTCGGATGATTTAAAGATAAACTATTTAGAATCCATTAAAAATTTTAATCAGTAACATATGATTATGACAAAGATAAACCCTTAATCCAAGGGGAACAAAACTTAATATAAGGGAAAACAGATAAGAGCCAAAAAAAAATTATTAATTTGGGAAAAACCATCTTTTAATGTCCTAAAGGAACATATTTATAATAGAAAAACTAATAATTAGGAAGCAAAAAATATAAACCTAATTATAGTAGAAAATCTAATTAAAATATAAAAGAAATCCTAATATAAATAAATAAATAATACAACTTTAACCCTCTAAACAAATGAAACACAACCTTAATATAAAAGTTATACCATTTTTTCATTAGCTTAACCTGTTTCAATTTTTAATGGACCCCACTAAAAACTGATCTACGTCATTCTCTTCCACTTGTGAAGAACTCGCCCTTGAGTTCTCTTTTATGTCATCCCATATTGATTGTCAGCCATAGTTAAACCTTGACTCTGATACCAACTGACCCAGAATGGAAATGGTTAAAATTATTAAGATTCCGTCAAGAGTATAGGTAGTCAATTTTTGTTTGGCTTGGATGATTAAATGATAAAGGCTGTTTAGACTTTGTTAGGTGTTTTAATCAGTAACGTTTGATTATAGCGAAAATAAACCCCTCATTCAAGGGGAAGAAACCTTAATCCAAAAGAAAAAAAACATGGCAAAACTCAAATATTATTAATTAAGGAAAAACCATCTGTCAATCTTCCAAGAGAATATATTTATAATAGAGAAAATAATTCGAAAACTTCTTTTGTTAGGAAGAAATGATGACCAATATGGTGGAGATACTGGATGCCTATGAGAAATAGGAAGGAAAGATTGCTCTAGTAGTTAGGAAGAAGTCGATAAATATGTCAAGTGATGGCAGAAATTTCTTGGTTATGGAGTCTGAAAATTTTTTTTTAGTTTATAATTACAAGAACAACATATAATTCATCGTCAATCTCAAGGATAAAGATTGTAATTGTGGATACTTGTAGATGTTAGGTATCCCTTGTATTTATATGGTGACCAACTTAAGTATACTTCTTTTATGGTTGTTTGCTTTCACATTCAGAATTCATCGTTTAAATATGATAACTAACACTTAAATGTGTTGTTAAAAATGTTCAAATTTGAATAGAAATAACTTGCCTGATGCTCTGACTGAATATATCCATCCTTAGCTACTCAAATCTAACTATAAGTTTACATACAATCGGATTATTTATCTAGTCTCTCATTTAGAGAGATGGAATCATAATCCAGCTAATAACTTGTCATCGCCTAACTATAAAAAAAAAATGACTGATTAATAAATAAGAGGAGGAGAGATGAAGGCGAATGACCTCCTAGTTAACGATGTAGCCTTAATACAAACCATGTCTAGTATTGTTTTGCGAGTGGTTTGTTGCAAATTAACAAACTTAGATGCTCAAAATAAATTTTTTTTAAAAATTAATAGTTTTTTAAATTAATCCCCTTCTTTTTATATATATATATATATATATATATATAAAAATTAATCTTAATTACCGGTGTTTAATAAAATAAATTTATTATGAGCAACTATATTAAAAGTGTCTATTATATCAAATTTTATATAGAGGCGGGTATTTTTTAAAGTTTTAATCATTTTAGTTAAAATAGTTCGTTTAATTAATAGTTGTTATAATTAGTTTATTTGCCAATATTTTAAGATGTTTCAAAATTAGAAATTTGTAAATTAAAATAAAATTAATAAATAAATCATACTGTTAGTTAATATTTTTAATATTAATTTAATTATAATATATTATTAGTTTATTAATGATAGTATATAAGATACAGTAAATATTATAAAAATTAATATTTATTAATAATATAATATTTTATACTAAAATATTTACACATTACAATATATAAATATCCTTTTATATTATTTATATTAAAACCGCTATTATTATTATTAAATAGTTTATTATTAAACTATATATCTTTCTATTCATATCATTATATGGCTAATATAATCCGGTAATTATTAATCACTATTAAAATTCACCCATCTCCCAGGAAAAGATTTCCATAACATATTCGGCCATCTTTTCTCTCTGATATGTCTCATTATAGTCTATTGTACATATTACTTATAAACAAAAGATTTTTATTAATATTTTTAATGTGATGTTTCAGATGAACAAGAGTTATAAAAATGGATGATTGCAATGAGTATTCAATGCCTGAAGATTGTACAAGTCCCATATAAGACAACTTGAAGTCACGGAATCAAACACTGCTACTCCAGAGAGACAAATGTGTGAGAAGAGAAACATGAGGTACAAGTAATGATTAAGTGATGTAGGGTTTTATATATATAGAGTAAGAGAAAGATGTAATAATAGTGGTATAATTAAGCTTAAACAAAAGCTAATAAGCTACTTTTGTTAAGTAGTAGAGATCTGTTTCTTATGCTTTCTCAAACCAAATAAATTATTGGAGTGGGGTCAACTTGTTGGGTTTGGATTTCGGCCTAACCACCTTATCTCAGGTGCCCATATTCATATCAACTTCACATCTCACTTTATTATTATTTTTTTAAAATTAAATTTAGAATTATTGAAAGATCAAATTTCAACCTCTTTAATTTAGCGCGTAAAAAAAAAAAAAAAAAAATTGTAGTTACAATTAGTTGAGATTCCGATTGTAAAAATTCAAAAAAAAAAAAAATGGACTTTTTATAAAGTTCAAAATACAACTATATCCTGTTTTGAAAAATATACAAAAACAGTTATTTTTTTATTTTTTTTATTTTTTTAATTTCATAGGCCAAATTTCGCAAAATACCTCTGAAATTTTACAATTCACATATTCTGTGAATTACGCTCACAGTCTGTGAATAGCCTATGGAGTGAAAATCAAACTTTTCAAAAGTGGCCTATATAGTAAACTGTTTATGGCCTATAAAAAAATTCTCATTAGATGTTATCTTGTTTAACTAATTACATTAGCGGATGAAACCACAATTGATGATAAATAAATTAATATATAATGTTTAATAATTAATTATTTTATAAAAAAATATTAATAATTTTAGTTATGAAATACATTAAAAAAAAAAAACTAAGCTGATGAATATATGTTTTTATTGAATTATAAATAGGATTATTTTGAAATATAGTGTATATATTATTTAAGTAGTATTGAAAGTGCTATTATAATAAGAGATCTCAAATAGAACCAGAGCCTCAGATGATGTAGTCGTGTAAAATAAAAATTGTGAATGATGATGTGGCAAAAATTTTATTAGTAGACAGTATAGTTTAAAAATAATCATGATGTGGTCACCATCTATCACTCTTCATTTTCAATTTTAATAGAAATTTAAATAAAAATAATTTTTTTATAACAAAAGAATTTAAAATACATTTAAAAAATTAATTAAATAATATTAAAAAGTTGAGTCAATATGTCTATTTCACCGTATTAAATAGAAGGTCTATTTTAAAATTTACCACATCAGCTGGACATTCGAAATAAACGGTACTACTGGAGCTCTATTTTTTAAAATATTTTTCACTGATGTAGCCGTGGAGAAATTATAAATGGACATACCATTGGAGATGTATTTTGAATTAATTAGTGAAAATTAATATATAAAAAATATAATAATTTTTATTAATATAATGGAATTAGTGATAATTATATATAAATGAATTATGATTTATTTTTATAAGAAATCATCAATTTAGTTTTATTTTAAAGAAAAATATTTTTGTTGAACAAATATATCAAATACTCGTCCTTTAAAATTAGCTATTAAATCAGGTAAAAATCTACTATTAAAATAAAATTTTAATTTTAGTTAAATTCGCCAAACTCAAAAACTCACCAAACTATTTGAAAACTATCTTTCCCAAACACAGTTATAATCTTGATAGTATTTATGTTAACTATTTTTCAGTCACTCATCTCATTCTTAAAAGTTACATTAATAAAAAATAAATATTTTATTTAAAAATTAAATGAATTAATATGAAGTAATTTTAAAAATATTTTTAAAATAATAATAAATATTTAAATATAGACATATGTTAAATTATCTTTTTCCTTTTTTAAATATATCTAAAGTAATCCACAGTATTCATATCAACTTAAATATATTTTTTAAAATTAAATACAAATATTTATAAAGTGAATATAAAAATTATTCATTTTAATTTATTTTTATTAAGGTCTTTATTATTTTTATTTTTTGCTAATAGAAAATTAAAAAATTATATATGGATCCGCACTTTTTAAGAATCACTTAAAATTTATAAAATTTCCCAAACAATTTAGTAGTAGGTTAAATAGTAATGAAATGATTATCCTAACTTTGTTTTTAAGTTAAATTTATAAATATTAAAAAATATATAAAAATAAATAAATTTATAATGAAAATAGTGGCTAATTTGAAAAGTAGAGAATTTAATAACATTTTACATGTAATAACATTTGCTTGCTGGAAAAAAATAAATAAATAAAAAAGAGGATGATTGCTGGAATTCAATCAGTGAACCAATGATTATTATGATGGTGTAAGTGCAAATGTACACAGAGAAAAGAGTTAATGCTTTTTTTTTCACCACCACCTCTCTAATCAATCAATCTCTTTTTCTCCAATAAAAAAAAAAAAAAAATCTTTCTCTCTTCCTTTTATTATAAATTGTGTGTATATGTCTACAACTTTTTAAAAACATTTTGAAAAGAGAACAAAAATGTAAACTATTTCTTGTTTAGTGCATCTAATTGAGTAGTTAGATGAGTAAATGGTAATGGTTACTTAAGCATCTTGTAGGAATAATAAGATGATAAAGGAAAAGTTTTCTAAGACTAGGAAGACAACAAAAGAAAAGACAGAAAGCCAACATCAAAACAGACCACTGTTCTTTGCTTATGTTTTTTTTAAAATTTTTTTTGGATGGTGGAGAGATTTCAAAGGATTTTCTCTCTTCTCTTTCTCTCATCCACATCTCCATCTCCATCTCCATCTCTTTCTTTTCACACTTATCCACCACCTTTTCTCCTTTTTAGGGTTTCCAAACACTAGTTGGTTGATGATATTCCTTTTGTATAGTACCAAGTAATTGAAGAAATGATGAAAGGCTTTGTTTCAACTGAAGAAAGCATGTCAAATCTCACTTGTGAGCTCAGTGCTTCTTCATCTTCCAGAATTGAATCTGATAACAACAACAACTACTTCTACTCACAACATCACCAAATCTCCTTTCCTCCTCCACCACCACCTCCTCCAAAGAAGAAAAGAAATCTTCCAGGAAATCCAGGTAAACTCACTCACTCACTTATTGTCTTAATTTGATTTTGTATTATAAATTAATAGTTGAATTCAATGTATAGATCCAAAGGCAGAAGTGATAGCCTTATCTCCAAGAACCCTGTTGGCAACAAACAGATTTGTGTGTGAGATCTGCAAGAAAGGGTTCCAAAGAGACCAAAATCTACAACTTCATAGAAGAGGACACAACTTACCATGGAAGCTGAAACAGAAAACAAACAGAGAAGAGAGGAAAAAAGTGTATGTCTGCCCAGAAACAACATGTGTACACCATGAGCCTTCAAGAGCTCTTGGTGACCTCACTGGCATCAAAAAGCACTTCAGCAGAAAGCATGGTGAGAAGAAATGGAAGTGTCAAAAGTGCTCTAAGAAATATGCTGTTCAATCTGACTGGAAAGCTCATTCTAAGATTTGTGGCACTAGAGAGTACAGATGTGACTGTGGAAAAGTCTTTTCCAGGTAATTAATTAACCCATTCCTTCACAATTAATGTAAATTTGAAGCAGGAATAATCTTTAAATGGGAAAATTTTCCATGTCTTTTTGTCCTTGCATTGCAAAAGATTTATTTATTTAAAAGAGGTTCTCTTTTTGTTCTTTTGTGTTTGTTTTTATGATTTCACAGAAGGGACAGTTTCATCACACACAGAGCTTTTTGTGATGTATTGGCAGAGGAGAGTGGCAGAGCTATTACAGGAATTAAAAACCACCACCACCATTCACAACAATTTGCTCCTTCAACCTCATCACTTAACATTTTCAATTCTTTTCCTTATCTCCAAAACCCTAACCCTAGTTCCAATCCAAACTCCCCACACCTGTCTGCTACTGCTCTGTTACAAAAAGCAACGCAAATGGGTGTGAGTATGAGCAAACCCCACCACCAGGAAGCAATTCACATGTCTGCAGGAGGAGGTCTGATGTGTTCCAGTGCTGGGTCTGGTCTGGTTTTGTCGTCACGTGAAGAGTTGTCAAGTGGTTCTTTTGCGAATAAAGCTGTTTCTGTTTCTGTTTCTGCTGCTGCTGGTTGTTTCATCGAACAATTTCCTGTCCATGATATGATCATGACTCCACCTCATCAAAATCGAATCGGTGAGGGTTTGACGAGAGATTTCTTGGGTCTCAAGGCGTTCCCTGATGGTCAAAGAGACCAGTTTATCGACATTAGTGGTCTTAGTTATTTGAATCCTCCTCATGTTTCTTCTTTTGGGGATCAAACTAGTTTTGATATGTAGGTGATGTTGTTGTCTTTAGTTTTGAACACATGTTAGTTTCGATTCGACTGTTGAAATTCGGTTTGTTTGGATTTGTCGGCGTTCATTCATTAGTTATCTCAATCACATGTTTATTTTAGATGTCGAGGACCATGCATAAGAAGAAATTTATACGTCGTTCCTTTATTACTTTCTACGTTAAAAAATTTTCTCCAGGTCAAAAATTTGTCTACTGATCAAGAATTAGACCAAATAAAAAAAATATAAAAAAAAGCCCAAGTTTGAAATTATATTTCTAGAATTTGTAATTTTTAAATTATTTTTCAAACTAATCTTAATTTTGAAATATTTCTCATATTTATAATTTAAATTTTTGTATGATTTTAATGAAAATATCAATAATTATATTGATTACTCGTTTGTTTCCGTGTTTTAAGATTATTATCAACTAAACCTCCAAAACTTAAAAAAAAAAAAAAAAAAAAAAAAAACTTCTAGTAAATAATATTCTGAAGATAATTCTTTTTATTTCGGATATTTGTTTTTTTTAAATGTTTAAATATAATAAAGACGAAACATGCAAACGCATGCACGGTATTAAATATTTTTTTATTTTTTAGTTTTTTTTATTTTCTTTATAAATAATTAATATCGTAATCCAATTCAAATTTTGGAGTTTTTTTAATTATTTTTTTAAATAATTAATATCCTAATTCAATTCAAGTTCAATTAATTTCTAATCTTTTAAATTAATAATACAATACATAGATTTTCCTGATTTTTAAATTTTTTAGTTTTTTTAATTATATTTTCAAATAATTAATATCCTAATTCAATTTAAATTCAATTAATTTCTAATCTTTTAAATTAATAATACAATATATAGATTTTCCTAATTTTTGAATTTTTAGTTTATCTTTTTAAATAATTAATATCCTAATTCAATTCAAATTCAAATAATTTTTAATTATTTAAATTAATAATATAATATCATATATTAAAAATATTTTAATCTAATCCAATCCTCCAAATAGTATTCAATGTTTAATTAAGATTGAATATTATTTGAATTGAATTAGGATATTACTTATTTAAAAATAATATACATAGATTTTTATTAATTTAATTAAAATACAAATATCTAATCCCATCTAAATAGTATTCAATGTTTAATTAAAAATAATATATATTTATTTGATTTTTGAAATTTTATTAATGTTCTAATGCAATCCAAATACTAAATTTTTAACCTATTTATAAAATAATTAATGAACTTGAAATTTACGCTTCATTTCTCCATAAATATTCGCTTTCTCCATCATCTTAAGGTTCATCTCTTTTTATACTTTGATTTGATTTATCATCTTTAGGTTCATCTCAATCAACAATTAATATGATTCCTTTTTTTTTTCTTTTTTTTTTTTTCTTTTTCAGATTTTATCCCGTATTTCATGGATTTCGTATTTTTTGATAAATTGAATTCTTCTAAGAAAGATTGGCATGCTAAAGCACGTATCATCCGATTGTGGGAATCTATTAATATAAAGAACAAGGATGAGAAAGTATTTAAATAATTAATATATTTATAGTATATTATCTTTATAGTATATTTTTTATATATTATCTTTATAGTAGATTATTGATTATTAATTTGTTTAACAGGATTTGGTTAATGAATCTAAATCAACATTGAACATTGATGACGATTTGGTTAATAGATCTAAAGCAACTTTCGACAAAAGTGATCAAGTCGAGGAAACTACAATTTCTTTCAAGAAGAAGAAATTTAAAAGAAATAGTTTTTTTTTTATTTATAAATTTGTTAACTATATTTTTGTTAAGTTTATTTATTAGACGATATTTGAAGTTTTATTTATCAATAAATAAATTGATTTATTTATTTTGTATTTTTATTCTTCCAATAATTTGTCAAAAATAAATAAATTTATTTAATTATTTTATATTCAAAAATTAAATATTATATTAATAAAACTAATAAAAATATTCACTTAGAAAATTTTAAAAAATTTATTTAATATCATTAAAAAAAAATAAAACTCCATCAATAATGTGGAATCCTATTTGACTTTATAGCAATTATAAATTTTTTTTCAAATATAAAAATAAAATTTTATTTAAAAACTAAAATTAAGATGAGACCACCATTTCTATTTAGTAGTTATTGATTTTAAATTTATTTTTCAATTTAAGTAATATATTTAATTTTTAATTATATAAAATAAAAAATTATTAAATATTTAAAAATTATAACACATATATTTTTTAATTAATTAAATTTTTTAAAGATATAATATAATATAATTTTTAAAAAAAATTATGAAATAAATTCAACCGTACTTTGCGCTGGCAAATGACTAGTTATGCATAACGTTCCTACCATATTGATAAAATAATCATTTTACAGTAATATTATGACTAATATTTTTTTTCATTTAAATTAATAAATAGTATTACTATTAACTTTTTCCATCGTTGTAGAGAATTTTGATGCTGAATTGTAAAGTAGAGGTTGGTTGTGTGATACTTCTAAACTAGTGGCTTTTCGGGGAATGATTTCATAACTAGGGCTTATTTAAAAAAAAAAATAGTTCTAAAATTGGGATTTTGGAGAATAATTTCAAAAAGCGAGGATAAAAGGATTTAACAATAATTTTAAAATGGGATGAAAAATAATATTATTCCAAAGAAATTGAGGATAACTAATATTTTCCTATATTAACACTATGTAAAGTTGCACATTTAGACGTTACCTATTGGAGACATGAACTATCTTGGGTAATATGTGCATGATTCAATTAAAAAAAAAAAGTAACATAGACTAACACCTATTAACAAAATAATGTAAAATAAATATATATAAATTCTTATCATAATTATATACTTATCAATCAAATATACTTAAATCCGCAGTAGTGAACACATAAGAGTAAACTTAAATAGAGAGGGAAAAATCAACAAAACAACTTATAAATTTTATTTATCCAGTTGTAATTCATGTTCTATCATCAAATGATATAATTTCAAAGCTTCTTTGTGTTCATTCATTCTCACCTCAACTCTTATTATGAAATTGTAAAAAATCACAATGGTATTTGGTGTAGAATTGAATACAACATCAGCAAAATCACATTTTTGAATGAAGAGTATGATTTCATGAATTGCTTTCATTTAGTAATGAAATTCAACAAAATCTAAATAATTACTACAAGTTCCTCCACAAACCTAGTTAACAAAATTGTCAAAAATATAAAAAATCTATTTAAAGATAAAAACAATACTTAGAACCAATATCAATCAATTTTATTTATCTTTGAATCTTAACAATAATTATAACTCCTATGGTACAATAATTAGAAAAAAAACAAACAAACCAAACAATGAAATTCAATAAAACATGATATAAACTTCTTCCACAAATTGTATTGACAAAATTCTATCAAAATAAATGCTTTAATGGAAAAAACAATCCAAAATCAACATTAATTAATCATTCACAATTAAAATAAGGGAACGCAACAAATTTTTTGTGAAATTATCACCATAATCAAAATATATATAATCCATAACCAAAATGGATTATTAAACTTGAATAAGCTACATAGATGGTTGAGAAAATAATAAATCAAATACGTAGTGCTTCCTCATGTGAGCTGGAATGCTTAGAATATAAGCATGTCTACAAGAGATCGGGGATCATACGTTATGTCTTGAAAATGGTCGAGTCGGATAAATCCATAGTCTGCAGCTAATTGGAAATATTTTCAGTCTCTTCAAAAGCTGATTTTCAAATGAGAAATCATGATCCATCACTTTGGTGATCTCTTTGAGGTATTCATTACCATAATCAATATATTAAACTAATCTTTCTATAACATCTTCATTTCTTGCATTTTTCTCTTATTAGTATTGTCATCACTATAAATATGTATAGGTTGTTGTTCTGATTAATTGCCCTTAGAAAACCTCATATCGTTTCTACCGTCACGACTCTCGGTACACACCTTAATATTTTTTTTACACACTTCTAATATTTTAGCTACTAGATGGTCTTTCTATTTCGATATCAAGGTTTTTCTGATTTGGACACACAAACATCCAAATATGTTCCATCTAGCGCCCCAAGACAACCCTTGAACCATTTTCACTTGTTATCTGAGAAATTATCTTTTATCAGTTTAGATTGTTCAAGTAATTGTTTATGAAACTTAACACAAGTATTTAAAACATTGTGGAAACACCTACTAACTATTTCTGCCGACCTGATGAAGTTACTAGATACTACACTATTCTTGTGGTAATGATTTAAAATAAATAAGAATATTAGTTGCTACTTGTTCTTCAATTGTGACATACTGTTCTTTGTTAATCCACATTTATTGGATAACAAGTTACATGACACATTGAATGTACCAATATTATTTTAATTAAAGAGATAACTCTAGTCTAAAAAAAATCAACAAACAAAGGTCTTAAAAATTGAGGCCAAGATTCTTCAGTAGCTCATATCTTAACATTAAGACAATGACTCTTATGTAAGGATGACAATGGGCTAAATCTGACCCGAACCCGAATCCATTTAGGTGCACACGAACCCGACCCGACCCCAGTGCATTTTAATTGATTCGGGTTGGATTTGAACCCGTGGATACCCGAAAAAAATTAATTTTTTTAAAAAAATTAACTGATAATTAAAAAATTAAAATTTAAAATTATAATTAGTTTATGATCTATTATTATTATTATTATTTTATTTATAGTTTTAAAATGAATTTTAGTCCGTTTAGCAATTAGTTCACCTCTTGTGACAATTAGTGGACACTAAATTTTTTTTGTGTGTTTTATTTAGATTTTTATTTAAAATAATTTAAAATAACATTGAATATTAGAGACAAATTGATTAAAAAAATTTGTATAAATTTAAATTAACATAAATATATTTTTTTATTTTTTTGGTAATTATAAAAAAATCACGAGTTTGTGGATTCGGGTTAGGGTTACCCGAACCCGAACCCGCAACAATCAATAGATTAAAATTAAAACCCGAATCCATAAATCCGTGAACCCACGAACCCGAATCCACGATGGGTTTTGTGGATGGGCATCCACGGGTTCGCGGGTTGATGGATATTTTTGCCATCTCTACTCTTATGATTTTTACTTATTATATTTGATTAGCAATATTACTAAACAGCTCTTTACGTGTGAATGAATCCAACCTCATGGATCCTTAAATTAGGGTGTTAATTAATCATGATATTATGTAATTTGAAAAGAGCCCTAAAATTTATGTGGTGTGTATACTACTGGCATTGTATAAGGATTTTTGACATGCAATGAATGTGTATTATTGGAAGAGGACGCGGATTTTGATGGAATCATTTAATGGTGGTTTTGCAGATTTGGTCAGCTACCGTGTTGAGTATTAGAGACTGCAATCTAATCTTTTCCTATTTCAAATTGAGTTAGAACTGGAAGAAGATAAAAAGTAAAAGAAAAACAGATTTGGATAAGTAGATTGGCTTTAAATGGGGCCGTTGTGGAGTGGATGATTGACTTTAAGCTACATCTTTAATAATGTATATGGGTTTTTAATATTCTTAATATTGCATTACAAGCATTAAATCATTGCTCCAAGTGATGATGTATAACCATACACGAAGTAAGAGATAAAATATGATTCTTATGAATTTTATCCCTATTAATTCAGCCTATGAAGTTACATCAAACTACAATAATCTATACTTGAAAAACACTAAAGATGAAAACTTACCTTGTTTTAAGAATACGAACATGAAGAAGATGAATCATGTTTGGAGCACAAAAGGTAGGCAAAATAATATTGTGATGAGATATGGATTGATTTGAGACATATATGAAGGGTAATTTTAGGATAAAAATACATATATGAGGTTCATATGGTAAAAAGTCTAATACGGTAAACACAGTAATAAGTTATCATAACTTTTCATTTTGATTATTTTATCCCGTGTCAACCGTATAAAATAATCTACCGTATAGACTTATCATGTTCTAGTAAATAATTAAGCGCTTGATATGGGATAATATTTTATAATACTATATTGGTTCTTATACAGTGAGCCAAATAAGCTCTTACTTTTTAAGTGATTATTATTAGGCATAAATATCACTGAAGCCCTTATACTTGACTTGGGATTTCATGTAAGCGTATGAACTACATGGGGTTTCATTTAAGCCCCTCGAGTAGCCATTTTTATCCTATTGAAGTCTTTTTAGTTTATATGTCAGATGAAGTGGCAGTTGTTAATTATTAAGCCTATTTGGGTTAAAAAATATTGACATGTGGACAAGGTATTATGATTTCCGTTTAAAACCCTATTGACAGCTTCAACTTTTCAAGTGCGTTTATTAAGGAGAAATCGAAATTAAGGCTATGTGGTGGAGAGAGAAATTGGTAATGAGGGCAAATATTGGAGAAGAATAAATAACGAGTATGAAATAATGAGTTGGTCTTCTGGTGCATCTATGGTGGAAGGTAATGTCGAAGATTTATGTTTTTGTTACAAGCTGGTAGTTGAGAAAGTACCATTGACAACTTCTAATCCTAGGAGAAGATTTAGAACATATTATTTGTATAGGAAAAGCCAATTTGGTTTTCATACTTACTTCCTAAAGCAATTCGTCTTATTTTTCTCATTGACAGAATATTTATTGTTATAGGCATATAGTGGTTACAAATATTTCAAATGGGTTAATATAGATTTTTCACAGTAGACAAAGAAACAATTTTGGTTTTGCTGAAGAAAATAAAGAAATTGGAAGATGAAAGAGAGTATGCAAAGAAGGTTTCTAGTATGAGACTTAGGATTGTAGTTCTTATTGCCATAGTAGTGATTATTTGGTATGTGTTTTGATGTTGCTTATGTTGTGTTTTGAAATTGATTAAGATGTATCTGATGGTATGTTTTTTTTACAATGTCATTAACGGTTTGAAATCATCATTTGGAATAGAAATGATGATGCTATAAGTGTTTAAGCTTATACCAATTGTTGATTGCAATTGAATGAAATCATATTTTGGTGATGCAAGTTTTTTGGTTATGTTGTACTTATTAGGGAAGCTTTTGGTTATGCAGATGATAAATAAGTAGGTTTGTAGAATTGTACTAGACAAATATGTATGTTTACTTCAAATCAGGACTCCATAACTCATTTGGTACAAAATAAGTAAACGTACTTAATTAAATCCAAAATAATATATATTAGATGGAAATACCAAGATACAAGTTTATTTAGTAAAATTCAAATCAAAACAACCTAAATATAAACTTACAATATTTGAAGTTAAAAGAACTACCCAACCAAAAAAAATCATTTATCAAGTTTTCGAATTGTAAAAAGTAGATGAGAATAGCAATATACATCATTATTGATATGAAAGACTAACATAGAAATCAAAATATTAATATTGGTTAGAGTTCTTATTTTTCAGAATTTTTTGTTGATTCATCTTAACATCTCATTAGTCTCAACTTTATGCTATTTTGTTGTTGAAGCTAAATTGTTGTAACAACTTGCTTTCCCTTCCACTTCAACCCTGCTGGTTTGAATTGAAGATCCGAATTTGTAGCTAGCATCCTTCATACCTTGTCCTTATAAAATCACTTGTATATTTAGTTGTCCAAACTGCATTGTCATATATTATCAACTGGTAAAGCGAAAATATAGTCATAAAAGGACAAAAAAGTGGACTTCAATTGTCAAATTAACTAACTTCCATTTTATTATATGACTCATATTTTGTCAAAACTCAATTTCCATCAAACATAACAAAAAAAAAAAACAATTACAAAACACACTGAACACAAAATTGATCAAATGAGGTGGTTATTAAGAAGAACTCACATGGTATATTTGCAACCCAGTTGCGGTGTTGGTATAACTTCCATATCCAATTTGTTTTCCACACCCTCTTCCTTTTCCATGACCTAACACACTAACAATTTAATGGTGAAATAAAACCGTTAAATACAATAATAATCACAAAAATATAATCAACTTAAAACAAAAACAATCAACCTTGATTACTTGTATTAGTCAGATTATTTTACTGCTCTTCACTCTCAACTTTGTGCTTCAACAACAACAAAGTTCAAAAATGAAAACCAATATCAGAATTGAAGCTATTACAATTCAATCGGTAGAACCCTAACTAATAAAACCCAATTCATACATAGAATACTAATATTGGATGAACATTTTCTGGAAAATCTTAAATCGTTGTGAAGAAAAAGTTGAAAGTACAATACATTGGATTTTAATCCACCCCTCCAATGCTAATTATCTAATCCTAACGCCATCTATTAATCTTATTCAATTACAGAATCATCATGCTTATAAGGTAAAGCACTTACATTCGTTTAGAAAATTTTTAATTAAAAAAAAAAAAAAACACTTAAGGTGACATGATTATTATTAATAAAACCTACGTGCTTTAGGGGTTTGAATAAAATCGGAAGTCAAATTTGACGTGGGTGATATTTATGGCCTACTATTATTATTATTATTATTATTATTAATTTTATTTGAGATGATAAACAATTTAATATTTTTTAAATAATGGCTAAAATAACAAAAGTCCTTTATATACAATTTTGAAAATAAATTATAAAATTTTGATTATTATTATATTTTTCACGGGCCTGATTCTAATGACAATTATCTCATTCATTTTTCATGATCTTGGCATGGATTATGTGAAGTTCCAGTCCACTAAGGTTCCTTTCTCCTGCCAATTAATTTTAGAAATAGTAATGCTCCGACTCACAAAATAATGAATTACGTGAAAATTTCCTAAAAAATTAGATTTATTTATTTTAATTTAAGAAGATTTTTGTTGAATTACTTATCCTCACCGACCGATCGCAAATGAAATATCTAGTTCGCAGGAAGGGCAATAGTGGTATTTAGCAAGCATCCCTCATTCACGCAGTCTTGAGGCTCCATTTCTCTCCCACACCTTCCCTCTTATATTTTCTTCCATTTTCCTGCTACCCAATCGGGCGGGGTTTCCAGAACAGAGATCAGGTATCTGCACATGTTACCCTTTTGAAAAAACCACAACTTGAAAACAGACATATAGTTATCTCACCAAAGATCAGACCTTTTTAATTGGTCTCTGAAGGGAGGCTATGGCTTGGAGGTGCATAATCACACAAGTACGTTGCTTATCGATTCATTGATTAAATTAGGCCTTTTGATGAATCTTTTGTGCTATTTCTCTCTTTTGTTGAGGATCGAGAATAGAAGTCTAGGAATTTCTGAAAAATAGGAAACCCTAGTCTTTTCCACGTGGTCATGTTTTAATGATTTATTGGAAGTTTGTACTTTTGCACTATTAATGTAATGGAAAGATTGTGTCTTGGTAGCTGATATGGGTTGTGACTTTGATATTTGTGGGAGATTTTTGTTTTGTTTGAATTCAAGGTTTGTGATCGTTGTGTACTGATATGCAATATTGAATTGGATAAATCTTGTTAAACGGTGTTGTTTTACTTCTGGTTTGTTGATTGCTATATGGTCAACTCATTTTGGGGCTACTTCTACTGTTTCCATGTGTGATTTGGTGTTATTTTGTGGAAGACAGAAATGTGAAGGTTTTTATTGTGATTATTATTATAGTTTTGCCTATTTATCTTTGTTTTGTGAAACATGCTCACTAATGCAATATGTCAGTTTTCTATGATTGTGTACACTTGTTTATCTAATCTAGCCTTTTGCTAAATGGAAATGATAATCAATTAGTTAATCTTTGTAAAAGTTCAAGTTTTTATATAGGTATTGACTTGAACTTGAAACGTTTTGCCAGTGTTCTTGTTCTATTAATTGACATCTTTATTTCCTTAAATAGGTTTCTAAACATCCATCAAACTTGGGACAAGTTAGGAATTCCCTTCTTAAGACGTATGAAGGTGCCGGAGGTATGCTATTCATCTTTTTCATTTAAGAAAGTGTTGGTTTGAATTTAAAATTGTGATTTTTGCATATTTGTAGAAGTTAAAACTTCTTTTAAAATTTGTAGTTTTTGGTGTGCACTCATTTTGTATTCTTTTCCTCACCTGTTTTATTGCAGGGAATAGACTTTTTGGTGGTCAGAAGAGGTCTCAATCAAGCTATGTTGGCGGTTTCGCTCGCAGGGTGCGTGACTTGGATGAGGCCAGTGAGGTCGCACAACTTAGAGAACTCTACCGTCGAAATGATCCTGAAGGAGTTATTAGACTTTTTGAAAGCCAACCAGCATTACATAATAACCCGATAGCAGTCTCTGAATATGTTAAAGCATTAGTTAAAGTTGACCGGTTGGATGACAGCCAACTGCTTAAGGCATTGCAAAGGGGTATGTGGTAAACATATTGTGTATTTGTATGAATATTGTGACTATCCAGTGAGAATATATATTTCATGTATAGCTGAGGTGTCTAGGAGTGACTTCGTCTTGTTTAATGCTTCTGATCTGCCTCTAGATCAAGTGTGCATTGCTTACCTCCTAGAAAGCATCCTCTTTATGTTATGAAAATAATTTCAAAACAAGGAACCTACTTTTACTTTAATAGTCAGAATGTCTTTTTATTTTGCTTGACATGTGATTTTTATCCCTTTTTGTTATATTGGGTAATATTGTTGATAAATTTTAATCATGAGATCTATGAAATTGTAGGAATTGCTACTGCTCAAGAGGATGAAGGTCTAGTAGGAGGTCTTTCGACTTTCAAAAATGTGGGCAAATCTACAAAAGATGGTGTTCTTGGAACTGCCAGTGCTCCTATCCACATGGTGAATTCTGAAGGAGGAGGGCATTTTAAAGAGCAATTATGGCGTACTGTTCGCACTATTGCATTAGGTTTTCTACTTATTTCTGGTGTTGGAGCACTGGTTGAAGATAAAGGACTAAGTAAAGGTACTTTTGTGGTGAGCTGATAACTTAGGTGATTAAAAACTACTACTACTACTTACATCTGTTATCCCTTGTTTCAGGACTTGGTTTACATGAAGAAGTGCAGCCCAGCATGGAATCTAACACAAAGTTTAATGATGTTAAGGGTGTTGATGAGGCTAAGCAAGAGCTTGAAGAAATTGTTCATTATCTTAGGGATCCAAAGGTGAATGTTCTAGAATTAATTCTATGTTCATGCATGGACAGATATCATTTGCATCCTAGTTGGTTTGTCTTGCATGAATTTTTTTTAGATGCTATACCTTCACATTGATTTCTGGGGAAGCTTGTATCAACTACTTTTACTTTTATATTAAGTAAATAAAGAATATAGGAAGATAGAGATGTAATTTTAATTGCATTAGAATCTTAATCAAATATTGTTGATTGGAATAGTTTATGATTCTGAAGTTAAACGATTATCTTATGTGTATGGTAGTAACCAATTATAGTGAAATTTGAGTCTCAATATAAATCTCTTGCAGTAACTGTAGGTACTGAAGTCCATGCTTTTTGATTCTATCAACTATTTTCTGTGATTATATTATTTTCCTTTTTATATTATCTTTTTCATGGCTTGGCCTCCTTGGACATGCATGTTTAGACAAATGTGCTAAGACCATACATAGTATTTAGTTTGTCAATGTATCTGCTTGAATTGCCCATATTAGATAGAAAGTTGCTATCATAACTTCTGTTTAATTGTTTGTGGTTGTGGAAGATTTCTTTCAACTTCTGTTTCCGTGGTTGGTGATAGTTGACACAAAGAAGCAATCTTCATTGAATTGGACCTCTTTATGGTTAACGACTTCGATTTGCTTGAAAACTATATATTCTAAAATCACTCATACTGCAGTCATAATTACAATACTTTCTCATACAGCATAAACCACAGCAGAAACTATCTATTCTCTAAAATCACTTAAAAAATGTTATTTATATCACCATCTATTATATTACTGATTTTAGTGTTGGGTTAGAATTATAAGTTGCATCTTAATAGTGTTCTGAATCATATGTTGCACTAGTCATTATATAGTAGCTACAAACTATGATTTGAGGCTGTGTTTACATCATCGCATTCTGCCATGTGGTGATCGACTTATTGAAGGCTAATTTATCTTCCTGGGAAATTTTTTGCTGCAGCGGTTTACTCGTCTTGGTGGCAAACTCCCAAAAGGTGTTTTGCTAGTTGGCCCACCTGGTACAGGCAAAACTATGCTGGCAAGAGCCATTGCTGGAGAAGCTGGGGTTCCATTTTTCTCATGCAGTGGCAGTGAGTTTGAAGAGATGTTTGTTGGTGTTGGAGCTAGGAGAGTGAGAGATCTTTTTTCTGCTGCAAAGAAGCGGTCACCTTGTATAATTTTTATAGATGAGATAGATGCCATAGGAGGAAGTCGTAATCCCAAGGACCAGCAGTACATGAAGATGACTTTGAACCAGTTGCTTGTTGAGTTGGATGGTTTTAAACAGAATGAAGGAATTATTGTAATTGCTGCTACCAATTTTCCTGAATCACTGGACAAGGCACTGGTGAGACCTGGACGATTTGATCGCCACATTGTTGTTCCAAATCCAGATGTTGAAGGGCGTAGACAGATAATGGAATCTCACATGTCAAAGGTATTGTTTTCTACTTGGAAATATATTTCAGAACTTTTATTTAGGTTTAGTTTTCAGTGGCTGGTCTAGATCCTTGGCTGTCCTCCAATTGAGAATACCTTGTATCTGCATTGAATTGCATATTTAGATAGAAAGTTGCGACTTCTCTCTGACCTGCTCATTTACTTCTACTACTTTCCTGTACTCATGGTAATGAATGTAGCCAGAGAAATCACATAATTTCCATGTCTACTTATATGCATTGGTCCTCACAGCTAACTGTTTGTACTGTTGCAATTACAGGTAATGAAGGCAGATGATGTTGATCTGATGATCATAGCAAGAGGGACACCTGGGTTCTCAGGTGCTGATCTTGCCAATCTCGTCAATATCGCTGCACTAAAGGCTGCTATGGATGGTGCCAAGGCTGTGACAATGGCTGATCTGGAGTATGCAAAAGACAAAATTATGATGGGAAGTGAGCGCAAATCAGCAGTGATCTCTGATGAGTCTCGACGGCTGACAGCTTTTCATGAGGGTGGTCATGCCCTTGTGGCCATTCATACTGATGGGGCTCTTCCAGTTCATAAGGCTACGATTGTTCCTCGAGGAATGTCTCTTGGCATGGTAGCCCAATTGCCTGACAAGGATGAAACAAGCATTTCTCGCAAACAGATGCTTGCACGTCTTGATGTGTGCATGGGAGGGAGGGTTGCAGAAGAACTCATATTTGGAGAAAATGAAGTAACTTCTGGGGCATCTTCTGATCTTCAGCAAGCTACCAAACTAGCCCGAGCAATGGTTACAAAATATGGCATGAGTAAAGAAGTTGGTGTAGTCACTCACAATTATGATGACCATGGAAGGAGTATGAGCACTGAAACTAGGCTCCTGATTGAGCAGGAAGTGAAGAATCTTCTTGAAAGGGCTTATAACAATGCCAAAACGATCCTCACTACACATAACAAGGAGCTCCATGCACTTGCTAATGCTTTGCTGGAAAAGGAAACACTTTCTGGAAGTCAGATCAAGGCTTTGCTTGCTCAAGTTAACTCTCAACAGCAGGAGCAATGTCAACAAATAGTTGCCCAACAAAGCAGTTCACAATCAAACCCGGTGCCACCTCCCTCAACTCCAAACCCAGCTGCATCTGCCGCAGCAGCAGCTGCAGCAGCGGCTGCTGCAGCTACAGCTGCAGCTAATAAAGCTAAAGGCATAGCACCAGTGGGATCATAATAGTCAGTGGGAAGAGACCTTTATAAGGCCTCTGCTGTGCAACTATTCATTGAATTGAATGTGCATAATTAGCATGATACTACTAGCCTTGTGTTGCAGAATTGTAGTCTGATGGCCAACATGGTCTATTTGTTCCGTCTCGAAAATTGACAAAACACCTAGATTAAGTTAGTGGCAGCGTGTTGGGGATGTTGTGTATGCTGTGCTCTCAGATTTTCTTTCACGGGGACTGCTTATACAATGAAACATAATGTTCCATTACAGTTTTCTTTATATTAGCAGTAGTGTAGTGCAGATTTGTCTGTCGTGTATAACTACAACTTTTCTCGTGCTGGTTGCATTCACTTAATGCTTCCAGTTTCTATCAGAATTTACCTGTGACATTGACCACCCTTTCTGCAATAAAAAGCTACCATAGTTGATTTTGCCTTTGTTTACATGGAAACATTTACATGCTGCTGCTACCTTCTCTCAAATATATTATAAATTTATACACTTGTGGAAAATTAAAAAATAATTACATTCTAAGTAATAAACGTGTATATATTAGTATCAAATTGTGAACTGAAAACGCTCACCTGTAACTGTAGTAAGAAGCTCCTTTCAATGATGTGCAACCTGGAAGTAGTAGTGATACCTAATCACAAAGGTGAGAAGCTTGTCGGGATATTACACGAAACAGGTTCAAAGGAGGTTGTTATAATCTGCCATGGTTTTCAATCTTCAAAGAACGCAATCCCTGTACACAACCTCGCCGTTGCTTTTCAACGGCAAGGGATCGCCGCCTACCGGTTTGATTTCTCAGGGAACGGAGAAAGTGAAGGCTCTTTTCAGTACGGTAATTACCGCAGTGAAGCAGACGATTTACGCGCGGTTGTTCGACACTTTCGTCATCACCAACGTCTACCTGCTGCAATCATTGGCCACAGTAAAGGTTTAGCCTCACTCACTCGTGTCATAAGTTGAATTTTGCTATATAGAATGTTATGTACTTTTTGGTTCCTGATTATGTGTTGTAGGAGGAAATGTGGTGCTGCTTTATGCGTCCAAGTATAAAGATATACCTCTAGCAGTCAATATTTCTGGCCGATTTCATCTAGAACAAGGCATTGAAGGTCGATTAGGTCCAAATTATTTGCAAAGAATTAAGCAGGATGGATTCATTGATGTTATGAATAGCAAGGGTGAGTTAACACAGTTAGCACAAATGGGATATGTTTAAAACTGCTGTGTTGAACTGGTTGTGTTATTGCATATCTGTTTGCAGGAAAATTGTCATATCGGGCAACTGAAGAAAGTTTGATGGACCGGTTAACTACTGATACTCGATCAGCATGTCTTACCATTCCCCAGGACTGCAGGTAAATTATTGCATACAGAGGTTTCCATTGTATTCATCAGTGGTCTGATCTTTCAAAAATCAATTACTTCAGACAGAACATAATGGACTAATGACTGCAGTAAGTACTGATGTCTATGCATTCATTCTGATGATGATAATGTTATTGTTTAACAGGGTTTTGACAGTTCATGGATCCAAGGATGAAATTGTGCCAGCAGAAGATGCTTTGGAATTTAACAAGTTCATACCTAACCATAAACTGCACATAATACAAGGAGCTAATCATGAATACACTTCACACCTACAAGATCTAGCTTCGGTTGTGCTCAACTTTGTTTGCTCAAAAGATGCTGCTACTATTACTAAATCGCGGATTTAATTACAGAAACACTGCAGTTTGAATGAGAAAGAAGAAAAGGTATGGCATTGCAGTTCCAATGCCTAGCTTGGTTGAAACTCATTTGCTCAATAGCCAGGTCTTTTTAAAAGATCTGCACTTTATGTAATCTCAAGAACTCACATTCTTTACTGTAATAAAATTTATATTTTTTTTATGTCTATTTTCATGATCCATAAAATCATATAATATAAGATGTTATATTCTAAGTTCTTTTCTTTCTATTAGATCCAGGATTCTTGCAGACTTGCAACTACAATCAGCTATTTAAAAAACACATAATATTTAAAAAACACATTGTTAGGAAACACAAATAAGTCTATGTTACAGCAATAAACACAGAGCAGGACCTCACTCTCAATATGTATCAGATCAGAGATGGAGGAGATACAGCTTGCACATCTGCTTATTCTTGTAAATGCAATCAGGAGTTGATCACCTCCCAGAATTTGAAGATCCCCACAGATGGAAAAAACCTTTTTATTGTGTAAACGTGCTTTGTTTACTTGATTAGGCTGGAACAGTCTTTGTCTTCGTGCCAATTTTTCTCCAAGATACACTGGGCATTATCTGCTTTGAGTCAACACGATCCTTGTACATGACAGCGAAGTGGAGCAATGAATCAAGTAGAGAGTCTGAAAGAAGGTGTGGTTTGAGCCCCAACTCTATGAGTTTAGTATGCTTTGCATTGTAGTAGTGTTCTTCAGCCTCTACTCTTGGGTTGGGAACATGAATGGTTTTCACATCTATTCCCAGTTTCTCACCCGCTTTTGTAACCAGAGTGGCGAGTTCGCTAACAGAAAACTGCTCTGTGAATTGATTGAAGACCCGGAATTCACCTTGTTGTGCTGGATTTGCAATGGCAATTTCTACACATTGAACTGTATCTCTTATGTCAAGGTAACCCCTGGTCTGTCATAACAGAAAAAGTGAAACCAGAAAAGAAGGCCAGAAAAAGATGTCAGTTGTCAGTAATAAGCATATTTAGATATAAATGCAAAACGATATGAGAGTTCTCTGCATTTCTTGCCATGAAAGTTGTCTTCAGAACAAGCTAAATAGGTTGTTTTCTTATGTAAGCTAAGGTTTACTTATTTTACAGACCTTAACTCAGAAATTCAAATTCCTAAATAAGAACATAGTGTTACAAATGTATCAATAGTGCCCTGATTAAAAAAGACAATGAATCTGGAAACTGGCCTGATTATATAGGCAAAAGCACAAATCATCATAAATAAGAAAGACCACATAGCAGCCCCTTTTACCACTCACATCAAATCAAACAATCCTGGGAACTCCTCTATTGCTAATCAAATTTCATACAAGTTTATGAAACTAGCTATGCTATTCATATAAACCAGATGAGGTTAAGATCACTAAGCTAGAGACTCAGCAATACATAGAATAGTCTACTAAGTTATTGAGGAACTGAGAATCATAAAGGACTTAAAGCAGGTGAAAAAATGGTTGATATTGCTTACCTGGCCTCCCTTGCCATAAACTGTAAGTGGATGACCGACAGCAGCCTGAACACAGAACCTATTCAATGCAGTTCCAAACACTCCATCGTAATCAAACCTGTTATAAAGCTCTTCATGCATAGCTGTCTCATCTGTTCTAACTCCATAAACAACTCCTTGATTCAGATCAGTGGCTCTGATTCCCCAAGCCTTGCAAGTAAAGGCTATATTGTTTGAATCATGAACCTTACTTAGATGGTAGAATGAACTTGCTTGCTTGGGATATGGTAAAGTATCAGTTCTTCCATTATGTGTGATTGTTATGAAACCCTCCTCAATATCGATATTTGGAGTTCCATATTCTCCCATAGTCCCAAGCTTCACCAAATGGCAATCTTCTTTGAATTCCTTTATAGCAAAGAGAACATTAAGAGTTCCAATTACATTGTTGTGCTGAGTAAACACAGCTCTCGACCGATCAATCATAGAATAAGGGGCAGACCGCTGTTCACCAAAATGAACAACTGCCTCAGGTTCAAATGAGGTGAAGGTTTCTGCCAAGAATTCAAAGTCACAGATGTCACCAATGTACAGTTCAATAGATTTTCCAGTGAGAGATTTCCAACATCGAATTCGGTTGTGAATAGAGGTGATGGGAGTCAAGGAATCAAGACCGAGCTGGTGGTCAAAGAGACGACGAACAAGGTTATCAACAATAGCAACCTCATAACCTTTGTTAGATAAATGGAGAGCAGTGGCCCAGCCACAGTAGCCATCACCACCAATAACCATGACCCGCTTTTGCTTGGATGAATCACTGTTTGACTGATTGGAAGCAGAGTTTTTTTCAGTAGAAGCATCCTGACTTATAGAGGTACTAGTTGCACAAACAATATGACTTCTTTGTGGCCTCTCACTTGGCAAGACAATTCTTCGAACTGGCAATTTAGAAGTTCTTAATGTAAAGGAAGTCGGAAATGAAGTGCAGCTTTGGTCCAGTGACTGGACGAAAGGTTTGTAACAAGAAGGAAGGTTCAGACAATATGAAGTTGAAAGCAAGTGAGCCATACTGATATTCTGATTTCAAAATTCACCTGAAAAACCACAAACTCATCAAGAAATCCAGTTTCATTCCAAACTTAGAAATTTCTTTTTCCTAATACTCGAATCACAGAAAAAACTAAGATATTCTCAAGAGAACAAATTCAGCATCAGCTCTCATACAAGCAAATACATATGACAACATTACATCAAAATTCAACATGTGAGGCTAAACACCAATAATACATACATACAATGAAGAAACACTAATACACACATATAAGATACTGAAGTCCAATATCCACTAAAACCTACCAAAGCTTAACAATACTCAACCAAAAACATCTATCAAAAACAGCAAATACAACAATTGTTATCAAGAAGTAACATCCAGGCCAGACACAAAACACCACAGAGGACACATTCATTGCAACTACATATTACACACAATAATTAAGCGAATTGATTGATTACTCACTCAGCAGATGAACACTCGAAGGAAGAGTGAGAGAGTGACAGCAGTGTGTCGACGGCTAGACTAGTTAGAAACCCAAAATTAAAGGGGTTTGTATGCTGTTGGAATGAAGAATCAAATAAGAAACCAGTAAGTATATTCCATTTTATCTTGTAGAGTGAGAGTGAGAGTGAGTGTGTATACACTTGTCCTGTTTCTCCTGATCGTTCGGACTATCCATTTGACGTGTTCTTGGGCCTTAGTGGATCATATTTATTTACTCGAAAGCCCAAATCTAGGCCCATTAAAGCCCATTTGAAAGAAGTGAAGAAGAGAGTGATAATAACCAACATTAGTCGGTGTGTCGGCTAATACTTGCAAAATGGGTAATCGTGATATGCGTGGATAGATATTAACAAGTGGAAAACTGCATGCCACGACACTACATTACTCTTTAATCCGTCTAAAATGATAAGGGTGTCCTGTCTGTCAATCACTCCACTCAACTTCAAATGTCTCCTTGAATTCGAATCTCAGTGATACTCGACTGATTTTTTTAATGCAATTTATTAAAAATGAATTAAATTTTGACGGGTTAGAAAAATAACTATAAAGAATATTCAATTACACATATCGCTCCACTGTACCAAACAAGTACAAATTTCTTTGATAGTTGTCTCAATTTGATGAAAGCAACGTGGTTGAAAAGGCCACCACCACATTCACAAAATATTCTTTTTATAAATTCCTTTGCACATCAATCTCTTTTAAATTACAAATTAAAGATTTTATTCATACATAATTCTTATAAATTAACAAATTATAACATAATTTTATTTCTTAAAAATACCAACATATAAATTTTTCTAACATCAATTTAAATAAATAAGTTATTAAAATCTTATTTTAAATTTATAAATTTTTTTAAACTAAAAAATTTTAAATAAACCGAATGAACATGAATCAAACTAAAATTATTTTATAAATTTATTTTGATGTTAAAATATTATTGAATATATAATGTTAATAATGTTAATATACATATATAATTTATTAAATTTATATTGATATGAAAAAAATTATAAAATTACAACATAATAAAAGATAAAATTTAATCAATTAAAACCGGTTATTGAATCAAACAAAAATTTTCAATTTAATTTAATTTGAATATATAATTTAAATTTATTCAATTTATTGTTTATTATTTTTTTAAAAAAAATTATTTGTGTTTAAAGTGAATGAAATTCATATGATTAATATTTGATTTAGTTTTAATTTTTAAGTGATTTAATCTAATTAAAAAATAAATTTAACATATATATATATATATATATATATATATATATATATATATATATAACATTCTGGATGGGCTCAAATGGAGCTACGTCCTCGTTTTGATAGATAGGTTTAGTAATTTTGTGTGCTGAGTTGATGGCTAATGGCTCAAATTTTGAGTTCTAATTTATTTTATTAGTCTATAAATTCAATTAAATCACAAATCTATAAAACAATAAATCCTTCTCCTTCTATTCCAATTTAACAATTATTTATTTTATTAAAAATACACTTTAATATAAATATGGTCCAAAAAAATTAAATTAAATTAAATAAATAATATAAACTACGGTTTGATTAGTAAAATGAAGAGAAAAATGGAATACTTGAACCTATCTCAGTTAAAAGACAAAACTTAGTTTGACATGTCAAAAGGGTAAGAAAACACGACACGACACGTTATGCAATAATGCAACTCTCTACTTATTTATTCATTTTCCGTTTTTGGTTCTTCTCACACAATACTATCACAAGTAGACTTCATGTAATAACTTTTTTCCCGTCTCTCCATATATACAACAAATTCAAACACCAAAAAAACACACAAACTCCATTTTACAATAAAAAAAATGGACGAAAACACCAAATACATCACCAAACAAGACCTGAAAACACACAACAAGCCCGGAGATCTCTGGATTTCAATCCACGACAAGGTGTACGACGTCACCGACTGGTCACAACACCACCCGGGAGGACAAATCCCACTCCTGACACTCGCCGGCCAAGACGTCACCGACGCATTCCTCGCCTACCACCCTCCCCACCTCGCTTCTCGCTACCTCGACACCTTCTTCACCGGTTACCACCTCAAAGACCACTCTGTCTCCGACCTCTCCAACGACTATCGGAAACTCTTAACCCAGTTTTACAACATGGGTCTGTTCGAAACCGATCAGACACGTGTCGTCTACACGCTGTTGTTGTTGACGGTTATGTTTTTGGTGAGTGTTTGTGGTGTTGTGTTTAGTGAGAGTAAATGGGTTCATTTATTCTCCGGCGGGTTGTTGGGTTTTTTCTGGATCCAATGTGGGTGGTTGGGTCATGATTCGGGTCATTACCGGGTTTTGAAGAACCGGAGATTGATTCGGGTTGTTCAGGTGGTTGTTGGGAACTGTTTGTCGGGTCTTAGTATCGCTTGGTGGAAAAGAGAACACAATGCACATCACATTGCTTGTAACAGTCTCGATTTCGACCCCGATATACAGAGCATTCCTCTGTTCGCTGTGTCGCCAACTCTGTTCAATTCGCTCAAATCAGAATTCTACGATAAAGTAATGAAATTCGACTCATTAGCTCGGTTCTTCGTCAGTTACCAACACTATAGTTTTTACCCAATCGCCTGTTTCGCTAGAATCAATCTTCTATTCCAATCAATTTCGCTTCTTCTCTCAAACAAAAAAGTACCCAGAAGAGGAGAAGAGCTTTTGGGGATAAGTCTATTCTGGATTTGGTACCCATTGCTAATCTCACAACTACCGAATTGGGAAGAGAGAGTGATGTTTGTCATATCTGGTTTTTGTGCCACTGGTATCCAACAGGTTCAATTTGCATTAAGTCATTTCTCGTCGAGGTTTTACATCGGTCCACCTACCGCTAACGATTGGTTCAAAAAGCAAACGGAGGGGACGTTAAACATAGAAAATGACCCTTGGATGGATTGGTTTCACGGTGGGCTTAATTTCCAAATAGAGCATCATTTGTTCCCACGTCTGCCGAGGAACCACTTGCGGAAGATATCGGGGATGGTGATGGAGATGTGTGAGAAGCATGGTTTGGTGTATCAGAGTGTGTCGTTTTGGAAAGCGAATGTGATGGTTGTTGGGAATCTGAGGAAAGTGGCTTTGGAGGCTCGTGATCTGTCGAAACCTGTTCCTGAGATTCTGGTTTGGGATGCTGTTAATGTCCATGGTTGATCATGTGACTTGATGTTGTTAAGTTGATTTAATGTTTAGATTTGGAAGTACGTGATGAGTTTTTGGATGTTTGTAGTGTGATTTGGTTTCATTACATTATATGAATGACAGCTCTTAGGACAGTTGGTGCACATGGACGTAGTCAAAGGTGGCAAAGCTTGACTTATTTAACTATATACAACAAGTTGCCTGTGAAATCGTTATTAATTTAGTCCAGAAATTGGTTTATTTCACGCACTACTTAAAATGACTTGAGATTTTAATATCAAAACTTTGGTGGAAAAAAATAAATGGCACATATTAGAAGATAATATTAATATAAGAATTAAAATTTAATAAATAAAATATTATGAAATATTAAAATTTTAAAAATAGTAAATAAAATAGAAGTAATTATTTTTATGCAATTTATAAATTTTAAAAATAACTAAAATAAAATAATTAAATTAATATTTATTTTGATAAAATTTGCATCGTTTCGATTACAATCTGTATTTTAACTCTTCTAACAAACTTGTTATGCAATTACATTTTTTTGAGGTATTCGAACGTCAATAAGCAAGTAAATTTCGTAGCAATTTTTATAATAATAATAATAATAATAATAATAATAATAATAATAATAATAATAATAAAACAAAATAAAGGACCACATCATCCGTAAATCTATATATATTCAGCATTTAATTTATTATCATGATAGTTGCACTCGCACCCATGCAAATCTTTATCTCACTTCACATGCTCTTGTATTAATACATAGATGACAAAAATGTTATCCAGGTCATACAAATAGTTGTTGCTAACATAGTTTAACTGATGTATTTGTGATGTACTTAGGGAAAATATTTCATCCAAATAGTTGCTAACATGGTTTGACTAGCTCATTCAATCGCATAAAAGTTGAGAGATTTTTTTGTGTGAAGTTATCAAAAAGATTTTACAGTTTTAATTTATGTGTTTTAACACATCACAATAAATATTTATTTATTTATTTGAAGCTTTCATATATGTACCTTTCATCTTTTACGTAATTAATGAAAAGAGGTCGTCGGAGTGAGATCTAACGGTACAAAAATAATAATTAATACTAACAAATGGTCCATGATAAAATTGTACAGCTACACTAATAATACACAATCCATCTATTGAAGACTCTACTATGTGTATTGATTTCAAAATTGTTTAAACATTATCAGACACTAACCTCAAACAATCTCACACAGTTATCAGCTCCACAGGAAGCAAGTTTCAGAGATCCAGTGTTCTCGTTATTTTTCCATGCAAGGCGGTTTACTGCTGAAACATGGCACAATAATGGATCAAGCTTCATGATGACAGAGGCAGTTGCACCGAGTGTTCTGCTGTTACTATCATCACTCCTTGTGATGGACACACCCCATAGTTCGATCAATCCATTTTCCATCCCTACCGCGATGATTCCGGTTTCCTTTTTGCGGTCAATACCGATCCATGATACGGCAGTGACACTACTACTGAATGTAGGTAGAGTCAGGATTGGTTTAACGGATGAATCCTCTTCTGCTACGGCCCAGATCTTCACTGTTTTGTCCCTTGAACCTGTTGCGAATTCTTGGCCGAATGGATTCCATGAACATGACCATATTATTCTTTTGTGTGCCTCTTGCCTTGCTACAAGTTTATGGTTGACTTCAGATCCTAAAACAGGAGCAATGAAAAATGTTACTATTTAGTGTTCTGTGTGAGGATTAGAACCAAAGAGCAAAATTTTGATTGAATTACTAACATCAAGATGAGGTTGTTATACCTGTCCTTTGGATTTTAAAGATGGAGAAATGACGGTCTCTGGAGACAGATAAAAGCAAACTGTCATCATGAGAGAATGCGATTTGTGTAACTGTTAAGCTGTGGGACTGCAGGCGACCTACTGCCTTCCACGAGCCCACTTCCCATAGCCGTATTTCAGCCACTGCTGTTGATTGGGCCTACAAAAGAATTGAACATATAATCATCATATACTTTTAATATAACCAACTCAAGTAAAGCACATTACAAGTCTTTTAAATTGGTAAACTACGAACTTGTTATCAAAAAAAGAAAGTACTAATATGGAGTTTCCATGAGCTAGTTTTCTGTGCTGGTCTTCTTCTTAGATATCTATAAGGTAACTACCATAGTGTAACATATGTTTTCTCTTCGCAATTGCATTTTTTGATGTAGTTCCATGGCCAAACTTCATATTTAGAAGGCCAAACTTTATATTTAGAAATCACAAGACAATAAACAGAGCAATACCAATACAAGTAGCTAAACCTCCTACTAAACATAATGCTCTATTCAACTCAGAGCAATAATACCTCAAAACTGTGATATAAGGCAAATTTGTTCAAGAGATTAGAACTTGAAGAGTGGGAACGTTAATAGGGTAGGTTTACATTATTTTTTTAATGGATTAGTTAATTACATTTAATAAGTATAGATGGTAAGGGGTGGACTTGAAAAAACTTGTGCTAGACCCAAGGATTGATACTTGGAAAATTGGGGCAATAGTGAATCTATTATTGAGATAATAGGATAGTGTTTGCAATTTTTGACAGGGAATTGGAGATCCCTAACTATATAATCTCCTAGTCTAGAGCTCAATTCAGTAAACACTCCTCCCTACACTCTAAAAATCTCTTATTAACATTAGTAGCTCTAACAAAATTCACACCACAATAACTCCAGCAATCGTTAAGCCTAACCACCATAGTAAAACTATTTTTCCTTATCTTTACTAATTCCTCTGACCGATCCCATGAAGAAGCCAAATCAATTACATTGCTTCAAAGTAGATCTTTTCCGTTTTACAAAACCTAACCTATTAGGGCTGACTGATTTAAGCATCAATAACAAACAACTGCCAGCAGACTTATAAAATTTTCAATTTATTTTCATCTGCAATATAATTATACTGTCAGGAATAACATACCTTGCATGCTGAAGCAACCAGCAAACCTTGATGGTCACAGCAAAGTGAAAACAGTTCATTACCATGTCCATAAAGTTTGTGGGACTCTGGCCACAATGTATGCCATGACAGCTGATCTTCAATGGGGGGTTCAGTGAACTCAACGGGAACAGCGTCCGGAATACTTTCAAGGGTGTCAAGACCATCATTCTCATTTTTATCTCGGGTCTCATGTGTAGCTGCATAGAAAAAAATTGTGTTAAAACTGTAGATTATAGAACCAACTTAACACTTTAATCTTGGCATATGAAAAGTCTGCATGAGTAGTAACAGCAGAATGTTTCTTTTTCACAACTTGGATTACTTCCAATTCAAATAGGTAAACATGGAGAGGACTTACTAGCATAAATACAAAATCCTAGGAAGTTGGGTTACAGATTTTACAAACAGGTAATAACAGTATCCCATATGGAACACCTAAAGCTTGCATTAAGCACATAAGAACTCAAACAATAAAATTAAAAAGTTCTGCCAACAGAGAGAAAGAAAGGGACTTACCATTGACATATATAGGCTTCTGTGACAGTCCAAGAGCTGACATATTAGCACCTAAAACCTGAACACCTCCTTGGAGGTTTTCCGGAAAATCTGATGATTGAGAAGTAGCATGATTCAATGTTTTCAGAAATGATAAAGTGGCTTCAAAAACTCTTGCAACTTTCTCATCAGCTCCACTAACAAAACGGTGGTTCCCCTTTCCTTGGATGATGGTCACACAATTTATATCGTGACCATGAACTTGAGGGCGAGCAACTTCATACCAGGAATCTCCATCCATGAGAGCAGTTGCATTTTTCCATGGAGCAAATACACGACTTGTCTGCAGTCATATGTAGCATAATATGTATTCTAATTTTTTTCAGCAATTGAAATGCATTCCGCCAAAAAGAACAATAAAATAAAAGAACCTGCAATTACCTGGTCATGACTGACTGACAGCATAAAATCACCAGACTTAGCCCACGCAATATCTGTCACAGAAGCAAAGTGCCCAGATGGTACCTTTTGAGGTTGCCAATTATCTATGTCAATACCAACATTTTTCCACAGATGAAAAGATCCACCATATCCATGTGCCAAAATTGAATTTCTGTCTGGGCTCCAATGACCTCCATAAAAACCTAAAGCAGAATGACTCAATTCTCCAACAGTGACTACATTCATCCAGATACCGGTGGTCTTTTCGGGTTTCCAAATCATCATAGTCTTGTCCATTGAAGCAGATAAAATACTTAAGGGTTGTATATAGCCTTTTTCATCTGAAGATGTAGGTAATGGCGGTTCCCACTCCACTGAATACACCCAATCCTCATGGCCAATCAGAAGAGATTCCAGGGAAATCTGATAAGAGCATGAACCAGCTACAACTACAGGACCTTCAATGTAAGATTTCAAGCTTATTTCTGCCTTATTGCTCTTTTCATTGGCATCTGGTGAAGTACCTTTTAGAACCATCCTCCATATACGTATCCCTTTGTCTTGGGATGAACTTACAAGTAGAATCCTAACTGCTTCATCATCAGTCCATATAGGTAGTGAGAAATCCAAACTCCTAATCCAATCTGTATGTGCTTTTAACTCACAGGATCGTACAAACTGGATATGGAAACAAATACAATGAACAATATCAAAATGCCACAGACAAACATATCAACCCAAAAACATAGAGGTATAAACAATGTGACTGAAGTCAGATACCTTTCCCATCCTCTGCCCACAATATAGATGAACCTTGTTATCCAATCCTCCCATTGCTAGGACTAAGTGCCCAGGATTTCCGGGCAATTCGGCCAAGGAAAGTGCTACCATAGCCTTTGAACCAACAAAAAGTGAATCTAGACATGATACTGTGCAGGCACCTGGAAGAAAGAAAACTTCTTGAGTGCCACAATTCCGAACGAAGAAAGCATTTTTCAGTGCTTCAGTTAAACAAACAACTTTAATTGCATAAATATTAATTTCCAAATGAAAGAATCCAATATATAGATGAATAAAGATATCATTTGCTAATATATAGGCTGAAGCAGTAAAATTAATCATACTATGTGGCAGAACCTTGCTTGATGGTATAATTGATTTTTCAGCTGACACTTGTACCCTAAAGAAACACATCTCTGTCATTGTTTTCCAATTATAATATCTTCATTACCTTCCAAAGTGACAAATAGCATGATATTTTTACTTCCCAGATCAATCAGGTGTATAAATGGTTACCTAATCTCCATTTTGGCTAGTTACAGCCCAAAATACTGGTGATGACCAACAATCCGCTATATAACAGTAAGGACAAAACCAATTCAAATAGTTGCAGTTTCAATGGTTTATAGTATCCTGTCAACGATGTAGAGTTATGCAATCAATAGCACTATAGGACATGAAAAACATAAATATGTACATGCGGCTGCCAGTGCTTCATCCATCTCATTATCATTTAGATGAACATGAAAAACTCCTACGAAGAGGAAAGTGAAAAAGGCAGCCATACAATGTAAAACAGGTTTAACTTTTTTCCAGCAAATAGAGAATGAAAGAGTTTAGGGTGGTGATCACAAATAACAAACTTCAATCTCCATGTAATATATAAATGAAAAACAATCTATCATGAACATTTGTAGTATATGGCTACCTCCTGGAGTTGGTGGAAAGATCATTTCCCAAACATTAACTACACCATCTGAAGAGGTGGATGCAAACATTGCTTCATTCTCAGAAAGTAAAATTCCTGTAATGCAAGTAACACCCTTCTTATGTGATTCTGGTAAATGTAACACATACCTCCACTGCATAGATAATAACAGAAAAACAATCATTATACAAATACAAGAAACAGAAGAATCAGAATAAAAAACTAAAATTAAAATAAAATAACCAACGAACAAGAAAATTTTGACATCCAACAGATATAGAAAGAAGAAAAAAGTATTTAAACAACTACCTTATTATCAGCAAGAGAAAATTCCCATAGAATAATGACACCATCAGCATCTCCAGAGAGCAGGTAATGGTACTGAAAATGTTTAGCTGCAAATAGGAAACACCAAAAATAGTAGAAAAACCATTAAGAAATGATAAAACCAATTAAAATGATTCAACTTTCTCCAAATTTAAAGCTTAAAAACACACCGTACCTTTAAAAGCAAACTTAGCAGCAGGAAGCCAGTGGGTACAGTTGACAGTTGCCTTGTGACCCGGAAGAGTAGTTAAAATCTGAGCAGTCTGTTGAGCATCAACCAAACAAGAAAGTGAGCCAAATTATATGGTCCCATACATCCACAATGAAATACAAAACATTACACTAAATTCTTTCCAATTTTCCTCACAAACTCCAAACAGGACATTTTTGAGGATTAATCCCAGAAATAATACATTTTTAGGTAATTATAATTCAAGATTGCATTAACAGGATGTGCTAACCAAGGTCGAGATTAAATAACAGCTCAAACCTATAAAGTATAATAACCTACTAGAAATCAAAGCTTAGAATAAACAAGAGAAGAATTCATCTGTTATAATTTGATAAAGCATTATGAATGCAGTAAGGAACTATCAACACACTTGATGTACACCCAAAACCCAATCCAAAAATCAATGAAGCAAGTAAAAACTATTCTCCAACATTTTAACAAACACATGATAGACAACAGAGGAGAAGAAACTGAACCTGAGGGGAGAATAAAGCGACGGCGTTTTGAGCACCGAAAGACACGAGACCACTAGCGCCCCATGAAACGTTGTTGACTATTCTATTGCAACCTGCTCCTATGAACACCTTCTTCAACTCAACACCATTATCAGATGACATCATGTTCTCAGACACACCGATGGGAGAATCACAGTGTCTTCAAACTGAGTTTCTATGTATAATAACTGGAGTTAAAACACGAAACTAAGTTGGGTTAGGTGTTGGGTCAAATTGAATAACTCGACCCGGTTTAATACCCGACCCGAATTTATAACAAAAACCTAATTCCCTATCTCACTGTTTCACGACGCCTCTCACTCTACGCTTTTCTGCTATCTGTTATGGAGAATTCAACGTTAATCAAGCAAGGTGCAGAAGCTGTAAGTCTATCACACATATCTACGTACATTATATCTATCTGTGTCATATATACGACACATTACTCATCATGTGTACAAATTACAGAGGGTTTTCGATTCGACATTCGTGGGACGAAGATGTATAATAAAAGAAAGATTTTCTAAGAAGTACAGGCATCCATCACTGGACACAAAGCTCACACTCAGACGTCTCAACGCTGTGAGTTCATTATATCACTTCTTTCCAGTTTCTTCTATTGTTGATCACTAACTCGAAAGTCTCTGACCACAGGAAGCTCGGTGTATGACTAAAGCGAGACGACTTGGTGTCTGCACTCCAGTTTTGTACGCAGTTGATCCTCTTTTGCATACATTGACGTTCGAATACGTCGAAGGCTCGTCTGTTAAGGATATATTCCTTCAATTCGGATCACATGGCGTTGTGGAAGAGCGATTGGCTGATATCGCAACTCAAATTGGTGATGTAATTGGTAAATTGCATGATGGTGGTCTTGTTCATGGTGACTTGACCACTTCTAATATGTTGATCAGGAGTGGTACAAACCAGCTGGTTAGTACTCTCTTACTTCTTCTAAAATGTTTCATTTTGCTTGCTGGGATTGAATCAGTTGAGAGATATAAATCAGGTTCTGATTGATTTCGGTCTGAGCTTCACATCAACTCTCCCAGAAGACAAAGCTGTGGATTTATATGTTCTTGAAAGAGCTTTGCTTTCTATGCATTCTTCATGTGGCAATGTGGTAATAATATATATGTGTACACACTCTTGAATCTTATGTTGTAAACAGAGGTTGGAATTGTAGTTCTCATTTTTTGACATGTGTTTGCAGATGGATAGAATACTTGCAGCTTATAGGAAGTCATCAAAGCAGTGGTCTTCAACATTGAACAAGCTTGCTCAAGGTAAAGCTTTGTTATTACATTTTGTTTGCTGGGCAAATTTTGGAAATCTCATTTTTTTTTTTCATGAATTGATTGCAGTGCGACAAAGAGGTCGAAAACGCACCATGATTGGATGAGCTTCATTGTAAGGTGTGTGTTTCAATTTATGCACTGGGGAATGCATATGATATTATTTGTGATGTATTTTGTGTAACAGTAGTATTGTGATTGTTCTAGTGTTATAGGTATTAGTTGAGCATGGAATTGAAGGTACTATAATTTATACTATTCATGTCTGACTACTTAAAAGTGAGATTGTATATTTTTTATCTTGTAATAAAGATAACTTTGAATTCCTGATTTATCTTTTATTTTGAGATTTGTTCTATCATTTATTAGATTTTATTAGGTGATTAAAGTTTTCGTTTCTGAAACTTTACATGATTTTATTATTATTATTTTTTTTTCATGTCATCAATTTACTACTGCTACCATCAATTCTTTATCAGTTCAAAACACAAACTAAATTTGTACTGATGAGATTTGGTATTGGGAAAAATGGTGGTCTGGAGTCATCAAAACCGTCTAAGGCATGAACTGCCGTAAATGGAAGGAAAACAACTTAGCACTCGAACAATAGGTGTTTTACTACTATGTCTATGAGATTTTTAGGCCTAGCTAAGATGCACACCCCGCTTGCTAGGGTCGGCACCGTTAGGACAAATTGAAAATTTTTATTTTAATAAATATTATAAATTGGAATTTTTTATTTTAATAAATATTGAAAAATATCAACTCGATTCAAAAGAATAAATGATATAATTTGCTCATATATTAACAAATATATATAATATTTTATTTTAAAAATCTAATAAATTCTTTTGAAAAAAATGTATTTTATTTTTAATACGAAAACGAATTTAAGTGAAAAATAGTTCTTAAACTAGTTGGAGTCAATTTGGTTTTAATTGTTGGTTTTTCCTTAGCCATCCATGCATCTCTTTTTCTTCTTATTTCAATAGCTTGGATTTCAATAAGTTACAGAAGAACGTCTGGTAGGACGTTTTGCCAAGAAATTTCACCTTTAAAGCCTAGTTTGTTTTGTAGGTTAGGATTAGATTGGATAAAAAATTAACTTATTACCATGTTTGGTGCACTTGAGTTCACTTAAATTTATCTCACCCTAGTGGGTTAAAATATAACCTCCCAAATATGTGGGTTAACAATAATCTATCTTCTCTTCTTTCTTTTCTTTCTCTTTTTCTCTCATTTACTCTCTCTAATCTTTTACATTTTTATTCATCTTTCATCAATTTAATATTTTTTCCCTTTTTACTATATATCTTTCACTTCAATTTTATTTATTTATTTATTTATTTTTAAAATTTTTATATTAGTTTACCACATTTTTTACTTCATCAATGTTTTTATATATCTTTTTAAATTTTTTATTTCCTAAACAACAATGCTTATATGAGAATGTGTTGAAATTAGTATATATATATATATATATATATATATATATTATTAATTGAAAATATAGTAAAATATAGTATAAATTGATGAGATGAATAATAGGGAGATATAGAGATAAATTTTGAAAAATAAAAAATCTTTGAACATTTATTTTAAATCTTAAAAAAAATATATAAAATTATTTACAATAGGTTAATTAAATTATTTTTACTTTTAATTTTAATCCTATCCGGTGTAGCTCCAAACACAACATTACTTCATAATTTATCCAATCCAAACCTAATCCAATCCAATCACTTACAATTATCCAATCCGATCCGGTGAAACAAAGTAGGCCTTAGAGCTAAGTCCTTCCAAGACTAGGCCATAGGCTACTGCATTTCTCATTCAGCATGCACTGATGGAGTCAATTATATACTATAATAATCAGTTAAAAATACATATAAATTAAATTCAAAGTTATTTAACAGTAAATTGATTATGACTTTATAAATATAAATAATTTAGAACTTCAAAATTATAAATTCAACCGTCCTTAATTTGTAATTATTTTTAAAATTAGTATAATATTCTGAAAACTTTTAAATTTGAGTCTTTCGAAACATATAAACAACTTAATCTTAAGTTTTCAGATTGAGTATATTTAAACTCCACCTTCTCAACAAATACAACATTCTCACCTTTTTTACTTTCATAGTGGAATACTAAGTTATTTGATAAAGCTTGTGTAGATATGTTATCTATACAAGTTTCCATTGATCTCATTTTTTGGCAAAATCAAATTCATATAGTAACCTTTTGAGCCAAATGGCATAACAAGTGCTAAAAATGTTTTCCGCCATATATTGAAATTCATAAGTGAGAAGTGTAACATTAGATTGCTTTTTCGAACTCCATGCTTGGAGCATTATCTAAATACCATGAAAAATTATCATTTTCTTCACCTTAGACTTCTAGTAGTGAGGCTAACTCATCTCCATCTTATTTCCCAAAACAAGATTTACTATTTTATTTTTGTTAGAACCACTACAACGCTAAATTTATGATAATTGTAGCACTCAATATTGAATTTGTTATTCCTCTGATCATTTAATCTGTTTTTGTAACATTTGTCTCGTCCTCTTTGATTATCTATCGCCAATTACCGATTTCTTCCTTTCAGGTTGACATTTTCTTGATTTCTTCTCCCTCTATGATGGCAAAAATTGGGTCTAAATTTGAGCCTAGAAAATATAATGTTAGATTAGTGACAAAAAAAAATTCACATAAAAACCTGAAATAGACTTCTCTGAAATATTCTCCCATGTAGTTAGATATTTGACCGTTAGGATTCTACAATCTACTGGCACACTGCTTAATTTAATTAAGAATAAGAGTTTATGGATGTCTGATACGAATCTAGAAAAAAAAGTCAGAAGGAATTATAGCTGATTGCATTTGATTGACTGAAGGAGAATATTCCTCGAATTTTCTCCAAATATTCTCGTCAATCTCTTTATATTAGGAATAAAATAATTTTATATGTATTATCTATTTATTGTCTTTTCAATTCATGGTATTATAAATACCTAGGTTTGTTCCTTTGTTTAGCATACAAAAAAATAATTGAGATTAATACAAATTGGAGCTTGGTCCTCCATACGGACTTTCTTCTTTTCTATCTTCTTTCTAAACTTTCGTTTTTCGCTGTTCCTATCATTGGTATCAGAGCCAACCATGGTATCTACTTGAGCCTAACATTACACAGATACCTTATTACCCCAACAACCGCCACAACAACCACTATCATAGCCGCAACAAACACCACCACTAAATTCATCCCAGAACCAAATAAATGAGGTTGTTTTACAACAACTAGCCCTCCTCACATCCAGGATGCAGACTATGGATGCTACCATAAAAAACGAATCTAAGGATAGGAGAGAAACACCTATCATCAATCGTCGCTATTATCCTTAGGGAGAAGATGATGATGATGAGCGATGCATCATGGGGATACAAATACTCTCAACGACTTCCTCGCACTAAGATGAAGTTCCCTCACTTTGAAGGAGGCGACCCTCGCGGGTGGATCTTGAAGCCGGAGAAATACTTCCGATATTATCAAACTGCAGAGGATTTGAAAGTCGAGATTGCTGCCATGTACCTCGAAGGAGATGCCCTTGATCTTTTTGCATAGATTAACAATGAACGACCATTGTTATACTGGGGAGAACTAGTGAGGACCCTTCAAGAAAATTTTGGTCCAACCGAGTTCCAAAATCCTAATGAACACTTGTGCAACATCAAGCAAATTGGGTCAATCCAAGCAAATTGGGTCAATCCAAGCATATTGTCAAGAATTTGCCAAAAGATTTGTTCGTGTATCTGATTGGCCAGAACATTGTCTCCTTGGTGTTTTTCTCAATGGGCTAAAAGAAGAATTGATGGCAGACATTCGAATACACAAACCATAATCTGTCTATCAGGCTGTAAGTTCTGCGATTGAATATAAGCAAAAGTTAGGTTTCAAAACTTGGGGCAGCAACAGCCAAATCAGTAACCATGCGCAAAAAAATTCCTCAACTTCGTCAAAACCACTATTGCCTACGCCTCCAATTGCAGCACGACAAGACTTCACAAATTCGTGAGAGGTTGATCAACAAAATAGAATCGCTAAAGGTTATATTTTCGGTGTAACGAAAAATATGCATGTGGTCATCGTTGTAGGACAACCACTCTAACATTGCTGGAACGTAATGACTTAGAGAAAGAAGAAGAAATTGAAACAGACTCAGTTGCCCAAGAACCACCTACTTTGGCTGAAATCTCATTTAATGCGATTTTAGATAAGGGTGCCTGTGTAACTATGAAACTACAAGGAAGTCTTCAAGGACACAAGGTACTCATTTCAGTTGACAGTAGGGCAACTCACAATTTCATTTCTGAACAACTAGTTAAGATTTTGAAATTACATGTAAAGAGGATCCTTAGTCAACTCACAATTTCATTTCTGAATAACTAGTTAAGATTTTGAAATTACATGTAAAGAGGATCCCTACTTTTGGAGTACAAATCAGCACTGACCAAATTCTTTATTGTGATCAATTGTGCACCGACATAACTATTCAATTTCCGGAGCTAGCGATAACTCAAGACTTTTATCCCTTTCATATGTCTACCGTCGATATTGTGTTGGGAATTCAATGGTTAGTATCCCTTCAAACAGTTCAAGCCAATTGGGCTGAACTCTTTTTGATTTTTAATCATGAGGGAAAACAATACAAACTTTAATGGCTCCTACCAAAATCTCATAAGGTCACTTTAAATGCATTGCCCAAAGATATTCTCAATCTAGGAAAAGATAGCACTTCACCGGGTCAAGATTTCTAAAATTTGCCTTGTGGACAAGTCAGTTTTTCAAGGGGGGAGTATTGATACAAATCCAAAAGGAAAGTCAAATGAGAAATTATAGCTGATTGCATTTGATTGACTGAAGGAGGATATTCCTCGAATATTCTCCAAATATTCTCGTCAATCTCTTTATATTAGGAATAGAATAATTTTACATTTATTGTCTTTTCAATTCTTGGTATTATAAATACCTAGGCTTGTTCCTTTGTTTAGCATGCAGAAAAATAATTGAGATTCATATAGACTTTCTTATTTTCTATCTTCTTTCTAAACTTTCATTTTCCGCGGTTCCTATCAATGTGAAAAATGCTTTCCTTCATAAGCTTCAAGACATGAATATTTTTATGTTTCAACCAAAAGGATTATGTGATTCTAAAAATAAGAACAAGTCTTATTTAGTGAAAAATTCTTTATATGGTCTAAAGTAATCACCTAGTCAACTTCATAAGTGCTTTATTAAGAGATACGAAGTAATATGACTTTGTGGTAGTAACAATTTTATAATATTCACTAATACATTCTCTGTGAACAAAGATAACATATACAATGATACAAATTTGATCTAGCGACACTGAAACAGGAAAAATCAGATTTCCTAATAATTAGAAGATCATATACAATCACCACAATTAAGCAATAGACAACTTAATATAACTTGCTATAAATAAAACACCATACTACTAACAACGTCATCAAGCTAGGTCAAAGATATTAGTGTGAATGGTTGCAAGCTTTTGTAAGGATGTGATCTATAGGTACTTCTAGTTTGTTGGGACAGCATGTATGTTTCACAAGTAAATAGATCACTTTTGTTAATGAGATTCAAAAAAAAAATTTGGAGATACAAGGGATTGGGATATCCTAATCTCCGATGCCAAAGACTAGTATCATCCTTACTCAATTTCCTAGAATGAAGACTTAATTTATTGCTCTCTACCTCATCAACTGGAGATTCAACTCTTAGGAGATATAAACCTATTCGGTTCTCAGCATCACTAATCATTTTTTCCAGATTTTATGTCTTGAAAAATACACAACGATCATCAAAAAAGTTAATGCAATACTGATTCTCTTTCACCAGTTTATTTACTAAGAGTAAATTGCAATTTGAGTAAAGGAACAAATAACACTGAGTTTAGAGTAAGATTTCTAGATAGTCTTACTGTACCAGACCCTTTTACTCTAGTTAATGATCCATCTACAATTCTCACATTTAAATTCTCAGAAGAATGAATATATGTACTAGATAGAGACTAATTCCCGGTCACATGATCTGTAGCTCCCAAATCTACTATCCAATTTGTATTAATTTCATTCTTTGTCTGTAAAGTATAAAAATAAGAGTAATGTTACACAGTCTACTCTTGTAGCCCACTTTTATTGCCCACTCATAGGTGGCAATTCATGATTGGATGATAAATAAATATATAATAAAGACATTAAAATCATCCAATCATGAGTCACCACGTATGAGTAGGCTATTTATTATTACTCTAAATAATACCTTTTTGTACAACTGTCCTAGCTCCAACAATTGCAGACATTACTACGACCATGCCATATCTCATACAGCTCTCGAGTTATTGATTGCATTCGTCGAATTGTACTGCGCTAAATTGGACTCCCATATGTTATCTGCATTGATTTTTTAGGTTTCCAATTTGACGATTCTACTGGTAGATTTGTTACAAGTATTTTCTAGAAACTCACTCATTTTCACTCAAGTTATGGAGGGTTGTAGGAATTTTTAGGATTGTTTTGGTTTGATTACCTCCTCTGATGGACTCTAAGAAGGTTTACCTCCTTTGATCGACTTCCCTCACCACGCCATTCACCGCCCAAACATTGCACAAAATCGTTCACCATTGTTCACCTTCACTCAGTAGTCACCACCTCGTTTACCTTCACGAAATCGTGGAATCCCAAATATCTACTAACTCCATCATTTCTCGATTTTGGTAACTCCATCATTCACGATTTATACTGTCTTTTCTTCCTCGATTTTGCTCTAAAGACGTTCTTGGACGGATCTTAGTTTGTTGCTCCAAATTCGGCCTTCACGGTAAGCCATTTGTCTTGATCATACGTTGTTTAATTGTAGTCTTCACTCTTCTATGATGAGTTCGATTTATTGTTTAGAACGCGTTGTTTAATTGTTTGTTTTATGGTAGTAGCTTTGTCAAGAAACCCGGCTATCAAGAAGCTACAGCTGTTACTTTCTCTTCTCCCTCTCTTTGAATTCCCTTGGTCAGCTCGTGTCTATCCATCTCTTTGCTCACCCATATTGTACTTTTCTATTATTGCTTTGGTTTAGTACCGACTTTAGTAAACATCCATGAGGTGTGTTTTTTGTATTATGATAATGTGCTTCATGTTAATGATAAAAGGTTTGGTCTTTGTTTAGTGTTTTCAGTTGATCTAATTTGTGTCTGCATTGTTGATCTAATTGAGATTTATTCAAGCAATATAGATATGCTACTTTAACTGCGTCTATGCATTGTAGATAAACTACTGAGAATATTTGATCATAATTCTACTTTCAAGTTTTGGTTTTGACTGATTTGTAATGCTTATATGTATTCAGTGCTTAGTTGTCTTGTTACTAGTATTCAAATAGTATGTTTCCATAATCTCAGAATCGTTGCGTATTTCCACATAATCTCAGAATCGTTTTCATATTTTATGAGAACGGTTAAGATATAATGGGAACAATTTTGTCACCATATTTTCTACTAATGATAGTCAGAGTGCCTACCATATTAGTAGGAATCCTATGTACCATAGTAAGACTAAGCATATTAGTGTAAAATATCATTTTATCAAATTAAATGCGTTGAATGAATTAGTGCAGGTTGACAAAATGGAAACAGACAAGAATCCAACATATATGAATACCAAGACTATAGTGATAATGAAGTTGCTCTTTATAAGAGCTTCCTCTATATTAACATAACCAGAAGCTGGATGAGGCTGAGAAAGAAAACTTCTATTTTTCAACTAGGAATATGATGCATAGATTAATACAAAAAATGTAATAAAGAATGTAGATAAGGGAAGTTCTGTTATATTGAAAATATATGTATTTACATTCTTCTGGGTTTGTATTATAACGTAGGGTTGAAGTTTTTTATCTCCAAGCTTTCTTGGATAAACCTCCACGTTGTCGAAGTTATTTGACTTGTTGAAATGCTCTAACATGAGTCTTTTTGTTCCTTTTTGTTGATCTCCTATGTTAGGATTTTTTTTTTTTTTTTTTTTTTTTTTACCTTTGTGTGATTTTCATTTTTTTTTTAAATTTGTATAATCGAGATCAGTCTGATCGTATCGTTAGTGTGTACTTGTTGATTCTAATATTTAACTTAATCTGGTTTTTTTTTAGTCAACGTGGAGTAACCTTTATGTGGTGAATTCCAGTAATTCCTGTGTTGGTTTTTGTTGTAACTTTGATGATTATCTATGTGTTTAAGTTGTTATTTCGATTTTTTTATGATTTAGTTTGCAGCAATACTTATATATCAACAAGCTAATTTGAGAGTAAAAGTTATATGATATAATTGAATAGTCAATCTACTGTATCAATGAAAGCATTATGACCAAATAATTGAAAATAAATAATCGAACTCCTGAAATTAGAAATAACTAAAAATTAAAAATAAGTAATGAGCAGGCAACATAACATGAGTTTCGCTAGTTTGGAAATAAATAAAATTTTTAGTTTAATTTTTAAAATTAAATTATAATTACTGGTTTAATAATTAAAAGAAAAAAGATTATTGTTGAGTCGATTGGTTAATTTTTTAATTATAATTAATTATTTGATATTAATATTTGTTTGGACTGAAGTTAAAACTATAAGTGTGAATTATAATATACTATTAATTTCACACACAAATTTTATTTAGATGTGTTTAGATGTGCTGATGAAATTTATTTAGAATTTATTTATTTTATTTTCTGAAAATCAATTAACTGGATCCAGGTTGCCATTTCACTCATTTTTCCTAACAACCTTCCAAATCAAATTTGTCTTTAGTTGCATTAGCCTTAATATAAAAATAATAATAAAAAAAAAAATATAAAACTATATATGCCTTTCTTTAACCCCTTGTTTGGATGACTTCCAATATGGTTTTATAAAGTATGGTTTAATATGGTACAGTTTAATATGGTATGGTTGGAACCATCAAATCGTGTTTGGATATATGGTTTTATAAAGTATGGTTAGCACTATAGAATTTTTATTTTTGTTTGGTTTGGGGGTATGATATGGCTTAACTATATGTAAATGACAATAATATCCTTTCATATCTTATACTTAATTTTTAAATAATTATTTTTTCATAATCACATATAATATGGCAAAAAATTTAAAAAAAAAAAAAAGAGAAGAAACTAATATTAAGCCACTAAAATACAACAATCGATAATATAAAAATTTTACATATTCCTTAACAAACATAATTAAAATAGTAGAAATAATAATTTTATATTTAAACAATAATTATTATTGTCAAATTTCTCTAATTCTTATCATCACAGTAAAAACAAATTTCAAACATGAATAATTCAAAAGTTCATAACATAAATGTTTCTAAGAACTAATATGCAATCAGACAAAAATTTTAAAAAAAAAAGAAAAAGAAAAAGAGAAACCGATAACGAGAACTCAATTTCAAAATCGAGAAGCACTTTGAATGTATGCAAATCTAAAAGATTAAAGGGTAATTTTGTAATTAAAAAATATTATAAGTCTAGTTTGAGAATAAAAAATATTTAAACCATGTCAACACACCGATTTGGTGGTTGAAAAAAATGACACAAATTAAACCATGGTGACACAAATTAAACCATGGTGAACCATGGAGGACCATGAAAATATGGATGAAAGTACAACCAAACATGGTGCGGTTTGGTTCTAACCAAACCACACCACCCAAAAACCTTGCATCCAAACAAGGGGTAAAATAGAATATACCCGTTGTACTATACCCCATCAAATAATATAATCAAATACACAATAACCAATTTAAATTACAAAAGATATTTCTGTCCCATCATTAAAAGATCAAATAATCAAACGAATAATAGTTACATTAAAAATGAAAAATCATTATTGATTGGTTGATTGATGTAACTCGTAGATGAAATCATGTGGAGCTAATTCAAACTGCCTCGCTGTAACTTGGCTCTTTATAGCAGAAAACAGAGGAGAAGATTGATACTCTTAACCAAAAGCAGAGGCCTTTCTCTCTCTCTCTAACCAAGAAGAGCAGATCTCGGCTTCTCTTCCAAATGGGTACTCAGTCAAACAAGTTTTTATCTCGGGAAGAGCTTCAAATGCACAACAAGTCTGGAGATTTATGGATCTCAATACAGGGCAAGGTGTATGATGTCTCTGAGTGGTCGAAACGACATCCGGGTGGTGAGCTGCCTCTGTTGAGTCTCGCGGGTCAGGATGTTACCGATGCGTTTGTCGCTTATCACCCGGCTACGGCTTGGAAATATCTTGATAGTTTCTTCACCGGCTACTATCTCAGCGATTCCTCTGTTTCTGAGGTTTCTAAAGACTATAGGAGGCTTGTGACTGAGTTTTCGAAAATGGGTTTGTTTGAAAAGAAGGGACATTGTGTTCTCTACACGTTTTGTTTCATGGCGGTGTTGTTTTGTTCGAGTGTTTTAGGTGTTTTGTGTAGTGATAGTTTTTGGGTACATGCTGTTTCTGGTGGGTTGATGGGGTTTTTCTGGATTCAAAGTGGGTGGATTGGGCATGATTCGGGTCATTATAGTGTCATGCCAAGTTCGAAACTTAATCGATTTGTTCAGGTTTTGACTGGGAATTGTCTTGCAGGAATCAGTATTCAGTGGTGGAAATGGAATCACAATGCCCACCACATTGCTTGTAATAGTCTTGATTATGATCCTGATCTTCAACACCTGCCTTTATTCGCGGTATCTTCTAAGATTTTTGATTCTCTTAGGTCTCGTTTTTATGATAGGAAGATGAATTTTGATTCTGTTACTAGATTGTTTGTCAGCTACCAGCACTGGACTTTTTATCCTGTTATGTGTTTTGCTAGAATCAATCTGTTTGCTCAGTCTTTCATTTTGTTGTTCTCTAAGAGAAAAGTATCCAATAGAGTTCAGGAGATAATTGGGGTTCTTGTGTTTTGGATTTGGTATCCTTTGCTTGTTTCTTGTTTACCCAATTGGGGTGAGAGAATTATGTTTGTGGTGGCAAGTTTTTCTGTGACTGGAATTCAACACATTCAATTCTGTTTGAATCATTTCTCTTCAAATGTCTATGTTGGTCCCCCTTGTTCTACTGATTGGTTTGCCAAGCAAACAATGGGGACACTCAACATAGCATGTTCACAGTGGATGGATTGGTTTCATGGTGGATTACAATTTCAAGTTGAACATCATCTCTTTCCCAGATTGCCTAGATGTCATCTACGGAAGATATCGCCTTTTGTCGTCGAGCTTTGCAAGAAGCATAACTTGCCATACAACATCGCCTCATTCTGGAATGCCAATGCATTGACATTGAAGACTCTTCGCGCTGCAGCTCTGCTGGCTCGCAATCACTCCAATCCAATACCCAAGAATCTAGTTTGGGAAGCTGTTAACACCCATGGATGAACTTTGCTTCTGCTATTACTTGCTAGACATTGGTATCATCATTGTTAGGATGATTGGATTTGGTTCAATTCAATTCAATTGTGTAGCTACATGAGGTGCATTTTCCGGAATCAGCTCATCTATTTCGTTTGTTAATATGTACACTGATTGCCTGCAGGCTGATATGAGTCTGCACTCCTCTTGTTTTAGATGAGCATTGAGGCTAAGGAATTAGTGAGAAAATGGAACACATCATGTTCCCATTGTGTTTGTTTATGCATTCAATGCCAGATATCAATCAATTTCAGCTTTTCTGTTTATCTACTCTGGCACTGCAGTTTACAGCTTTACATAATACTAGTTTCAGAAAAAACACTTTTTGAGTTTCTCTATCTGTTTGTGTCTCTGGAGTTTTTATGATCCTTGATAAGTAGATAAGCTTTTTCAGAGTGATCAGATAGGTGTGGTTTGTAGGAAGGTTCGTTTGATCAGCAACTGGGGACCATTTTGAACAAGAATTGTGGTTGGCTTGTGAACAAAATGGCTTTACTGTTGGGGCCAAGCCAAGACAACAGAAGAGACGGATCATGTTCTCTTGCACTCATCACATCTATTCGACAAAACAAAATCAGCTGACATATGAAAATCGAATTTAAAATGACTATTCATAGATTTCCAGGGAGTGTGGTAATGAATGTGATGAACTACCAGAAAGAAAGTATCTATTTTCACTTTTAAGTACTTATATGTCATTAATATACTTGATGCACTGTCAATATTATTCTTTGGCGTGAAATTTCCAGGTTGATTCATTACTTGCGTATGTGGAAGAGGTGAACACGGTGATAATTTTCTTTGGGAAAATTTTTTTACAGTCAGTAAAATATTTAATATCCAATTATAATTTTATTTTGAAAAATTTTATTTTCACCCAACATATAACTCATATATGGTAACTTAGTTCAAAAATCAAATTTTTAAAAATTTACATATATATACATTTTAAAATATACTTATACTTTGTATTTTGAAATTTAAAAAATCTATTTAAAATAATTTTTATATTTTTTTATATGTTAATACAATCCAAAACTATGCTGACTCCGGTTTCGACCACGAATTTAGATCAACCCATGAATCAACCATTAATTATTGTAATGAAATAAAAATAAAATATAAATTATATTTAATGAAAATATTAATTTACAAAATTAATTAAATAATATAAAATTTAACCATTTAATATAATAAATTATATAAATCTATATATATATATATATAAATAAAGGAAAATGCATTTTAATCCCTCTAAAACAAATGAAAATATTTCACTTACATACTATTCATATAAGGAATTGTACCAAAATCATCTTAAATCATAGCAACTTTTGGAATTTATCATAAAAATAAACTTAGATAATAGTTGTACTAGAACTTTTCCAATTTCAAACATATATATATATATATATATATATATATATATATATATATATATATAATTCAAATAATATGTTGGAGATAATATTGACATGATGTTTTGTTTGCTTAAATAAATTAACAGATTAATTATAATGTATTTTGAATATTTATTTTAGTTTTAATATTACTAATTTAAATTTTTAATTTTGTTTTTAAAAAGTAGCATGTTGGTTTTAGTTCCGTCCGTTAGAACGGAGACTGGGTTAGGACTAATATCGCTTAGGTCCATTTATTTTTATGGGCCAACCTGGTCGGTCGGTCTGTATGGTGTTGGTTTGTGGGAGTTTAGATGGAGTTTGTAATGTCCTAAAATGGGTCAATGTTTATATTATTTTATTTTTACAAGTATTTAGGGCCTGTTTGGATAGACTGGCTTCTGGCTTTTTTTACTTCTAACTTCTGAAAGCTGTTTCAGTTGGTGTTTGAGTAACTGGCAGAAGTGCTTCTGCCCTCTCAGAAGCTCTTCCAGATGAAGTAAAAAATATTAACTTCCTGAAAATGGCTTCCACTTCTTTTCTTCTACAGACAGAAGTTAAAAGTAGAAGCAATCCCAAACAGGCCCTTAATTTATTTTCTACTCTTACAAAATTGCATACAGAAATAATTAAAAGAAATAAAATTTAGGTATAAAAAGTTAGTGGTAATTCGATTTGATTGGAAGTTAGAGTAAAAGTTATTTTTAGATTCAGAAAAATATGAAATTTGAGTCAAAACGTAAAGTTTTACACAAAATGACCATTTTATTATTTTTGAGCAAAATTTTGAGATTTAAAAAAAAAAATATATATATATATATATATATGGATTTTGGTTCAAAATGTAAAAATAAATTTTTGAGGAAATATAGAAATGGCTGGATGGAGGTGCAATGAAAATTGGACTCACAGTTGGATTAAGCCTAACTTGGGCTCAATCTAAATCTAAACCCATTGGTATATTAAGACTAGGGGTGGAACCTGCTATGTTTTAAGGGCCGGCATGTATCTCTAAATATAGACCTAAGCTCGACCTATTTACCTAATATAGGCCTAAAATGAGGGTCTGACTTGACATTTTTAAAAGTCTACGTAACCCGTAAACTTATTTGAAAATGCATTTAATAAGTTTGCAAATTCTATTTTAATAAATTTTTTTTAAATATAAATAATATTACAAAATTAAGAATAATAATAATAATAAATTTTAAATTTATTATTTAAGATAAAATTAATAATGGAAGTTAAATAAATTGTACTTACCTTTTAAAAACATATTATAATAAAATTTACATAGTACATAAATTATCAACACATAATAATAATAATAATAATAATAATAAGTCAGTCTGTTAAGCCTAATAGGCTTATTTACAAGCCTTAAACCTATCTTATTTAATTAAAATGTGCTTATAAAAAAAGTCAGAATCCAGTCTTTTTATTGAATAAGTCAGACCTGAGTAGGTTTTAGATGGGTTAGGCCGTGGGCCCCCGACAAGCGACTTGACCTATTTTTACCCATACTTAAGACACCTCCATATACACCCTACACTTCAGCATTTCCCTATTCTCACTACCCTCTTTTCTCTTTTATGTTTTATAAAACTCACCATAAAACTTAACCTATTTAACTTCATTATCACCACCAACTACCATAAACCTTCACCATTTATTTCACCAACAAATCCTAAGAGGTCCTTTTAATGATTTCAAGTGTTTTAAGTGAGATTTAAGCTTCAAAATCACCAAAGATAATATCTTATTTCTATAGATTGATGAATTTCAAAAATATATATGAGTTTAATTCTTAACGCATTTAAATTATTTTTAAGATGAATTTGATACGCAAATATGTATAGGTAGCTTCCAATTGAGTCTAAATAATTTTACCTAATATCTCCACAAGTTATGTCCATGTATTTGTTAAATTGGTAATGTGTTATGTTTGAAATGGATTTTGGTGTTGATTATTGTTCTTGATTGGTTAACTAGGCAACCAACTAGAGGAGTGCATAGAAAGGGTGGAGACCTAACTTTGAAGACTAAAATTCAAGGTTTGTAATTTTGTTTTAATCCCTCCATATGTGATTTATGATTGTTTATGTTTTATGATGTCAATAATGCAGCTAAATCATAGGTTCCATGTATACCACACATACTAAATATTGATAAATTGATGAAATGCATATGTTTTTTCTAAGTGGGAATGAGAATGGATTATCTTGGATATTAGTGATAAATGTTATTGTTGTGGTTGTTGAAGAAAATTTTGGTGTTATTTTGACTTGGTATTAAATGACTCAATGATAATGTATTGAATTGGATAGTTGGTCTATGAAAATGTGATGACTAGGGTTGGCAAAAATACCCAATCCGATCCAAACCCATTTTAACTTGGTATTTTTGGGTCGGGTTTGGGGCAATCAAAGATAAATTCGGGTCGGATTTAGGGCGAAAGGTATAATCCGTTCGTGTAATGGCAAACCCTCACCATGGTGTAAAACAGGACGGAGGGTCTGACACTACAATGCAAAACTATAACCTTTAGCAAATAAGATACTACTCCAAGTGCAGAATAAATTCCAAAGGACTTCAATAATTCCATAATTTCAAAAAACAACACAAGTACCATAACAATAGTAATTCTCAAGAAATCTAATAAGTCCAAAATATAAGTCATAAAAATCGAATAGTCCAAATACATTTCTAAAATAAAAGAAAGGCTTAAAATAGTAGAAATGTTCGGATGCCAATACATGCTTGTGCTTCAAATGTCATAACAAACATCTCTTAATAAATCGATATATTATTATCATCCAATGCGCGCGATTCCTTTTGCTAGTTAATAATATAAATCTAGTACTCCAAATAAAATGTTTAAATAAAACATTTACGCCTCATACCACAGGCTTACACTCATTGATATGAAGAGTTTCATTTGTGGAACTTTAAATTGGCAGTTTTTGCGTGTTTTTTTTTATTTCTAATTTTTTATATATATGTCCTTCCTCGTAATAACTTTCTAAATTCAGGTTAAACAAATTTAATTAGCATATAAACAACAAAAGAAAAACACACACATGTACAAGCAATCCTAATAATCTTAATAAATTAAAAAAAAAAAACAAAACAAAAGTATCAAGTTCTGTCGCAGTGTATTAATATTTAATAATAAATAATTTACAAAAAATATTTTCCACCGAATTTCGGACAAAAAAACATCTCTGAGCCTGACCCGAAAAAATGCAAGGGCCATTAAGCCAAAACAACAACTGAAATGTTAGTGACATAATTGACAGAATTACTGGGAATAAAAGATTGGGACTGTGAAAGTAAAATAATTGGTTCGAAGGACTTCAGAACGACTTCAAGAGAGGTTACGGTCAAAAGGTTCATTTTCATTGTCGTGGTTGGCGGGTTTCCATTCGTTTACTAGTGGAGACAAGACATTGACCACGTAGTCCATATCTGGCCTTTGATGTGGTTCATGTGCAGTGCACTGAGATGCTAACTCTGCTACTTTTTTGATGTTGTCTAGTGTGTCTACATCTAGACTCAAGTTTTTATCAATAGCACTGGAAATGTTCCCTTCGTTGCAGAACCATGTGACTATATGTTTATTTTCATCTGGTATAGAACAATGCTTTTCTACCAGTGATTAGATGCATTAACACTACTCCATATGAATAAACAATAACTTTCGTAGTCACTTTTCATGTAGTTTCCTTTTCAAAACATAATAAGATTATAGAGCAAGCAACCCTATTTTAATCTGAAAACTTCAAGGTTTAACGTACCAGCATATTAAGGCGCTAGATAGCTAAATGTCCCTGCCACTCGTGTTGACATAGAATACTTTCCATCAGGAGCATGTTTCACTATCCCAGCTACCTTAACTCTCATGTCATCACCAATAAGCATGTTGAAGGGTTTCAAATCTCTATGGATGAAACTTTGTTGTGTCAAGCTATGTAGGTTTTCAATTTCTCGCGCAATAAGAAGGGTTAAGCATGTTGGAGGGTTTCAAATCTCTATGGATGAAACTTTGTTGTGTCAAGCTATACAGGTTTTCAATTTCTCGCGCAACAAGTAAGGCTATTGTGATCCACTGCTTCCATGTAAGTGGAGGGTAACCAAGATCATAAAACTTGAACAAACGCTGAGCAAGAGTTCCCTGGGATATATACTTGTAGACCAACAACATTTCATTACCATTGATACAATAACCTAAGAGAGCCACCAAATTCTTCTGTCTAACCTTAGTAAGCACTGCAAACCTTAGCTTGCAACTCCCTCATGCCTTTACTGCCATTGAATTAGTGTAACGTCCGGCCCCCGCTCCCGGATGGACCCGAGGCGCGGTGGCAGGCCGCCACGACATTACAATCGGTCTTAAGGCTGAGTACTAGCCCCACAGACCATCATTACGCTTTCCAGCATGCTTTGTCCTCACTCGCACGCTTTCCAGGAAAACTTCCCAGAAGGTCACCCATAAAATTGCTCCAAGCCAACACACTTAACTTTGAAGTTCTCAACTATTGGGCTCCCGAAAACTAATATGCACATTGGTGATATGGGTAACAATTCAATTCCTTTCAACCCTTTCTCAATATGGGGTGTTACAATTAGACTCTATTCTCTTTAAAGCAATGTTAGTGCCATCAGGAAATCCGCCCTTATACACGGTGCCAAATCCTCCTTTACCTAAGATATTAGCTTGACTGAAATTACAAGTCACCTGTCGGAGGACATCTATTGGTATAGCTAAGTCTATTCCACTTTTTTGATTATTCAGCCCAGTGGAAACTTCATTGTAAGCATTTAGATCGGTTCCTCCCATGATTCCATTCTAGGACAACTTGTTCGCACTTTCCAGGTGCTTTTTTCTACCAAATTCTCCACGCGTCATTTAACTACAACTATGTACACCACATGTCGCAACCCTTTTATAGAGCTGTAAATTTTTGAAAAGTCAAAGAAAGAAAACAATAAAATATAGATAAGAACCAATCAAATACGCCTCAAACGCCCCGAGGACTATACAATTTAAGTCAAAAGTCAAGTAAAATCCAACCTGGCAGTCAAACCTAGATAACGATAATATATTATATCGCCACTAATTCAACTTCCAGCTTTACATATAGAGAACATAACTTAACAAAATTTTTAAGATATAACTGTATAGACCTATACAAGTCAAAGTAACCAAAGATCCTTCAGGAAGCAATACCTATCAAAGTTCCTCAGCTGTGGAACTTTAAATTGGCAGTTTTGCAATTTTTTTTATATGTACTTCCTCTTAATAACACTCTTAATTTAGCATAGACAAATTTAATTAGAATATAAACAACAAAAGCAAAACACACATGCATGTACATGAAATCAAATAATCTTAATAAATAAAAAATAAATTAAACAAAACTATGAAGTTTCGTCGCAATGTACTAATATTTAATAATAAATAATTTATTGAAAATATTTTCCACTGAATTTCGGGCAAAAAAACATCTTCGAGCCTGGTCCGGGAAAATGAAATGGCCATTAAGCCCAACCAACAACTAAAACATGAGTGACATAGTTGACAAAACTACTGGAAATAAAATATTTGGACTCTGAAAGTAATTTCATTTGTTCAAAATGATTCAAAACGACTTCTGGAGAAGTTACGGTCAAAAGGTTCTTCTTGATTGGCGAGTTGCCATTCGTTTAGGAGTGGAGACATGACATTGACCATGTAGTCCATATCTGGCCTTTGATGTGGTTCCTACGCAGTGCACTGAGATGCTAACTCTTCTACTTTTTTTATGTTGTCTAGTGTGTCTGTACCTGAACTCAGGTTTTTATCAATAGCACAGGGAATGTTCCTTTCATTGCAGAACCATGTGATTACATGTGTGCATTTTCATCTGGTATAAAACCGATCTAATGCTTTTCTACCGTGATTAGCTGCATTAAAACTACTCCATATGAATAAACAACAACTTTCGTAGTCACTCTTCATGTGGTTGCATTTTCAAAATATAATAAGATTATAGAGCAAACAACCCTATTTTAATCTGAAAACTTTAAGGTTCAACGTACCAGCATATTTAGGCGCTAAATAGCCAAAATATCCCTACCACTCGTGTTGACATAGAATACTTCCCATCAGGAGCATGTTTTACTAATCCAAAGTCAGCTACCTTAACTCTCATGTCATCTCTAATAAGCATGTTGGAGGGTTTCAAATCTCTATGGATGAAACTTTGTTGTGTCAAGCTATGCAGGTTTTAAATTCCTCGCGCAACAAGCAGGGCTATTGTGATCAGTTGCTTCCATGTAAGTAGAGGGTAACCAAAATCACGAAACTTGAACAAACGCTGAGCAAGAGTTCCCTGGGATATATACTCGTAGACCAACAACATTTCATTACCATTGATACAGTAACCTAAGAGAGCCACCAAATTCTCATGCCTAACCTTAGTAAGCACTACAATCTTAGCTTGAAACTCCCTGATGCCTTTACTGCCCATTGAATTAGACTCCATTTTCTTTAAAGCAATGTTAGTGCCATCAGGAAATTCGCCCTTATACACGGTGCCAAATCCTTCTTTGCCCAAGATATTAGCCTGACTGAAATTACAAGTCACCTGCCGGAGGACATCTATTGGTATAGCTAAGTTTATTCCACTTTTTTTATTATTCAGCCCACTAGAAACTCCATTGTAAGCATTCAGATCAGTTCCTCCCATGATTCCATTCTAGGACAACTTGTTCGCACTTTCCAGGTGTTTTTTTTCTATTAAATTCTCCACGCGCCATTTAACTACAACTATGTACACCACATGTCACAACCCTTTTATAGAGCTGTAACTTTTTGAAAAGTCAAAGAAAGCAAACAATAAAATATAGATATGAACCAATCAAATACGTCTCAAACGCCCCGGGGACTACACAATTTAACTCAAAAGTTAAGTAAAATCCAACCTGGCAGTCAAATCCAGATCAACGATAAAATATTACATTTGTCACTAATTCAACTTCTAGCTTTAAGTATAGAGAACATAACTTAACAAAATTCTTAAGATACAACTGTACAGACCCATACAAGTCAAAGTAACCAAAGATCCTTTGATAAGCAACACCTATCAAGTTTGACGTCCAGAAACTTCCTGAGTATCACCTGAAAAATGTTAATTGAGTAGGTGTGAGCTGCTTGCCCGTAGGTTCCAATCCTCTATTTATAGCTTAGCCAGATATTCAGAAAATAAATCTAGAGAATTCAATTTATTCAAATAGTTTTGTAAACATAATAATAATCAATAATCCTGTACAAAATATTTCCACATTAATCAAACATTGAATAACCTGTTTCAAACCCAATTTCTCAAACTAATAAAAATAGTAACATTAAATCAAGTTAACATATCTAAACCATAAGTTTTTGTCCTATCAACAGTGATACAATAAAAAATAATATCACTGGTGCCCATAAACTATACATGATAAACCATACATTACATAACCTTGCGCAGGTTTAGGGACTTGCACCCAAGGAGGCAATGTCCACCCTCCCACTCTTGTGTCACGCGGTCACCCCCACCAACATATCCACATAGGGATATCTCACAATAATAAATTTTCATAACAATAATATAAATTCCAAGTTGATAGCAATTCACATCGATTATCACGATAAACATTATTTCACATTTCATAAATACAAATTCTGCAGATTCTTAATCAATAACCAAAATCAATTGTTCGATAACAAAAACATTTATTCAATAAAAATTTTATATCAACAACAATAATAATAATATTGAAAACTATTTCTTAATAACATTATTTAAAATACAGTTTTGAAAACTAATCCAATTAAGCATGAATAGGGGAACCTACCTGACCTCTGAAGAATTCCTTAGCACCAATACACCCAGAAATGAATAAAAATCAATTCTGAAGGGTTTGGAAATTCTGACAACTGAAATACAGCGAGGATGTAACACTTTATATTGAGATAAGGTTTCAAGGAATTAAATTGCTTCACATATCACTAATGTGCACATTATTTTTCGGGAGCCTAAAACTTGAGAATTCTAAAGTTAAGCGTGCTTGACTTGGAGCAATCTTGGGATGGGTGACCTTTCTGAAAGTTTATCCGGAAAGTATGTGAGTGAGGATAAAGCATGCTGAAAAGCGTAATGGTAGTCTGTGGGGCTAGTGGTTAACCTTAAGAACGGTTATGTGATGAGGGGGTGCCCGGCCACCGTGCCTCGGGTCATCCGGGGGCGAGGGTCGGACGTTACAAATGGTATCAAAGAAACCCTACGAATGCGAGGTGCGCTTGTGGACAGAAGAGCCCAGCGCAATTGTCTAGCGGAGGTAAAGATTCTGGGAAGATTATGGGCACACCGAGGATGTTATATTCTAAGGGGATAGATTGTAACACCCCATATTGAGACGATGTTAAAAGGAATTGAATTGCTACCCACTGGTGCACATTGTTTTTCCGGAGCCTAGAACTTGAGAACTCCAAAGTTAAGTGTGCTTAACTTGGAGCAATCTTGGGATGGGTGACCTTTCGGGAAGTTTGTTCGGAAAGCATGCTAGAAAGCATAATTGTGGTCTGTGGGGCTAGTGGCCAGCCTTAAAACTAATTATGTGACGAGGTGGCACCCGACCATCATGCGCCGAGTCATCCGGGGGCGAGGGTCAGACGTTATAGAGGAACGGTAACCGAAAATGGCAAACGGCAGCGAAATAATTAGATGGGGTTTTACAAGTTCTCGACCTCTTGGTTCCAATGGTGGTGTTCGTTCCTTAATCCGAAATTAGAATTGACTAGAAATCATTCTAGAAATCGCGAGAGCAAGTTACACTCAGAGAAGACGGTGGTGTTTCTTATAGGCGTTACGAAGTACTCTTCACGGGAGATCCAATGACATGAAAATCACTGGAATTGGATGAGAGAATTGAATGTTATGACGAAGTGAAGTCGGAGGAGATTATCGATGTTATAGAGGAAACAGAAGGTTCTGGTGAAGAAGGAAGAATGAAGCAGAAGGAAAAGAGAAAATAATATTATATAATAAGTCAAATTACCAAACAACCCTCAAACTTTTTAAAATTATACTTTAACCACAAAAGATTCATTTTCTTAGAACCAAGTCCTAAGTCAACAGTCAACTTAATATTATATTACAGAAAGTTTCTAGATGTTACAACTCTTCTCTCCTAAAAGAATTTCTACTCTGAAATTCTCATCTCATTGAAAAAGATAAGAAAATTGCTTATACATCTCAGATTCCAGTTCCCAAGTGGTTTCCTCAAAACCCTGATACTGCCAAAGTATCTCAACCAATGGAACTTCGCGATGCCGAAGTATCTTAATTTATCGATCTACCATCTGCATCGGAGCTTCTTCATATGTCGCATTCTCTTGAATAGAAACGTCCATCCAAGGAATAATGTGCAAAGGATACGGTTCATATTTCCTCAGCATGGACACATGAAACACGTTATGCACGTGAGATAATTCCTAAGGAAAAGCTAACCAATAGGCCAAAAGTCCAATTCTTTTGATAATCTCAAAAGGGCCTGCATATCTTGGAGCAAGCTTACTTTTGGTTCTGAATCTTACTATCCCACGCCTTGGAGCACTTTAAGAAACACAAAATCTCCAACATCAAATTCTAGACGCCTTTTTCTTCTATCAACATAGCTTTTCTGTCGACTTTGAGCCGTCTTCAGTTATTCATGAATAAGCGTGACTTTTTTGGTAGTCTCCTGGATCAAATCCGACCCGAGAGTAACGTGGTTCTCAGTTTTAGCCAAACAGAAAGGAGATCTACACGGTCTCCCATATTAAGCTTCATAAGGAGCCAAAGCAATATTGGACTGACAACTATTGTTATACGCAAACTCTACTAGAGGTAGATGATCACTCCAGCTTCCAACAAAATTTAAAGCACAAGCTCTAAGCATATCCTCGAGAATCTGGATAACTCTTTTGGATTGTCCATCAGTCTGCGGATGGAAAGCTGAACTAAAATCCAACCTGGTTCCCAACTCCTTTTATAAGGTTTTCTAGAACTTAGATGTGAACCTGGGATCATTATCCGACACAATATTGGTAGGCACACTATTATTGGATTATATTACTTATATATAAAGTGCTAAGTTATGTCGGGGGATAAGTGGTTTTAATCGAAATGAAATTAGCTGACTTTGTTAATCGATCCATAATTACCCAAATTTTATCAAATCCTTATTATGTTTTAGGTAACCCAGAAACGAAGTCTATGGTGACATAATCCCATTTCCATTTCGGTGTAGTAGAGGTTGAATCATCCCAGCGGGTTGAAGATGTTCTGCCTTAACTTGCTGACAATTATACACTTAGGCAAATATTGCGCAACTTCCCTTTTCATTCCTCGCCACCAATATTGTTTCCTTAAATTTTTATACATCTTGGTACTACTAAGATGTACAACAAACTTAAAATGATGCGCTTTATATAATATTGCTCCCTTGAGATCAGGATCATTCAAAACCACCAATTTCCGTTTATATCTAAGGGATCCATCAGATTCCAATTTCCAACTTTCCATCATTATACCATTCTCTAAATGAGGTCGTATTTGACATAAGAAGTCATCATACCATTGACCATGCCTCACCTGTTGAACCAAAGATGGGGTAGCTACAACGTTGCATACCTAAGCTTGATCACCTAACTCATAAGGATATAGACTATATTCACCCATAGTCATTGATCTATCCCAATTCTCCAATGCCAGATTTGATAATGTACCATGCTTTTTTGCAGCTCAAAGCATCTGCTACCACATTAGCTTTACCCGGATGGTAATTAAAATTGAAATCATAATCTTCCATATATTCAATCCATCTTCGTTGTCTCAAGTTCAAATCTCTCCGGGTAAAGAGATACTGGAGACTCTTATGGTCAGAATATATTTCAAATCTTACTCCATAAAGATAACACCTCCAAATCTTCAGTATAAAAATGATAGCAGCTAACTCCAAATTAAGCTTTCCAAAATTCAAGACATGGGTAAATCTTTACTCATTTCCTAATTGGATCCTTAATATTTTTTAAGGACAAAAGTCCTATCCATGTTCTAAAATAAATTTTAGGATAGGATAAAATCCTATCCTAAAAAATTGAGGATATGGATTTATCCTTATCCATGTCCTTATTTTATCATCTATAAAGGAAAATAATACTTTTATTATAAAAGGTTTATTTTAATTCATTTTAGTAATAATATCAAAAACAAAGAAGTGAAAATATCTAACTTTATATGAAAAAGAAAGATAATTAAAAACAATATAATCAATAATATTTATAAAAAATAATTTTAAAAAAGCATAATAGAAAATTTACATATTTTTATATTTTTCATAAATAATTAAAAATATTTAATAAAGTATGAATTATCACAATAAAATTGATTTGAAAAAATATAAAATTTTATTTTCAAAATTATATGAGAGGATGATTTAGAATTTTAATTTTAAAGAGGATAAATAAGTAATTTCAATGATACTAATATTGAAAATTGATATAAAAAATACAAAATAGAAAATATTAAATGAAGAAAGAGAAGAAAGGACAAATACACTTTCCAACATATACTTTATTACTCATTTAATAGATAATAAGATTTTTTAAGGATTTTTCAAAATCCGGGACGCGGACCGAATTTTGTCCTAAAAGAAAATGATTTAAAAAGGTTTGGACATTATTTAGACGGGATCATTAATTAATTGGATTTTATTAGGTCCACGTGTGTGTGGACATGGATAGATTTAGCAAATTCTGTCCATTTTGCCACTCTTACTTCAAATCATGGGTGGGATAGTTCCTCTCATGATTCTTCTACTGCCTCGAAGCATAAGCCATAACATGACCTTGATGCATGAGAACACATCCTAACACATTCCAAGAGGCATCTCTATACACAGAATAAGGTTCTCCCTCAGTTGGAACGATCAAGATGGGTGTTGAAGTCAATCTTTTCTTGAGTTCCTGAAATGCTGCTTCGCATGCATCATCCCATACAAACCGAACATCCTTTTTAGTTAACTGAATTAGAGGTAAAGTAATACGAGAAAAATTCTCAACAAAACGCCGATAGTATCTAGCCAGACCAAGAAAGCTTCTAACTTCACCCACATTCCTAGGTTGTTCCCATTGAATAATTGTTTCCACTTTGGATGGATCTACTGAAATACCTTCATTCTCAACAAAACGCCGATAATATCTAGCCAGACCAAGAAAGCTTCTAACTTCACCCACATTCCTAGGTTGTTCCCATTGAATAATTGATTCCATTTTGGATGGATCAACTGAAATACCTTCATTCTCAACAAAATGCCGATAGTATCTAGCCAGACCAAGAAAGCTTTGAACTTCATCCACATTCCTAGGTTGTTCCCATTGAATAATTTCTTCCACTATGGATGGATCCACCGAAGTACCTTCATTCTCAACAAAACGTCGATAGTATCTAGCCAAACCAAGAAAGTTTCTAACTTCACTCACATTCCTAGGTTGTTCCCATTGAATAAGTGCTTCCACTTTGAATGGATCCACCAAAATACCTTCATGAGAAACAACATGTCCCAAAAATTTCACTTCAGTTTACCAGAAATCATACTTCTCCTTCTTAGCATACAATTGATTTTCCCTCAACGTCTGCAAAACGATTTTCAAATGCTCCTCATGCTCCTCTGACGTCTTGGAATAAACCAAGATGTCATCAATGAAAACTATGACAAACCGATCCAAATAAGGTCTCAAAGTACGGTTCATCATATCCACGAATGCAGCAGTAGCATTTGTCAATTCAAAAGGTATCACCATAAACTCAAAATAACCATATCGAATTTGAAAAGTTGTCTTGGGTACATCCTCCTCTCTAATTCTAAGTTGGTGGTAACTTGACCTCATATCAATCTTTGAGATGTACCTGGATCCACCTAACTGATCAAATAATTCATTAATTCGGGGTAAGGGATACTTATTCTTTATGGTTCGACGATTAAATTGTCAATAATCCACACATAATCTTAACGAACCATCGTGTTTCTTTACAAACAAAATTGGTGCACTCCAAGGAGCAACACTCAGCTGAATAAATCCCTTACCAAACAATTCATTCAATTGCTTTCACAATTCAGCTAATTCGGCTGAAGCCATACGGTAAGGAGCAATCGAGATCAGTGATGTTCTTAAAATCAGATCGATGCAGAAATCGATATCCCTTTTAGGTGGAAGTTTGGGAAGTTCATCTGGAAATACATCTGTATACTCCTCCCCCACATCTGCAATTAGGGGAGAACCTGCTCTTTTAATTTCATCTTCCAAAGCAAACATGATTCCGAGACACTCCAAATTCCTCTTCCCACCAACGCACCTTTTAAGAATAGTGTTAAGCATTGTATCACTAGAACTGGCTTGGTATACAATAATCTGTCCATTCTGCAACTAACAAACCACCCTTTTTCGATAACAATCCAACATCACCATTGATTTAACCAATCTATTACTAAGATAACATCAAACTGATTCATAGAAATCTCTACCAAATCAGCTTTCAAGTTTCGATATCCTATTATTACAGGATAATCTTTTATCATCCGAGTCACTGTAAGAGAGTCTCCTGTTGGTAATCTCAAAAGTAAAGGTGGACTAAACGATTCAAGTTCCAAACCTAAAGACAAAGTAAACATTGAGGATATGAAAGAATGAGTACCACCAGAATCAAATAATATGTGAGCCTAACAACTAGAAACAAGAACCATACCTTCAACCACGGTGTTATTGATAGGTCTCTCCACCTCACTTGATCCTCTCACAACAAAAGATTGTTGAGATCTATGAACATATGGCTGAGGATAGGAATAAAATTGTTCAGGTTGCATCTGACTCCCCTGTCATCTCTAGCATACTGATCTAGATTGACTTCCCTATAGAGTATCCTGAGAAAACTGAGGTTGAGGTTGAAGATGAGGACACTCTCTCTTCCTGTGCCCGGATTGCCCACAGTTATATCAAGCATAGGGTTGGTATCTTTCACTACCGAATGATGCGCTACTCACACTAGTTGTAATCCCACTTGACCTGGAACTCTGCACTCTACCTCTTCCCATTTGTCCAATTTTTCACCATTTTTCTTTTCCCCCTTATATGGACCATACTACTTGTTCAGGTGCTCTTCTACCCGATATGCTGCAATAACCAATTCAGAGAAGTCATTTAATGGGCAAGAAGTCACCATGGCCTAAATTGCGCCCCCCGTAAACCATCTTAATTTTAACACATCGATGCATCTTTATCCTTAACTATTCCAGGATTATATCTAGACAATTAGATAAAGTCAGCATGATAATCTGCAAGTGTCTTATCTCCCTACTCCGGATCATTAAACTTAGATTCCTGTCTTATTGATAAGCAATAGGAACATATGTATCGTAGAAAAGTCTTTCAAACTCATCCCTATGCATTTCCCTGACATCATGTTTCGCTTTGATCATGTTTCACCATTCGTCTACTACACCTTTTAGTTGTTAGACAGCAAAGGTTACATGATCTACAACAGGTACTTCTGAAACATCCAGTTTTTTCTTTATAGACTTCAACCATTTCTCCGCCTTAGCCGGATTAACACCACCCTCAAAACTAGGGGGCTTCAATTTCAGAAACTCATTTATAGCTTGATGTCAACAAAGAACTTCACATGTTCCTTCCCCCACCTCAAGTGCCAAACGTGACCCAGAAGCACGTCTTTGAGGAGGCCTCTTAATGAATTGTATATTCGCAGAAAGTCTTTATTAATGGTGATATAATTCAAAACCCAAAATAGAAGATAAAATGACACGTCTGATCCCTAAAGAACTAGACTAGGCTTTGATACCAAAAATTGTCAGAACCCTTTTATAGAGCTGTAACTTTTTGAAAAGTCAAAGAAAACAAACAATAAAATATAGATATGAACCAATAAAATACGTCTCAAACGCCCCGGGGACTACACAATTTAAGTCAAAAGTTAAGTAAAATTCAACCTGGCAGTCAAATCCAGATCAACGATAAAATATTACATTTGCCACTAATTCAACTTCTAACTTTACGTATAGAGAACATAACTTAACAAAATTATGAAGATACAACTGTATAAACCCATACAAGTCAAAGTAACCAAAGAAACTTTGATAAGCAACACCTATCAAGTTTGACGTCCAGAAACCTCTTGAGTATCACCTGAAAAATGTTAATTGAGTAGGTGTGAGCTACTTGCCCGTAGGTTCCAATCCTCTATTCATAGCTTAGCCAGATATTTAGAAAACAAATCTAGAGAATTCAATTTATTCAAATAATTTCATAAACATAATAATAATCAATAATCCTGTCCAAAACATTTCCACATTAATCAAATATTCGAATAACCTATTTCAAACCCAATTTCTCAAACCAATAAAAATAGTAACAACAAATCAATTTAACATATCAAAACCATAAGTTTTCATGCTATCAACACCGATACAATAAAATATAATATCACCAGTGCCCGTGAAACATACATGAAACAACCCTGTGCAGGTTTAGGGACTCGCATCCAAGGAGCCAGTGTCCACCCTCCCACTCTCGTATCACGCACACACCCCGACTTGCAGCACATAAGGATATCTTATAATAATCACTTTCCACAACAATAATATAAATCCCAAGTTGACAGCAATTCACAGCAATTACAACGATAAACATTATTTCACATTTCATAAATATAAATTCTACAGATTCTTAATCAATAACCAAAATCAACTAATCCATAACAAAACCATTTATTCAATAAATATTTTATATCAACGGCAATAATAATAATAATATTCAAAACTATTCTTTAATAATGTTATTTAAATCACAATTTCGAAAACTAATCCAGTTAAGCATGAATAGGAGAACCTACTTAACCTCCAAAGAATTCCTTAGCATCAATACACCCAGAAACGAATAAAAATCAATTTAGAAGAGTTTGAAAATTCTTACAATAGAAAAACAGTGAGGAAAGGTAACTGAAAATGGCGAACGACGGCGAAATAACCGAATATGGGATTTTAGGAGTTCTCGACCTCTTGGTTCCAACGGTGGTGTTCGTTCCTCAAACCAAATCAGAATTGACCAAAAATCGCTCTAGAAATTGCGGAGATGAGTTATACATGGCGACGATGGTGACGTTTCTTATAGGCGTTTCGAAGTACTCTTCACAGGGGATCCAATGACATAAATATCGCTGAAATCGGATGAACGAATTGAAAGTTATGATGAAGTAAAACCGGAGGAAATTATCGATGTTACAGAGAAAACAGGAGGTTCCGGCGGAGGAGGAAGAATGAAACAGAAAGAAAAGAGAAAATAATCCTATATAATAAATCAAGTTATCAAAACAACCCTCAAATTTTTTAAAATTATAATTTAACAAAAAAAAATTATTTTCTTACAACTAAATCCTAATATCAAGAGTCAAATTAAAATAATAATATTAATAATAATAATAATTATTATTATTATATAACATAAAGTTTCCCGATGTTAAACAACATTATACTAATAATACATTTGATGCTTTTTGTTTACGGTTGATTGCTACACTAAGAGTGTGTTTGACACTAGATGTTACATTAGCGATTGAGTTAGCTGTTAAAGTAGCGATTAACTGTTAGCTGTTAAACTAGCGATTGAAGTAACTGTTTCAGATGAGTGTTTGGTAAGAACAATCAGATGTTGAAGTAGCTGTTAGATATAAAATGACGTAAAAGGATAATATATTATTTTTATAATTTTTAATTTATAATATAGTTTATTTTATTTTTAGTATTGATATTCATCTATTAAATGATTTTTAAAAGATTTTTAAATTAAAATTCTTTAATATTGTATTAATCAATTAATTAAAAATATATAATATAATATTTATTAAAATATTTTAAAAAATCATAAAAACTTGCAATCACATTTAATAAATTAAAATAATATATAAATGATTATCATTAAAAAAATTAGAATATAGTTAAAGTGTATAAAAAAAATCTAGTTCAAAAGAATAATTTTTATTTGGACATTTTTGTAATAACCAAAATTGAATAAGGGTAGAATGAGAGCTTTTTGATTAGCGATTTGTGGACAGCTACATCAAGTAGCTGTCAGGAAATCGCTAATTGAACATCTAATCGCTAATCAAAAAGCTACTCCCAAACACCTAAATTTCCAAATCGCTAACCTAAAATCTAATCGCTAATTAAAAATCTGCTTACCAAACACACTCTAAACAAAAAAGCATCCTCATCCAACATTTTTTTATTTTTAAGTCCATCTACTGGACTGGGTTCACTGCCTTAGTGTACACGTGCTCTCGACTTAACTCAGTAACAAACTTTTTTTTTGGGTAAGGTATGAAGCCAGATGTGAGGAGAGGTGAGCTGATTCATATTAAGCAGGCAGACAAATTACAATAATATAAACATAGAAAAAAGAGCTTACTGCACCTACCGCACAGAAACACATTCCTGAAAGAAAAGGACAAAAGAGGGGTTACTGTTGAAATGAAGAGTAACGACATCCTCAAAAATAAATAATAATAATAATAATTAATTTAGTATATTATTATTTATACAAAATGGAGGTTATTTATCTATTCACATTAATTAATATAAAATTTACACTTCAAGTATGTTTTATTAGTCTATATTATTAGTTTGTATAATAAATTATACAAAAGTAATAAATAGCGCAAGCAAATTGATTAATACCGCATTTATTTTCCATTTATACCCTTACCATAATTTAAAAATATATATATATAGTATTTTAGTTAGAATGAAACTCTTTATTTGAGAGTAATTTTTGTTTTAAAAAATATAGATTTTTAGTTTGAATGAAACCCTATATTTCATTCTCTCAACTGATTTAATCTGTTTTCTTTTCATCATCTCAGCTCATTCAATTTTTTTATGAGAGTAATTTTTGTTTAAAAAAATATAGATTTTTAGTTTGAAAGAAACCCTTTATTTCATTCTCTCAACTGATTTAATCTATTTTCTTTTCATCATCTCAACTCATTCATTTTTTTTTCAATCATACAATCACAGAAAACATTGATGAGAGTATTTTTTGTTTTAAAAAATATAGTTTTTCAGTTTAAATGGAACTCTTGATTTCATTCTCCCAACTGATTCAATCTGTTTTCTTCTCATCATCTCAACTCGTTCATTTTTTTTTCAATTATACAATAATGGAAGATATTGATGGAAATAATTTTTGTTTCGATTTTGAGCATAACGAATAATTGCGAATATAAAAATATCAATAGTTAAAAAAAAAAAAACTAACTGGAGATGAGGTTGTAGAGAAAAAGCATAAGATCCTCTTATGAATGAAAAAATAAAAAATAATAAGGTTAAAATTGGAATAGTAGATGCGGTATTAATAAATTTGGTGTGGTATTTAACAATCTCCTAATTATATTATTATTATTGTTATTGGTATATATTAAAAAAAATAATAAAATTATATATAATTATCAAATTTTATTTATAAATTTATGGAGTGTAAAATATAAAATATAAATTAATTTTTAATTTTTATTTTTAAAATTGATTTATATTGTTATATTTTTATATTTTTTAAATTGAAAATAATATAAATATGAATTAAAATAATTTGATTTTTTTAGAATTTTTTTCAATATTTTTATTTAAAATTAATTGTGTTTCATTTAATATTAATGGGATTATCCCAATCTTTCAAAATAGTTTAATAAATTATTATTATAATATTAATTGTATTTCATAATATTTTTTTCAAATTATAATATTTAGTATTATTGAAATATTAATGATAATATTTATAATTTTTTAATAAATAAATACTCCAATACTTGCAATCATTTAATTGGTGAATAAAATATAAAAAAATTAAATTAACAAATAAAATTTATACAAATAAATATTTCAATACTTGCAATCATTTAATTGGTAATAAAATATAAAGAAATTTAATTAACAAATAAAAAATTATATAAATTAATTAATTTTTTTATAAATTCCATCCACGTAGGTGTAGGTGGGTGGCATCATACTAGTATAATACAACCACAGCAAATATCAAAGTCGAAAAAACAATAGCAATAGTGATCTTCACTGACTGATGCTTCTCTTGGCCAGATGTCCCATTTGTGGAATTAGGGGCGGCAGGAGTTGTATCGACATTCGTAGCCAAGTCGGGGTTCCCTGGACTTTTTGTTAGATTAACTTTGTTTCCAAATGCAGGCAACGGCCCAGAAAGACTATTACTTGACACATCAAGATTCTCTAAGGTTGGTATTTTAGTCAAGCTATCGGGGATTTGAGCCGTCAACCTATTCTGCTGGAGGTACAAACTCTTGAGAGCAGTAAGATTCCCATAAGCAGGTGAAATAGTCCCCCACAAGTTCTTATTAGCAAGATCGATAACACTAATCTTCCCCTGCACATCACAACTGACAAAAGACCAATTACTGCAAGCGTTATTCCCAGGCCACGAATCATTGACAATACATCTTGAAGAGAACCAAGTTTAGAAAGATTAGGAACAGGACCAGAGAGAAAGTTGGACTGTAATGAGATAGATGTCAGCTCAGAGAGAGAAGAGAGGTCAGGAAGAGACCCAGCGAGCTTCATACAAGAGAGGCTGATGGAGGAGACACGGCCGGAATGGCCGCACTTGACGCCAGTCCAGTTACAGTAGCCGGTGGCTGAGGTGCCTTGCCGAGTGATAGCATGGTGGCGGAGTCATCGGCAGCAACGATGAGGAAGAGAAGGAGACACATAGTCGTGATAGGGGAGAGAGAAAAAAGTAGTGGCATGTTGTTATTTGATTTCCATTGATGCCTCTTGCTTTTCAAAGTTTGAATGTGAAGTTGATTCAACCTCGCATGTGTTCAGCAGCCTGCTATACCGTACAAAGGCAACGGTTTGTCAAGACTCAGGCCCACTTTTCACAGAGAATAAACACACAAAAAAAATTCCTCAATTGTTACTTTGAATTCCTTTTGTATTCGGCTTTCCAATTAATTTAATACCTGTTAATTTAATACCTAACTAATGTTAGTATTTTTTAATTGTTCACTCTAAATTCTTTTAGATGTCAATAAGAATTTGCAATATTTTTCAATTTGTGTGATTCTTTTATATTTTAATTAATAAAAAATTAAATAAATATTTTTATATCATTTAATCAAATAATTTTACCTATTAATAATTTCTTTATACTAGACAATAATATAAATATTTTTATATTAAATTTTTATATAGTATTTCCATATTTAAACAAATAAATAAATATAAATTTTATTTAATGCTATAGCTTTTGTCACATATTCTTTTGTCTTTATATCTTTAAAAATATATAGTATTGACATTGAAAACAGTAATGAAAATATTTTAAATAAAATAAAAGGTCTACAATAATTATAACACTAAAATATAAATGTTAAAATAATAATTTAAATTCAATGTTGGTTTGACTCTTGACCAAATGACCAAATGGAATGTTGCTCCAAACCTCCCAGACATCCAGGTGCAATCCATATCATCATTTTGTAGCACATTTTGGGAAAGCAGTTCCAATACCATGTGTACCACTGTCAAACGGGTCGGCTCGCGGCCCGCCCGCCCATGTCCGTACAGTCACGAGTTAATACGGTTGCGAATTTAAAAAAAGTCCGTCTTTAAGCGATTAAAAATTTTAGGCCCATACCCGCCCGTGGACCGGGCGGGCGGGCACGGGTAAAAACCGGCATAATTTGGACGACCTTTTTTCTTAAATAAATTTATAGGATGATATAATGTAAAATGTTATAATAAGACTAGTAGCATTTATTACAGTTAACCAACCTATTAATTACTATTACCTTTTAATTTATATATAGTCAAATGTCTGATTATAATAGAAAATGTAACATTTATTACATTTGACCAACCTATTAATTACTAATGGACCAAATAACATTAATTTTGTCATTAATTTTAAATACGGGTTTACCCGCGGATCACCCGCATCGTGTCCGCACGGTGACGGGTCCAAACGGGTATGGGCTGAAAAAAGCCCGTTGTTTACGGTCACATAATATAGGCCCGTACTCGTAACGGACGGGCGGGTACGGGTAAGCCCGCGGGCGCGGTCTCAAAATTGACAGTGCTATGTGAAATGTACCAATATTGTTGGACCGGGCCCATTAAAATAAAAAAGCAACAAAGCTACCCTAAAGTGTGAAAAAAATGATCTGCCTTTTGTTGGTATATGTTTACTAGTACGGTCAAAATTGAGTCCGTGACCGATCCATCCAAGACAGGCATGATTAAAAAATAAGAAGAAAAAAACGCTATGGACTTTTGGTGACTGTTTGGGCCCGTGACCGTGACGGTCAAACTATGGTTGACCGTGGTCAAATCCGTTAATTAAAAATATAATATATTTATTCATAAAGAGCTATTTTTGTTGCAACTACAATGAATTGAACATTTTCTATATCGATACAATTTGAAAACAACAAAAATGGTACATAATGAGCAAAACTATTTATTATTTAGGTATAAAAAGATAAAATAATTGAGTGATATAAAAATAAAAAATAATTTTTAAAAAAAGGTTAAATCCGTAACCGTCCGGGCCTGCCCGTAAACGGGCCTGATTAATATTTTTTTTTGTCATTTTAAGTACGGACTTTTTAGAACCGTGACCGTGAAAGCCCGTGACCGGACGGTCACGATAACACCCGTTTGACAATATTTACTACTTACATTACATAATAATATAATTTTAAATTACTTATATATAATAAATCAAAATTAAATTTATTATAAAATTTATATTTATAAATATAAATTATACTATTTTAAATATACGATCTATCTAAATTTAAATATAATAATAAGTGAAAATTCTTTCAAATGAACTTTTTAAAGTTCAAAATACAATTATAGGCCTGTTTTGAAAAACATACCAAAACAGGTTTTCAAAAGTTTAATTTTCACTCCATAGGTCAAGTTTTCCAAAATACCCCTGAATCTTAACAATTCACAGATGCTGTGAATTACGCTCACAGTCTGTGAATGGTCCATGGAATGAAAACTAAAACAGTTTTAAAGTTAAGTTGGATAATGACTCACTGCTAAAGTATGTATTGTTAAGCTTCGAGGTTTAAGGTTCAAATCCTCCTAATGTCATATTAGCTCCAGACATATACTCTGTTTTGCTTCTACTAAAATAAATAGATAAAATAAAATAACAAAATAATTAAGGTTGGTTGTAATTTTAGATTTTTTATTAAAAAAATTATATTTTTAGACCAAAATTAAAATTTTTACAAAATTAAACTATTTTCAAAAGTTTTGGTGGAAATAGACAAAAATGACTCTAATACCCATATTTTTCGGGCAAATCAAACTAGGAAGCAAAAATATATCAGAAAGCAGCAAAATATAACTACTTCCTGGTGTTCAGCTTCTCGAATGGGAAGCAAGACATTGGGAAGCAGTTATATTTTTCCTACTTTCCGGTCTGATACTTAGTGTTCCACTAGGAAGCTCATTTTTCAATTTTTTTAAAAAAAGATTAATTCCGGAATTTTTTTTGTAAAAAAGTCTAAAAATGCAAAATATTTAGGGTTGGTTTAAACTAAGAAAAAAAGTTTATAAAACTTAATTTTGCGTATTTTCACAAATAATTATAAAAGAGAAATAAATAAATATATATATATATATGCGTCAATAACATCACTATCCCTTTGTTTTAACCTCTTTTTTTTTTTAAGTAAATTGCATTAACACCGCTGAACGATGGATAATTACATGTGGAAATATATTTTGGGTTTATTGACACTCACACCCTCTTCACCTAATTGTTGACAGTCTGTGCCGTTTGTTATAATAATGCGAAGGTTATTAATGGTATTTTTTTCATGGGCGGCGCTGAGTCACTTCGACATTTAATGTTGTGTGTGGAAATGAAGAAAATATTGAATAAAATAATATTTAGTCAGTAAAATGGTAGTAAGTTGAAATATGTTAGTGGGAGAGGAACATGAAACAGACTTGTTTCTGAGAGAAGAAAAAATTCATTTGATTTTCAAATTGAACATTATTTGAGCATTTATTAGTTTCTAGGTTTTATTGAGACAATCAAAGTGAAAAAGAAAAATGATGTGTTTTGAAGAGTTACGTTAGTTTTGTTAGGAGTTAGAAGAAGCTGACAATGTTGTTCATGTATGTACTAGAGGACTCATTTTCTCAACTACAATCATTATTGTTGAGGATTTAGAGTTTTATTTTTGAAAAATAGGTGATGACGGTTTATGAATGAGTTTCTTTGAAATCACATGACTTGAGGCATAATTTTTTCACTCATTATCGATTAAGTTCATAGGTTTCCAAATATGGTCCTTGAGACTTTAACGACTGGAATTATCGGTTCAGATAGATCTTTAATATTATCCTATGTTGATACTGAAGAAGGTTCTGAAACTAGTTTGGAAGATGATTTTGCTAATGATTTGGAACTATCGCATATTGAAATTGTGGTGTTCGAATAACCAAATGCTAATTTTGTTATTGAATAAGCAAATAATGTGGATCTAGATGATGATAATCATGGATTGTCTGATGCTGATGAGATGTAACTCAAGACAGCGGTTATGAGAGCGATGTTGAGGTTGATGGGGACGGTAGAGATTATGGTATTCTTTTTAGAAGGGGCAAAGATGGTAAGATTAGACTAATGGTTAATCAGGTATTTGCTAATGTTGATCACTTTAGAGAAATTGTCCTTGCTTATTGAATACAGGTGGGTTTTTGCTTAAAAAGAATTAAGAATGAAAGGGATAGAGTCACTTCAAGATGTAAAGGAGGATGTTACTAGCAAAACAAATAGCAGAATCTGTTTTCGTATCAAGACATTGAGGGACAAGCATTCCTGTATCCAAGTGAACTTTAATAGAGATTCCACTTCTACTCGGCTAAGGAATTTGGTGATCTCATAAGAGCTAATGAAAACATCAAGATCAAAACATTAAAGGAGTTAATAATACAGAAGCATGGGGTAGAGCTTCCAATTCACACTCTATACAGAACTAAGAAGTTTTCCCTGAAGCAGAGTCGAGTAGAATATGAAAAATGTTTTTGTAAGCTACATAAGTATGGTTATACAATTCGTGAAAGAGATCCAGGTTCCTCAGTGTTTGTGAACACTATAAGGTATAATCGGGACATAAATACTCCGGTACATTTTTATAGATTTTTGTTGAGTTTTCAAGATCAGAAGTTAGCATATTTAGCTGGGTGTAGGCCTTTCATTTGCATAGACGAGACTCACATCAAATGACCCAATGAGGGGGTACTTCTACTAGCAGTTGAGTTAGATGCAAATAATAGGATCTATCCATTGGCTCTCGGGGTTATAGACAGACAAAAAGTTGATAACTGAAGGTGGTTTATAGGATTATTTTGGGAGCATATAGGAATCAATGAAACAAGGAAGGTGACGTTCATGTCTGATCGTGGGAAGGGGATAGACACTGCACTTGAGTGTTGTTGGCCAAACCATAGAATTCGACACTGTGCAAAGCACATCTTAGGTAATCTCCTTAGCAATTACAAAGTCGACATGCTGAAAGATCATTTCTAAAAAGCTATAAAATAGCCTAACAACGCATGTTTTCTTCAAAAAAAATCGTAATGATTCGTAAGTTAAGTGAATGAGCTTATAATTATCTATAGACATTCTAGTAGAGCATTGGGTTATTCACACACTTGAGACTTAAACAAAAACATATCATATTACAAATAACTCGGTAGAGACCACTAATTGATGGACAAAGCCGGTAAGAAGATTGTCAATGATACAAATATTAGAAGTATTGAGAAAAAGGTTTACCAAGAGGATTGTTATCATACATGAAAAATGCAAGACGTGGACTACTAATGTTCCTCCTAATATCCAGAAGCAACTTGCTGAAAACATGCATGTTGGGAGAGTTTTAGTTCCTCTACAATGAAGTGAGTATGCATTTGAGTGCTCTGACAAAATATGAGATATATTATAGATTTAGAGAAGAAAACATGTGATTATGGTTATTGGGCTATGAGTGGCTTGCCATGTTCACATGTTATGGTATGTATTAGGAAGAAGAGACTGACTCCTTGAGAATTTGTTGACAAGTCCATGACAATTGAGATGTATGCTAAAACATGCTCTCATTTCAAGAAACCACTACCAGACAAGGCTAGATGCCTAGAGGTTGACATAGCACCAATTGTACCGCCAATTGTGATGAAGAAAGTAGGAAGACAAAAAAAATTGCGAAGGAGGGGGATGAACAAGTTAGGCAAGTCAAAGTATGTAGATCAGTAGGCTGCAGGTGTAAGCATTGTCAGCAGGTTGGACATAACAAATATATGTGCCCTGTATTAGAAAGACAACCTGCAAAGGAACAAAAGAGAATTAGACAGGTATTATACCTATTTTCTTTTGGTTACCGTTAAAGCCATGGATTCAATGCTAGCAATTTTGGTTGCTATTAAGTTTATAAAACTATTGATTTTGGTTACTTTAACACTTTTAAGTGAAGCATATTATCACTTTTGTTTTACTATTGAGTTTTGGTTACTTTTAAGTAAATTCTATCACTTTCTAATGCTATCATTTCGGTTATAACAAATGGAAGAAAGGGAAGTAAACTTGAGAAATACAAACCCTATTGTCACACAGTATAACAACAAAGTAAGCAGGATTTAATTTATGGACTCATTGACAAATTATTCTTTTTTTTTTTACAATTTTACTAATAAATTAATATGAAATCTCTTGCAGAATATTGCTTCAACTTTGACTGGTGTTACTGAAAATGTAAGGGTAGAAGACATTAAAATTAATGAGCAGCACAATGTTGGTGTACAGACACTGGCTGGATTACCAAATAACTCTCCTAACTATCAGGTTTGATTCCAAATTTAAATTTTGTTTATTAATATAACTTAATTGACGTCGTTGAATTATCAGAATATAAGTTTGAAATAAGGATTGATGAATCGAGTAATATTAATCGAATAAACGACTACAACAATGTTGCCTTAATGAGTGAAAAACATTAGTCTATTAAGTTTTATGATGTTTGGATATAGTACATGTCACTACAAGAATTACATTAGTTGGTTTCAGTTTCTAATAAAATTTTTGTGCAGGCTCTTTTCTTTACTTCTCCACACCAAGAGCTTGGTCATGCTATGGGAATGTAAACATTCGAAAGATCTTCCCAAGCTCTATTTAATGATGCTTCAAATCTTTTCCAAGACTAGTTAGTAAGTTAAATCCCTCTTGTATAATTATGTTTCTACTATAACTATTACTTTATGTAAAACTGTTTATGATTAAGAATGTTGTCTATATAACTACTATTTGCGAATGAGTGATGATTATGATGGAATGTTTGATGACAGCCATGAAACTGTTATTCAATGAACCTTATAATGTTGATTATTTTGGTTAAGTAACTCTTTTGTTGTGAATATTGGTGCATTTATTTTGTTGTGAATGGACACAACTCTATTGCTATTAATGGAAGGGATAAGTAATGTCCTCAACTTTAGATGTTGAAGATGAAGAAGTTATTATATTTTGATGGGTATGAACTTTATTTTACTTTTGAGGGTATGAACTTATTATATTAGATGTACTTCAACAACATAGAAAGTTCAAGTACTTGTTATTTTGGTATTTAGTGGTTGAACATGTTTCCCATTTAAAACAGTTGCAACATCTCTTTTTTAAAGTTTTGCACTCTTAAAATTTTCATATTACTATATTTTTATTACATCCAACAATGGTTTTGAAACCATACTACTATTAGTGTGATGATTTTTACAATCATTGTACATCCTAGGAAATTTCTTATTTTTGGTTTGCACATCATCTATTAACTTGAACATTATATCATGTTGATGAATCAATCTTACCTTCATTGGGCTCGTGTATGTGAATAATTCTTTCGACCATGCCTTCAATATTGATTCATAATGCTCCAATTGTTTTTGGGTACTTTGACTTTTAGAAGCATAATTTCTTACATGACGGCATTTTGGTGGAGACTAAAATCGATAGTAGCCATATTTCCTTTGCTCTTTTAGAGATGAAAAATACAATCTATTCGGGTTGTTTTCCGATTCTGAAATCCCCACTACTGCTCTTTTACGACAGTAGTATCTTTCGTTTTCGAACTCGATTTTTTCGACTTCCCACTCATTGTTGTAGCTACTAGAATCCTCCATAAACTAAATAATTGAAATAAAAAATTTAAATAATTATTAATTTACAAAACACTAGAGAGGTTGAAGAAGCAGAATTGGAATGTATAAGCAAGCAGTTGCTTATATAAAAAATAAAAAAATTCTAACCATTGCACAACGGTACAAAAAAATTTAAATAAAATTCTAACATAAAAATTAATTAGAAAAAATACTTAATCATTAGTTGCGTTAATTGTCTTAATATTGCAGCTTCTGAAGTGCAATGAGGTAATTGCACAAAGTCAACTAAATAAACTATTACAACAAACGACATCAGACGATCAACAGTTAGGTCAAGAGGGTGTGAGTGTCAATAAATCCAAAATGTGTTTCCGCCTGTAATTATCCATCGTTCAAGAGGAATCAGTGCAATTTACTCTCTCTTTTTCCCTTTTGTCATTTATTTATTAGTTGTATTACTGTTTTGATCTTCATGTATATTTAACCATTTGAACATGTATCATTCATAATGCAATCTCAATCAATTTTAAAATTTGAATGGTTGCATGAGCACTCAATGAAATGTGCTGGTCTTTAAACCAATGTGGGTGCATATTTATTATAATCTTCATTTGCTTATATTATAACAGATGTAAGTAGTTAGGGTAAGGTCAAGGTGGCTTAAACCCGAAATATGTTATATATAATACTTATAAATTTTTATATTAATAAAATTATTTGAATTTTTTAAACTAGATAAAACCATCAAAAATTAAATTAAATACCATTTAATTTAATGTGCAAAACATCACCAACTCACTTTCGCTTCGAATAATTCATCTACAAGTTTCATGTGAAGAGCGTAGCTGATTCTATCACTTAGGTTCTAAGGTCTCAGTAAACTTAAAGAGAGGAGGTGTTGTAGAGATAATTCATGTGATGGGTGGAGATTTCGATATTGATATTATCTAGCTAGCCAATAAAGGTGAGCGTAATGGATTTAGTTCTGATGTTGTCCCTTCAATCATGTAAAATTTTGATGACCCTTTACTTCAATTTTTTTTTTTTCGGTTGGTTATTGAAAGCTATAAAGTTTTAGTTTTTTTATGTATATTTTGGTGGAAGATACACCCTAAACCCTAGTCCTCCACTAACTATATAAGGACACTACATAGATTAACTTTCCCCCTCATCTACATAAAGAAGTGGAAAACCCTAACAGTTCTTATTTTAAGAATTCCAGTTCTGGTCTGTCTTCCATTTCCCTAAATCCACCCATGGAAACCTTAAGCGAAGAAGGTGACACTAACAATTTCAACCACCATGATTTGTGGTTCAATGATGATGGTAATAATGTCAACAAATTCGAAGAGGATGAGTTATTCCTCTGTGGACACCATTGTTATTGTTGGTCAATTCCGAAGCTAAAGAGCTCGGTAGATTCGCTTCACAAAGGCACACTGGGCCACAGTCTTTCCTAAGTCTTCCTGGGTCGATTTCAACTCGATCGAAACCGATTTATATTTGGCCTCAAAGGACCTCCTCTCCCATATAATAGACATGAAATGTTGGTGCATGCCGACCGAGCCCTGAAACACCTAAGAACCAAAGAGATGGATAAAACAATTCATAAGGGGGAAAATGAAAATGATAGAGAACTCACCCTATAGAGACTGGAGATAGTCATCTCATAAAATTTGCTGAAGGATAGGGACTGCAGTCACTCCTCATCCTGAGGAAAGAAAAAACCTTAGTGGCCGAGATCATCTCGGCCGAAATCCTCATGGTCGAAGAATCGCCAGGGAAGCCTATCACATGGCAGTCGCTCCCTTCCCCTTGGGACTTCTTCTGCACAAGATGCTCGGTCAGCTTCTTAACTGGAGACTTCGCACCCCTCTCAGATGACCGCTTCCCCTCAGCGATCGAAGCACGAGAAGGCTTCGAAACCACCTCAGAAGCAACAAGGGATTGACCATTGGGAGCACCCTTGTTAGCGGCCACATGACTAGGAGAACGAGCATGTTCACCAAAAGCATCAGGCCGCATCTTGGCCAAATTCTCTCCGCCAGCCTGACCCAACACGTACGCCTTCTCCTGTTTGGCCTGGATTTGGAGCATAATGGCCTGCATGGCCAAAGCTCTCTAACCTTCTAGCTTAGACATCACATAATTCGCTAAATCTGCAAAAGCACCACCATTAGCAAACTCGGTCGAACAAAACTAAAAAAAAACTCACTTATTTTAGTGAAAGCCCAAAGACGACTAACAAGCAGTTCACGCAAAAGTTTCTTGTAGTCTCAGGACTCCTCTGACAAGGAAAAAATGGTCTCACTCCTAGCACGCGCCCACGGTGAAGAACTAAAAAAATAAAAAGTTAATAAATTTTTTTAAAAAGAAAAATTACAGAATAATATAATAATACTACACATATTACAAAGACCAAATATTAATATATAGGGTGGAGCATCAAAAAAATGAAACATGTCAAGTAACACCATATATAGTTCAAAAGAAACAGTATTTCTCTTCCATACTTTAAACGCATGTCTGTTTAGGTTACCTGTCAGATATTGAAAGAAGAGAGAGAACCCATATAAATTTGCAGGTCGGAAAGAAGAGAGAGTGTGGTGTAGGTAGGTTGTAATTTCAAAAAAGAAAACTCAGAGATAAGTGTACGGACAAACGGGATAAGAATTGTGCAATTCCAACCAAGGCAGAATACAGTTGGAGCTTGCAAGGCATTTGCTTCGTCTCCTCATTCAATTCAGCACACTGTGAAGAATCCGACCCCATCAACTCCTCATTCATCTTGATAGGATCATTCTCAGCCAACTGCTTCAATCCAGGACCAATGAAGTAATCCTCTAGATTAGCCGGGAGACGAAAAGCAGCACCGCAGCACCGGGGTCAGCACACGAGCTATTCTCAATAACAAATTGTATATTAGCCCCACTGGCTCGCAGACACTGAAGATAGTTATGAAGAAACACAAATGGATTGAACTTATTCGGGTAGTTAAGGTTCTAATTGGTAACTCCAACACCACCACCGCCTCCAATTCCAAACGGATCATCCAAAACGGACTAGGATTAGGGTTAGGGTTGAAAGCACCACCTCCGAAATTAGGCGATGAACTAGCCAACTGTTGAAAAAACCCGCCATTGCAAGTAGGGCAAACCAGATCCGACGACCTAGACACTGCGATCCTCACAGTTCGATTGCACTGGTGACAGAAATACATCTGAGAAGTCGCTGCCACTGCCACACTGGCAGTATCACTGCCAGAAAAAGACTTCAACAGGTAGAAAAGAAAACCCATATAAATATTGTTTGTTTTATATCTTTACCAATTTGATTTCAAAATATGTTGCTGTACACAGGATGAGGACTGTATTATTTTTTATGTGGATCACGACAGTGACATTTGTGGTGGCCGAAATTCCCACTAACACTCAAGCTGAAGCGACTATCATCTATGCAGTATCAGTCTAGATCAAATGCAGTAAAAATTTCCGCGGTCAGGGACATATAATACTAGAACAGAATATAGCAACAAATAAAATTTGAACAAAATATCTTAAAATCATATCTTAGCCTATCACAGCTAAATCAATTTCAGTTGATATAATTCTAATTTTAGATTTATGCAGCATCAAATTCAGACAATAACAGACATACGTGAGGGCTTAAACATGGCTACTAACCTTTATTTGTTAATTCCCTGCCGAATTATTCCGGCTGACAATCGCCAACACCATCGCCTAACAAACGGTTGGATCAAAGAAAGTATTAACACACTCTGATGGAAATTTGAATGTTAGAGTTTTAAACTCGCAGATCATTAGAGACATCAGCAAAATTTAAAGACTCAAAAAAATATGTTGAAAACTTTTATTTCAAAAACCTAATTAAATCTTAAAATAGACCCGTGAGATTACCTTAAAATTTAGAGAAAATAAACTCCAAGAACAACTCCTAGACTCTTGACAAAATGCTTACAAAACCTTTCGAACTAGATCAGATTATTTTGACGGAGTAAAGAGATGGATTTCCTACTAAGGTTTTTGTTCTCTGAAATTGAGAGAAGAGAAAACAAATAATTTTTTGGGTTAGATGATTCTAAACGCGAAACCTAGTTTTCACCCTAATTATTGAAAATTTTAAATAAATCATACTAGAATTTTTTAACCGAAAATTTACCCCACTTTGAAAAATAATTATAAAAATCTATGAGAAACCTCAGTTTATTTCAAAATCACCATCAGAATAAAAATTGTTTAAAACACAAGGACCGACTCAAAAAATGGATGTTTCTCAAATGATCGTTTTACCCCTCAAAAGAAAATTAATAAAAATTAGTCATATAACAAAATAAAATAGTCACTTACAAACGTGACATATGCTACCCAAACGCTGAGTCAATTCATGGCCAAACCATATCAAACTCATTGATAAGGGTGGGCACGGGTCGGTTCGGTTCGGCCGAAAATCGAATCGAAAAAATTTCGGTTTTGGAAAACCAAAACCGAATCGATCCGAACCGAACCGAACCGAAATTAACTGATTCGGTTTGGTTCGGTCCAAAACTGAAAAAACCGAATTAATTTAGTTTATTTTTTTGGTTCGGATCAAAACCGAACCGAACCGAAAATCCCGAACCGAAAATATAATCGGTTTTGTACCATTAAAACCGAACCAAACCGAACCGAACACGCCAGTTCGGTTCAGTTTAATTCGGTTTCGGTTTTTTTGCCCACCCCTACTCATTGATAAGCAGTTGTAAATGTCCCCAAGTATCTCAAAGGGATTACTACTAATAGTCTTTTTTATCCAACAAATCAAAATTTATATCTAGAAGCCTATATTGATGCATATTGGACTAGTTGTGTTGACTCAATGAGAACCTTAACAGGTTTTTGCATCTTCTTAGACAACTCATTGATTTCTTGGAAAAGCAAGAAGCAAACTACTGTCTCCAGAAGCTCAGGTGAATCTGAATCTTAATACTGGGCCCTAACTTCTACAATTTGTGAAATGAAATAAACGGTGTACTTACTCATTTACACATCCAAATACCACTTCTTATAAAACTGCATTGTGACTCCAACTATCATATAGATTACTACTAATCTAGTATTTCACGAGTGGACAAAACACCTTTACATTGATTGTCACGTTGTCCGAAATGAATTCAAAGACAAAAAAATTTTTCTTGTTCATTTATCCGGTCATTGGTGGCTAGCAATTTTTTTCACAAAGTCTTTGTCTTCCTCACCCTTCAACTTTCACTTGACCAACTTGGGATTTGTTTCCATGTTTTCAACTTGAGGGGAATATGAACACATGCATTGTGATAAAGCCTTGATGAATCAAGCTGATGTTGAGAATGTTTGTTAAAAAAGTAATCGAGTTCAATTCTTCCTTACATTACAAGTTAAATTGAGAGGCAAATCTATATCTAGAAGGAAGATGGACTCGTGAAAATTTAATACAAGATTAGAAGGCCCATTCTAAAAAGTTTAGGCTCATATATTTTCATTAATGATAAACTTGTAATTATATGATCTGTTAGAATTCGGTTAGATAGTTAAAATACCTAAACACACATTTTTATCAGGAATTTTGGTTTTTGTTTTTTTTTTTTAAACTAAATAGAGATGATTCATTTCACTTGATTTTTTCTTCTCTGAAATCTTGTTCTGGACTCTTACGTTGACCTTCAAGTGTGATAAATATCAACAATTCATAAAAGTGTTTACTCTTAAACAAGTTGGAGCAATTCATTTTTCTCTATGTTAGGAGTCAAAGAATATATCGCCCAAGAAAACTTCAAAGTAAAATAGATAAGACTTTGTTGTGAAGTCACTTGGGTGCTCAACTCAATAAGGTAATTCAAAAAAATATAAGTGAATTCTCATTCAAGCAATTGTTACAAAATTCAAGATAAATACATAAAAAAAAATGGCTTTTTTCAGATAAAAACTTTTTCAAATTTGAATTTTATTTATAGGCTCAATTTCAAATTCTTTCAAATATAAATTTTGTAAAGTTTGGTTTGCACCTCATAGGCTGTGCTTTCAATTTTGCCATCGACTTAAAGTTTTTCAAAAATCGTTCATTTCACATATTTTTTATCCACGATCACATTTTTTATATGAAATCAGAATTTGTGATTCAGTAGTTATTTTATTTCTTATGTCGGTTCAAATATGATTGAACAGTTTGTCGTATCGAATTTGTAAAGTCGTATCAGAATGACAATATTGAAATTAAAATTTCAAGAAGATGATAAAATTGTCAACACAGCCATTTCTCTTAAAACATAATAAAAATAATATTTATTTTAAAATAGTATTGCCTTTTAATAGTATTATAGATAAAATCTCTAAACACAGAGAAAAATATTTTTTTAAAAAAAAAAATATATAGTTTTTTTAAATGACAATTTTTTTATACTCAATTATGATAGCATTTTGAAATTTGGTAAGAAACTGGTGTTTAGGAGATTTAAGAATTTGGTTAGAAGGTAGATTTGGTACTTTTTGGTTGAGATAAATGTTGAGTATTTAAGAGAGTAGAAGAAGAAATTGAATGACTTGTATTATGCTTCATGCTTCTTGCGGTTTCTGATAGACGTGAAAATGTCCTCCCATACATTTTGTACTCTTCTCTTCTCTTCTTTTACTGCTGTTGGATCACAATGGGCCGATGGTTTCGGTCAGCACTACACATTTTGCTATATGGGCCCAAAGTTGTAGCCCATGATCCAAAATGCATATTTCTCGTGTGCACGTGTCAGATTACCATTAAGTGAAGGCGCAGCTAATAAATGAAAGACACGTCATGAGAGATCAAAGTGAGATTGACAACAGCAAATGATAACTCACAAAGTCGGTGAGAAGTCTAAATTAGAAAAAGAGAGACTCTGACAAAATTCCAACTGCTCCTTTGTGAGCAGACCACCCACACACACAAACCACGTGCACTTCTTTTTTTAGTTGTTTTTTTTTTCTTTTTCATTATTGCTTCCCTTTTCCTGCTTTTAATTTAATGTCTACTCTCCAGATCCAAATTTTACTTTTAATTTCTAAAATTTTTTAAGAAATAATAATAATAAAGAGTAAATTTACTGGATCAAGCAATGAATAGAAGGTGGACCAAGTTTCACATTAATCAAGTGTATCAATCAAGTCATGCTCTCATTTTTTTCACTTGCATCATAGTAGTACTATATAGTAGTATTCAACTCTCATTTTCACTGTTCAATTCAATGCCTCTCACCTCAATAACTCAATTTAATACTCATTTAATACCTTATTTAACCTGTAATTAAAACCTCATTATCTGTTGTTTTAGCATTAATTATTTTCCAAAAAAAATCGATAAGGTCATTTTTAATACAAATATTTAATTAAAAAAGAAAAATAGAAGACATATCTGGTGGCAAGTACAGACTGTAATGGCATCTAGTTCCTTGATAGAGTTCTTCTTTTTCCCTTTTGTAAAGACAGACAATTCTTACCTCATTTTCTAAGCTATAGCTTCTTATTGCATGACATTTGTCTTTTACTCAAAAGCTATTCTATATATCTTTTACTATACATTTATAAGTTTTACATTTATTAAAGTGCATTAGAATATGGAAAATTTTACCTTTTAGGCAAAACTATCACTCCAGGAAATTCAATTAAAGTAAAACTTCTGTCTTACTATAAGATTAAAGAGTAGTAATCTATATAAACAACTCTCAAAGTCTGAACAACGTAATTTCTGTTTCTTAACTTCCACTCAATGCAAATGCTTTGAATATAAGACATAATTTCACTAGACAAGGTCAATTTGGTCATTACACCTAATTATGTTGACATTTTAATACTAATCCAACACCACCACATGCATGTATTTTCTTGAAGTGAATATAAAAATCACAGATAAAAAGTTTCGAAATTAGTTACATCTTCAATATCAAAATTATGAAAAAATATATATTTAAAAAAAAAAAAAAATCTACTTTAAACACTCTTCCTCTTCTCTCATCTAACACTTCACAATTTTTGATTTTTTTTTTTTCAGTTGCATGATCCTCATCAACAGCTGACAAGCTTCCAAAAATTTTAAAAAATTAAAATAAAAAATAAAAAAAGACAAACAAGCGTGAAAAATGCAATGAAAATTAAAAGGTAAATTTCCAGATCTTGACACGAAGATCAACCTTACACTTAGATTTATCAACGGAAGCAACAGTAGGCGTTTTACCTTTAGGTACATCTCCTTTGATTCCTTCGCAACTGATTCTTATCCCAACCCTCTTCGTCTTCAATTTTCCCGCTATAATTCTCACTTTCGTATCCATCCGAATCTCAAAACCAACTCCACTCTTCTTCTTCAGATCCCCTTTCAACGCCGTAACAGAATCCGTATCCAGATCACTAGACCCCGACGCCACCACATTCTTAAACACCGTCTGATTCTTCTTCTCCGAATCGAAACCAGGCAGCGTTCCATTTCCTAAAAACACATCTCCATTAGCCGACAACGCCGTCACAACGAACGGCTCGTAAACGAATTTGAGGTGAGAGTTAGGGTTTTTGGAAGTGACGGTGAAATTGAAGAGCGTGGAGAGATGATTGGTTGACGAATCGGCCGAGGATGTCAGATTCAGTCTGTGGATACGAAGAGAAGGGATGGCGAACGCCGGCCGATGAGGTCGGTACAGCATGTACATCGCTGTGCCGGCGATTGCGACGACGAGAGCTAAGATCAGGAGAAGTAGAATAGTCCAGAAGCAGCAACAGCAGCAGTAGTTGCGGCGAGGACGGTGGTAGCGGCGATGGTGAGGTTGAGGACGGTAAGGTGGACGGAGTGGTGGCTTGGTCGGTGGTGGAGCTGCTGCCGGTGCGGTGGCTGTCGCGGCTGTTCCGTTCGCCGCTGGCTTTGAAGACGGGAAGACTCTATCGGACATTTTGCGTTTTGAAAGATTTGGATGAGAGAGAGAAAATGAGTTTGTGAATTCTATGTAAAGAGAGAGAGGCAATGGTCTCCACTCAATAGAGATGTCTACACACTACCAAATTATTTTGGAATTTATGTATACTAACGGTAAATATATTTAATAATTATTCAATAATTAGTGAAATTGTATTGTATGTGACTTTGGTGCAAAGTTATGTATTTAAAAACATAAAAAAAATGGATGGTTGGGATCTGTTTGCAAGAAGCTATAGCTTAGCTTACCGTGAAATCAAGTAGAGTGGAGGACACGTGTCGTTATCTGATGAGATGTTGAAAAGTTGTAAGAAAAAGTACAAGTATAGAGTATAGTCACCGACGGCTGTTATAATCTCATTTGCTGAAATTGGTTGACTAATCCTTGTCATCAGTTGCTAATTACTTCAACTTAAATCTCAAGTCATTAATAGTAATGCTGGTTGACTGTCGTTGATATGTGTTGAGCAGTCACTGCATTGTAATTATTGAGTGAAATTATTAACCCTTTTATTTTGGTTAGTGGGTTACATTTAATAATAAATGACATGATTTTGTAGGTTATAAGCTTAATTACTATGAATGAGAGAGCACAGCCGACACTCTACATATACAGACATAGAGACAAAAGGATTCGTACGTACCCATGCCATGCCTGCTCTCTTTTACCAGTCCAGTACCAGTTTTCTCAGAAATTTCCTTCGTCTAGATTTCTGAGAACTGTAATTAAATATGCAGGGTGGTCAGATTGCTTTTCATTTGACCTCAGTTGTTGACAGCACGTCAGCCAATGTTGATTCCAATCCACACACACTGCATACCATAACAGGCTTAACTTAACCAAGCACAACTGTAGATACAAACCATCCTCAAAAGTCAAAACTCGTCACATGAAATTTGTTTTCCCATTTTCCATTATTGCCCAAGCCAGTTCATTGCTTTCAAGTCTTTGACAAGCTTCAATCAAATTAAGACATACTGTATGTAACTATACCATACCCCAGGAGGACTCCCTCCACATGCTGTAGCATGTGGAAAACGTTATGGTTTTTTGTTTTTCTTCACTTGGTGTATTGTATAGTATTCCTTATACAATGCACACTATATACAATTATCCCAGGAATAAATTGCATGTGAAGGCATATCATATGCACCCATGTATATAAAAATGGCTATTTGCACCGATTGATGCCATGTAGATGTGAAGATAATCATGAATCCTTAGGAATCACTCTACAGAGAGGTGTCATCTTTATAAAGCAACACATTTAGAACAATGGCCAATGTCATAGCTAACTATCCATTTCTTGAATAGATTGTAACTTCATTTCTTCATCATAAAACCAAAAAGATGAGCTCATAACCAACACTATATATTTCCATCTCTAGAGTTACATTTCTAATCTGGAAATAAGGTCAAATTTGTTACACAGTGCATTCTACTTCTCATGTCTGACTTCATTAAGATCATCCCTGGTTGTCTTCTTCTTTCTGTCATGAACGGTCTTTATAGTCACCTAATCTGTTACCAGCCGAGAGACATGTAAGAATAAATATATACACAAGTGTTTTACAAGGAGAGTATACCATAGAACTAAAATGATAGATGTAACATGCCATTCAACCCCAAAGCAAAATCAATGCGTTCAACTTCTTTGATACAGGCCCCATATAACAGATTCACTTATTCAATGAACAATAAATTCAAACAACAGATAACAACCATCAATGATACTACCTTCAGTAGCTCACAAAACCCAAACACCAAACATTCTAAACAACACAATTTCAAAAAATCAATCCAAAATTATAATTTAATTAATGAGTATTTGCTTTATACCTTTGAAATCTTGTGTTTCTATACATGAGCATAAATGTAAGTAGAACAGGGACCATTACAGAGCACAAGTGCTCCAATGAGTGTCCACTGATGATATAATGATTTGCATGGTATATTTTCTTGTCAGCAACAGCTTCAAATTTTGCAACAAGATGGGCACCTGTAGCAGAAAGACGGGGAAGCAATTGGTATTAAATGCCAAAGAAATTACACAATCCTTGACTTCATCTTGTGGAAACTAAATGACTAATTTTGTGAAGATAGAATGATGATAATATTCAAACATTTCAATGATTGGATAACTTACATATTTTTTAAAATTTATAGAACTTAGATTACAACTTCTAGTGTGCAGAAAAAACAAACATTTCCCTGGTAATAACAAAAAGAAAGTAGATCATTTTCAAATAAAAGGCAAAGATAAGGACACCTATTTTCTACAATTAAGCTAAGTTGATATTAAGTCCTCTTAGAAAGAAAGGGAGACATTGAAGCTTGATGAGTCATAGAATAAAAAATAAAAATAAAAAATTGGGGAAACATGTTTCCTTCCTTACTCTTAACTTAGAAAAACCAAACTCTACACTGCACCAGGTCAGATAGTGACCAATATTTTCACAAACCAGGATGCAGGGGGAGGCTGTCATATACCCTGGTGAGACAAGACAGTCTTCTTAACTCAAAAAACGATACAGTTGAGTAGAAGTTCAACCATGACAGAATTAATACATGACTCATTATTAACCTTAAGAACACATGTATCCCAGCCAAACAAAACATAAGGGAAAAATCATAATGATAACTAGAGGTGGAAGTCTTGAGTTAACTGGAGATTAAAGGGAGAAAAGCAAGCGCATTCATGATTTCGAGGATGAACCATATATGAAAAGAAGCTATTCAAAATAAGGTACTTGTAGTACACTAATAAAGGAGAAAGAATATGAAGGACGGTTGAGGTTTATGAATACATTCAACCTAGAACTTCAATGGCCTTAATTCGTGCATGGGAGGACATTCATTCATATACTCAACAACAGTAATAGAGGAAGAGTTACACCAAGATTGCCATGGATAGATATAGTTTAGAAATTGAATGATATTTATATAAAAATGAAGAATGAAAATGGAGAATATATGTAGGTGAACCCAATTGTATTGGGACAAAGGGTTCGTTTTTATTACTGATAACAAAATACTGAGTAGTAGGATTTGGCAGACAATTTTAGGAGTTTTGAGGACTAAAAATCAGCACTTCTCTAACACAGAAAGCGTATACACACGAGCACTTACATTGGTATTTTCTGGTCTGATTTAAACGTGTATATATATTTATAGATATATAGATATAGGTAGATAAAAAGATCACCTCACAGGGCCTTAAATTGAGTCACCTTGACAGCTGATGGTGGCAGCTTTGCCCGTCTAGAGGGCTGAGGCACAGCGCTCCATTTGATATAAAAATGTTGGTCTAAATACGGGTTAACTAATACAGGAAGCAACTAAGAAAACCGCTAATATACAGCTACCTGTATTCAAATAAACCCAGACCAGTCTCGCGGTGGTTTGTGTGTTTTACAAATTAATAATTACTATGTATGAACCCCAATCAACCTCTTGTATATATATATATAATATAGTATATCAGGACATTAACATCATTTCTGTTTTAAATATCTAAAGCTCCACCTAACTTCACCAAAAGAATGCACTCCAGTTCTAATAGAAAGTTACACAAATCTTCTACTTCATATAAAGCCAAATGAACATCCGCAGAGAACATAAGCATACCTGCAGCATAAAGCCAGTACCTTGAATGGGTATACTTAGGAGGGAACAAAAGCGTCATGCCTGGAATAGCTAAGCATGGAATTAACTGGAACGTCATGCACAACCGAAAATCATTAAATGTTCTGCAAACAGCTAGCAAATTACATTCAGCAGAAATAAAATGAACATCTCAATTCAAAAGAGCACAAAACGCTAACTAACAATTTCTATACAATCCGTGACCTATAAGCTAACCTTGCATAAATAATACTGAGACAGGCCAACGATACAAGAGCAATCAAACAGGTGAATCCAGCTCTCATCCCCACTCTCTCAACAAGAAAACAAGACAAAAGAGAGGAAAATGCAATCATCATCTGCAATGCAAGAACTCAAAATCAGAAAGAGCCAACCAGTACAATATTCAAAATTGTAGTAAAGAGGAAATGTAACTCTAACCGGCAAAGTGTCCCATATTAGCCTTTCATTGTCAGGCTTAAGATGATAATAAGCAGAACCAAACGCCACACAAGCAATTCCTGCATAGAAAACCGACCAACCGAATACCTCCCCTCTAAAACTGCAAGCAATTGGAAGATACAAGATGAAATCCTCTCTCAAAAAAATAACTCAAATTCCACTATAAAATCATGAAATTTGATTAACACAAACCTGATATTGAAAAAGCTTCCCTGAAGACAAAGAACAAACCCCATTACACCGATGATCAAAAAGGGGAAAATTGTGATCACATTCAAGGTATTTGGCACTCCTGTGAAATACCCATGTGAGACAAAAAGCACACAAACTCAGAGATAGTAAAGAGAGAGAGGGAGGATGGGTGTGTATATACCGAGGAAATTGCGCATATCAGCAAACTGGTGATGGCGAGATGAGAGAGGGATCTTGGGAGTAGCCAACATGAGGAAGAGCCAACAGATAACTGCTCCTATCCATATACGACTGCTCTTCTCTTTCGCAATTTGTTGATTCACTAACCACACCATCTCAATCGTCTGTGGAGTTGGGAACTTTTGCTTTGTTAAAGCTAAAAACTGTAAGCTTTAGTAAATTAAGGTCTTGTTAAGCAACTTTTGATTCCTTGACCTGAATTGACATCGACTTTATTCAACGAAAAATATAGAGCTTTTAAAACCAAAGAGCAAATTTAGATACTATTGGGCTTCAGAGTGAGCGGTACAGTAAAGGCTGATCACTGATGGGTTTTGAATATATCAAAGGTTTTGTCTTTTTTACTTGCGTAAAAAGTGAGGAGTTTCATCATATACCTCGTCTGTAAATCTGTCTGTGCCGTGATTCTTCAACATCGCTGTCCGTCGTCCCTCATTGCCTCACCCGTCGTCAGTAAGATTCGTTTTTTTCTGATTTACCTTGTTTTCCTGTTATTCTGCTCTTATGAAGTTTCAATTTTGCTCATGAAGTTTGAGATGTATAATTTTTTTTTTCTTCAAAAAATTAGTTATAGAGCTGACTGCGAATGAGTGACGAAATTGGATTTCTTTTGCTGTCAAAAAAATCTTGATTTCTGGAATTAGTTGATGAAAGCCAGTGTATCTTTTAGTAATCTGGACCCTTGATGTTATTGTATATGATATCGTTGTAAGTTATAGGTTTGTAAAAGAGCATATTCATGTTTTGTTTATGCTTCAGGAAAGTGTTCAATATTTTAGTTTGATATGTGAACCATCCTGATCAATGTTTTGTTTGTATGTTGGAGTATAAATCTAGGTAACTATACAGGTACTTAAGTAAGAATTTGTGTTAAGTTTTAGCTTTATAATGTCGAGCTAGTGATAGACATAACATGCTGAATTCAGCAGAGTATTATTTCCCGCTCATAAGGGAGGCAAGCGGGACAAAAGGGCAGAGGAGAGTAAACAAAAATGAGTTCGCAAATAAGGGAAAAAGTGCAGAGGAAACTGAAGATACGCGGTTACTCTCTCAAAATCGACGCCCTTGATGAGATACTCTCTTTCGTTTCACGACGTGGAAGACGAGGCCATTGATCTCCTTCTTGATCAACTGCAACAACTGCAACATGAATATCATAACTATTCAACCTAAAATGTTCTGCCTTCTATTTGTTATAGAAAATATTAATTAGTTGTTGATTTTTTCCACTGACAGTTAATTCTTCAATAATTAACAAGCATTCTGTACATAAGGTTATCAGCCTTCTTTTAGAAGCTGAAGAAGCTGCCATTGAGGATGATGATGGTTCTGGTGCTAATCCTTCTGTTTCTCGCAGTATTGATGGCTTTTTGGTCCCTAGATATCACTATGATCCTATCAAGAAACACTTTTATCTGTATGTCTACATATATTTTATTTCTCTTTTTCTTTTTGTTTTATTTTTGCTATTGATTGAATTTATAATATGGATTTTGAGAAGGATGTTTATGGGGAAATGGTAGGATTTGAGATTATTCTTTGTTTTTCTTGGATGATAGGGATACAAGCCATTTGCCAATTCATGGTGGGGCAAATGCAAAAGCAGAACTGTATAGAGATAGGTTTCTATTGTTATTTCAGAGGGTCTCTCGTAATGACCATTTTTCTACATCTGCTTTTAATGCCCAAACATCTGCATTTGGAAGCTGTGAGGTTGTACTCAGTATGGGAACTTGTTTTTGTTTGGTTAACTAAGAATGTATGTGGTTTTATTTATTTAGTTGTGTGTGTGTTTCATTTGGCTGGTGTTCAGATATGTACAATTCAGTCGCTTATTGGGCAACCGGGGAGAAGATGGGTCATGGGTGTAATTTCTCAGTTGGAGGATGGTTACTTCTACTTGGAGGATCTTACAGCTTCAGTAGAGATTGATTTGTCCAAAGCAATATCCTTTTCCTGATGACTTTATAAGACATGCATTTGTTATCCTATAGGTATATAAGTTATAACTTTATGCCTTCGAAATGAATTTCCCAAATCTAGAAGTTCCAATATTTTTGGCAATTAAATTGGACACAAATGATCATAGTTTTCTTTGACAAGCATTACAAAATCACCGCAGGATACTTTACAGAGAACACTATTATTTTAGCAGAAGGGGAGATACTCATTGATGGTATTTTTCAGGTTAGAGATTTATTTCTTCAAATAGAAGCTACTATGTAACATCTGACTATTATTTTGTTTTCCACCAATTTATTTATAATCGTTTTTCTGTGTATAAATGGATAAAATAAGTAAGTTGAGGTTTTGAAATATGAACAGTGAACGACTTTACAAAATCTATATTGTTGATTTTGGTTAGAAAGTGGAAAATTGATGTTAGGACATGTAGTTGCAACAGCAGGAAGAAAGGATCATGTTTTGGAAATAGACTATAATAATTTTTATATTCTGGAATGAAATTTCTTGCAGATTTTGCAGACATGTGTTTGAAGTAGTTTAATCTCATTTATTTGTAACAACAAAAGATTTATAGCCTTTTTTAATGTAAATTTAATATGTACTTTTTTTTTCAGCTGAATCATCGTATGAACTTGAGTAATAAAAGTTCATTGTTTGTGAAGAAATTCATGTTGTGGATGCATATCACTGCACTTTTCTAAAATCAGTACATCTCCTGTAAACATCTAAATGCAGTTTCCTGATTTTCCTTAAGTGCCTGCAAAGTCAATTTCAATTGAGATGCTAATATTTGTTTCTTTTTACGAAAGGTAATTACTTGTGGATTTCCTCCACTGGAGGATAGAGATACGTCACTCAAGCTACTTGCCGGACATGACTTCTTTGGTGGTGGTGCTCTTGCAAAAGAGGAGACTGTGTCCTTTATCATTTTTATACTGTACTATTTATTGATATTGGTTTCATCCTTTACACTTTTGTAGCTCAAGTTAATTGATTTGGAAAAGAGAGAAACCAATGATATGTTTGTCATACTTTCTGACATTTGGTTGGATAATGAAGAGGTATATTTTTACAAGCTCTAATTAGTTTAGTGTTCCACCCATTTGCATAAGTAATTTAGTCATTTTATTCTTTTTCTCTTGGAGAAGGTTATGGGAAAGCTGGAGGCTGTCCTAGATGGTTTTGAGACTGTGGAGGTGGTTCCCTCTTTATTTGTATTTATGGGAAACTTCTGCTCTCATCCATTTAACCTCTCATTTCATTCATTTCAAATACACAGGAATAACTTGCTTCAATCCTGGCTCATTCTCAAGTTCTAGTACTTTTGTGGCCTATCGTCCTTGCACTCAGGAAGTGGAATTTTCAGCTTTGTGAGTATCAAAACAATCTCAACCTTGTTAAATAGTCTGAAAGCCAACCAATCAATATAAATATCATCAAGTGAGTACTGACGACCATCCATTACAATTTCATGAGATAAAATCTCAACGAATCTTGAAGAAAGCTACAAGAAACTCCGATGATAAAATTAAAACACTAGTGGGACACATACTACATAAAATACAAATAACTCGATTGAGAGCTCCAAGTACACAATTTTTTGATAAAAAGTAGTGGATGGGCGGTTCCACAATCGTCAAAGCACTAGTGATTGTGAAGCATGGTTGGACCAGCCGAACTAAAACTATTTGATATTTGACTCAACAATTAAAACTCTCCTCTTCTATTGGTTCTACATTGGGTCCATAATTAACACTTTATAATATTAAAATGCCCTTCTGAAAATGTCTCATTGATTCAAGGTGACAACAAGTTCTTCTACAACTACTGTTCTCTCGAAAAATGATTAGCGGTTCCATATTGTACAGAGTTTCCATACCTAAATATATCTAACATGACCGACATGTATTATTACTATTTCTGACCCAAAATCCCAATTATTATTTAAGTTACATATACATGCAAATGCAGGTCAACTTTGGTATCATTTCATACCACACACAACATAAATATCCCACGTGAATCACATCCACCCACATTTTCATTTCACCAAAATGCCCTCACCTTATTCCGCATCTCAAGAAATATTCATGGGCATTTCAGTAAATCCAACCCCTCGCCCACTGTTCTACTCCAGACTCCACTCTCTCCTTCCGTGGATATCCAACACTTTAAATGACTATAATACCCCTGACATAATAGGACGCCATTTGAACAAAATGTTGACATGAACCAGATAGCAAGTAGTAGATCCGCAGTTGCGTTACATTACATTACACCCCCAATTCCATAGAACCCTAATTTTAGTAACCAATCTAGATTCGACGAATAAAGGAAAAAAATTTAACAAACCCAGATAAGAGAAAACGAAAAATAAAAAAGAAAAGAAAAAAATTCCTTAATTGGTGTCTAATTAATTCCTTCTTTTGACGGTCTCTTTGTACCTTAAAATGGAATCAATCCTCTGCAACTTGAGCTGTTCCTTGAACTTGTTGATGAAATCATCAGCTTTAGCATCAACCTCGGCATCATCCATTTCCGATGTCGTCGTTCTTGATTCTTTCACTGTTGCTGGTCTACGAGCTTCGATTATGTCCGCTTCTTCAAAATGAGAGAAAGATGACTTAGAACTCGCTGATTTCTTCATTTTCTTTGGTAATTTGACAGGGACTTCTCCAGATGCTGGTTTCGTGTCGGATTTTGTCCTGTTTACGTTCTTCTGTTTCAGCTGGTCGTATATCTCGTCCATAGACTGTAATTCTTCTTCCTCTTCATCTTCTTCGAAGATCTCATCTGGGTCCGTTCTTGTTTCCTTTTGTGGTTGTTCTTGTTGAGAGATGTGAGAGATGTAATGAGTGTCTGGTTCTTGAGTTTTGAGGGGTGTTGTTGAAGATTCTTGTGAGAAATAGTTGTAGAGGTTGATAGATTTGAGTCTGTTGAGAACGGAAGGAGATCTGGTGAACTGATCAGGCGATTGTTGTACCTGTGGTTGCTGTTGTTGTTGTTGTTGGTAGTGATACTCATCTTGTTGATGAGTGTAATGAGATGGGTTTTGAGCAAAAACAGAGGTGGGTTCAGGAGATCTGTAGCTGTAGAAATTGATAGACCTGAGTCTCTGCAAAACAGAAGGAGATCTAGCAAGTGGGTGGTTATGGTTATGGTGTTGTTGTTGATGTTCATGAGTCTTGTGTTGGTCTTTGTTTTGTGTGGCTAAGCTCGAGGTTATGGCTATGGTTCCAATCATGAGATTGAGGAAGACGAAGAGAACAGTTGGGGTGAACCAACTGTTCATAGATGCCCATATTGAGACAGATTCCTCAAACATAGCGACAATGGCGTTGGGTTTGGGAGAAGAAGAAGACACTGATTATATAAAATGAGGAAAGAAGAGGGTTTTTAACTTTTTGATTTTGGTGGTGGTTTGATTTTTAAGATCTCGAGAGACACGTGTCTTATTCTAACCGACGAATAGCAAATCGACAAAAACAATTACAGTGTAGTTGCATCCAGTAAAGACCTCTGACGAAGACTCTGCCAATTCCAGCTCATTTGCAACGACGCCGTTTCTCTCCCACTAGACCAATTCAATTATCATACAAGGACAGTGATACATAGGTATGAAAAGAAAAGAGTGCGGTTGTTAAACCTCATTCATTCATTTTATTCATTAACATTTACCAGTATATAATTAGAGGTGTATTGTATTTTATTACAAGAAAAGGACAACAAAGCTATTAATGTAGTGTATGGATTGGATATGCACATGTGCTTGTAATGGGAACATGAGAGGACAGATCTATAACAACATTACTATAATACAATGTGTCAATTAATATGAAAGTTGACTTTCCCACGGGTCGACTAATGCGGTTCGGACTCTTCTCCAGGTTTCACACTTATTGAAGATAGTGTCAAGAGGGACATGCAAGGCCTTCCTTGCCTTCCCGACACTCATTAGCGAAGAGACCGGGAGGGTATTTGCCGTAAATATTGATGTAGTTAAACATGACCGAAGCACAATCTGTAGTTACATCGTTGATGTTATCAGCATAGGGGCAGGCGAATTCTTTGAATGCGTCACAACATTCTTTTGCTGGGAAATCAGGTTTTTTGCATTGGCTGGTGATCACTGTGTAATTCTTTAACTCGAAGTTTACAGGGCAAGCTGCAAGGCACATGAATGCATTTAACATCAACACCAACCAACAATCAATAAGGAAATTAATTTGGGAAATGGGTTTAAGAACCAAACCTCTCTGGAACTGTAAAAGGGTTCTTCTGCCAGAATAATGAGATTCAAAGACATTGTCTGAATCCAATTAAATAATAAATTAATCACTTAAATATGCACCTATGAGAGTCTTAAAGCAAATGATAGATTTTTAAATCACCTGAGATATAAGCTGCAGAAGACAAACCCACCAGCAGAAACAAAAACATAATCCAACAAAACCCATGTTTGAGCTCCATCATATGCCAATGATCCCACATTCAAGTCTAATTATTATTACTGTTATTTTTTATTTTTTTTTCATGCTATATATATAATATGCCCTTCTCCAAAAATAGAATGTTTCAGGCTAGTTAGCTATAACTTGTAGTTATGGTGACAATTGTTGTAAGCCTGTAACTGACAGTTGTTATGGTAGTTGTCTACTGTGTCCCCGTTCTGCACTGCACCCAGAATCCAATTCACTGCCACCCAATGCATACTTGAATTTAACTGTGCATGTCAAATTTGGTGTAATGAATAAAAATTTTAATTCACATACAGTACTAATTACAAATATATTAATATTTTCTAATCATAATTTATCTACTACTCTATTGTTTATATTAAAATTAATATTTATAAATAAAAGTAAAAATAATAATTACTATATTTATAGTAATTTATTTCCCTTTAGTAAGTGCTAACGTGGATTGGTGCAGATAACTTATCTATGTCCATTTTCTTAAAAAAAAAAATTGGAAAAACCACAAATTTTCTAAATGAAAAAATTTAAAATTTTAAAATAACCCAATTTGTTAAAATGAGAAGAAGTAAAACTTTCGAGTATTATATTCTACTCAAATGCATTATTCCATGCTTGTTAATTTCATTGATAGTAAAAATCAAGACTCGGGAGGAATTCAACATGCAGGGAACCACGATCAAATCCCTCTTTGGACTTATCCTTGTTGTTATAGATTTGAATGTTACCAAATCTCCATTCTCTAAATTTAAAGCACTAAATCAAAATTGGTTTTCTCTCTATTTTCAAATTATTTTTAAAAATAATAAAAATAAAAATTCTACGGATCATTCGTTCCGTACAGTCCCCACACGTGGAGAACTAGAGTCACGGTGGCCGAAGTACTATACACCTACCATAGATACATATATGCAATAGAAACCATAACATGATTTCATATCTATTCATTTGGAAAGGTCTTAATTCAAATATTTCATATCATATGAGTTCCTAATCATAATGGCACATACATATAGGGTTAGGATTGTCTTCAATTACAAGGATTTCTTTTTAGAAAGGTTTTCCTATTTGAGTTTGGATCTATTTCCTAATTTTTTGATCCTTTGTTATGGAAAGATTTAGTTTTCCTAATTTGGTTGATTGTATTCCTTAATTGGAAAGGAAACAAATTAGAAAAGTATATTTGGTGATTACTATAAATAGAGCTGTCTCGTGAAGAAGAAAGTATATCGTCCCTATGGGGTGGTGATAATTGGAGTTAGGTCATACCGGTGGGGTAATGAGTATTGAGGTTAGGGTCTCGCTAAGGCGATTTCGAGTTGAGGTTGGGGTCTCGCCATTAAGGAGATTTCGAGTATTGAGGTTGAGGTCTCGCCATAAGGAGATTTCAATTTGAGGATGGGGTCTCCCCATTAAGGAGATTTTAAGTTGAGGTTGGGGTCTCGCCATTAAGGAGATTTCGAATTGGGTTGTCTCGTCGTTAAGAAGATTTTGATTTTCGGCTGTCTCGCCATTAAGGAGATTTCGAATTGGATTGTCTCGTCATTAAGGAGATTTTGATTTGCGGTTGTCTCGCCATTAAGGAGATTTCGAGTATTGAGGTTGGGGTCTCGCCATAAGGAGATTTCAAGTTGAGGATGGGGTCTCGCCATTAAGGAGATTTTGAGTTGAGGTTGGGGTCTCGCCATTAAGGAGATTTCGAATTGGGTTGTCTCGCCGTTAAGGAGATTTCGATTTGCGGCTGTCTCGCCATTAATGAGATTTTGATTTGAGGTTGTCTCGCCATTAAGGAGATTTTGATTTGGGGTTGTCTCGCCATGATGGAGTTGTTTGCCTAAAAGAGATTCTGGTTAAGAAACAAAGCAATTTTGTGTGGAGAGAGAGTGTTGTCTGAATGACTTGTAATTCTTATTTCTCATAGTAAAGTTGTTATCTTTCCATGGATTAGGCAATTTGTCGAACCACGTTAAATATTATATTTGTGTTTGGGTTGATTATTTTGGTTAAATCAAACTAAGAACTAGGAAGAAAATGGGATAGAACCGGAAATTACCTAACATATAGTATTAAATCATAAGTCTAAATATTTAACAAAAACAATTGAGACTAACTAATCGTTTGATTTAAAATTATCCTAAAATAGTCATGCAACGTGAAACATAAGAGGATGTCCTAAACATCCTCATAATATGATGGAATTTGACTCTAACTCGTTCGATCACATGTCATCGTTTCATATTAAAGTTTCATATTAAAGGAAAAGACAAAAGCATAAAAAGTAAAATCTCATGCTATTGATGTCTGGTATCGGATGATTCGAGACACGGTGGTTGAGCGCCACCTTATCATATAATCGGTTTTAAGGCTGACCACTAACCTTATAGAGCACCATTACGCTTTCCAGCATGCTTTATGCTTATTCGCATACTTTCTGGACACATTTCCTAGAAGGTAACTCATCCCAAGATTGCTCCAAGTCAAGCACGCTTAACTTTAGAGTTCTCAAGTTTTGAGCTCCCGAAAAACCATGTGCACATTGGTGATATGAGTAACATTCAATTCCTTTTAACCCTTTGGGTGTTACATTAACATTATCATACTCTAACATCCACACATAAACATGCTTCTTTTACATTTAAGCATGCATGGACACACAAAATGCATTTCTGGATATTAAATCATCAACCCTCACTACATTAACAACATTATGAATCAAGAAATCAAAATTTGGAGACTCAAAAAGGGCACTTAGTGTCTTGATGCTTGCCCTAGTAGCCTTGACCAGACCGTTAAAACCCTAGCCAAGGTGCCAAAATTGATATTGGGGTTTCGTGCCCTGCGTCTATTTACCAAGAGTTTCTAGCGTTTTGGCCGGCAACTTGGTCCCATAACTAAGCCACTGACCAATACGTTCAGAAACGTGTCAACAGCCCCTAACGACTTGGTCTGTAACTTGGTCCACTTAATCAAGTTGCTGACAATACCATTTCATATTATTTCATAATCAATATATGATAGTTTGAATGGTTCTAAACAACTTATATAATCCTATAGTCATGAAATCTGACTATCACAATAATATGATACATATATCACTAATCAACCAATAACATACCCAATCACCATTATTCACATTTCAAGTTTGCATAATAAGGGCATGCTTCTTCATCATCAATTCATTACATATATTCAATGTTGAGCATGAATTTAGTCAATTTTAATGAATCAAAGAAAAAACATACGTCAATCAATTCTATAGAGTTTAAAACGAGAATGCTAACCTTTTATAACATCCGTAAATTGGGTCTAAATTTTCTGATGAAATTATTTTAAATTTACCGTGAAAAGGGACAATTTATTTTTATGTCCTTTATGAAAAAAAAACTAACAAATGCAAATGAAGCCAATATTACCAGTAATATTCGGTGAGGTAAGAAAAAAGAAAATAATGGAGAAACCAACTAAGTGCAAAGGAAATTGAGGCATATAAAGTTGAAGATTTTTATGCAATGAACATGAGTGCTAGTTGGATATGCCTCTGTTAAATTAAATTCTTGTTTTCGGACCACAACAACATAAAATATCCTAATCACATAAAGCATACAAAACCTTGTTCCCGAAACAATCAAAGATGTTGTTTGAGATATAACTAAGGTTTGATATAATTTTATTAATAGTTATGACTTTTATTCACTCGTCTGTGTTATAACAAAATTATTCAAACATCTTAATTGTAGCAACAATTTGATTTGAATGAATTTGTAAGAGATTAGATAATGAAAGTTGTGCAAACTGATTGGAGAAATCATAGGAGTAGATTATCTCGTGAATTTAAAAAGTATATTTAAGGACCTTAATTTAAAAATAGGAAGAAGACTTTGAAGCCTTTCAATCTTACAAATCATGCTTGGGGGACAAGTGAGCGAAGTATTGTTGTCCCCTGAATTTCTGGTATACTTTTTTGTTATGTAAATAATTATTGTTATGCTATTCTTATTTTGAATTAATTATAACTAATTTTGAAATATGTTAGGTTATAAGTGATATAATGTCTAAAAAAAAAAAGAAAAGAAAAAGAGGCACCCTACATACCATTGACATAAATGGTAAGATATATTTTTAAATTTATCTTGTAGTTTATTTATATCATACATAACAACATTTTTCAATATTTATGTTATATAAAGTGTTAAAAAAATAGCTGATAGTTATAAATCGTGTGAGGTAAGTCAAACTGAAATATGGATAAATATAATAAATACAAAGATAGGACTTCCATGAATCTAACTGCTAGTTAAATAATTGGATTTGTTTTACTTGAAATCCTTTTTGCACTCTACAATGTTCAGAGTACATAATTTTATTTTAATACTTAGATATAAGTTAAGAAGTCTTACTGACTTGAAATATATACATATAAAATGATAGTTAAAAATAGATTTAATATATAGTTTTTTAAATGATTTTATTTACATTTTTAGTTGTTCAAAATATGATTGTTCTTATTTTGAAATTTTTAATAAAAATAATATCATGAGCATAAATAGAAAAGAATTAGTAAATTTAAAGGAATAACGCTGAGTAAAATTTGAGGGAAATAACACTGTTCGAGGTATGGTTTTGGAGTCACCCTTCTTTTGTTAAGATAATAGATAAGAACAGAGCTACAAATGGAGAGTTTAACAACAAATGAATATTCTCTCCTCTCTGGTGAAAGTTTTAAGTAAAATGGTCTTGTCTAACCAACAACATATCAGTACCTGATCATGTCATGCTTCTAATCCAAACTCTCATCTGAAATTCTTTCTAACTACTAGATACAAATTTTGGTTAACATTTTTTTTAGGCATACCCTTTAAATGGAGTTTAAGAGTAAGTAAAAGGTAATAATAATGTTTAAACTAAGAATGTCATACTCATTTAAAGTAATGAAACATATAAAAATTAATAATTTGAAATAAATGATAATTTATTGTCTTTGTAATAGTGTGATAATTAGTTTACAAATATTTTTAAAAATATTAAGAAACTCGTGAACAAAAGTCTTAATTGATCTATAAGAAAATATGTAATTATATTTTGATGTTGATGGTTTGGAATTGTCTATAATTCACAAGTTTTTAATTACTATTAATATATGATGTTCAAATATATTGAATTAAATTATATTTAGTGAGTAGATAGAATATAAATAATTTCATATTTATACTATAATTGCTATTACATTACACATGCATACAATTCATGTTAAATTATTTTAAAATATATATTATTATGTAGAATTATTTCCTAATTAATATGTACAATTTTTTTAAGGTGAATACAGGTGATAATTCTCTAAGAAAGCGTAATTTATTAGATTGGTTAGGTGGTTCTAATATTGTAGTAGAGGTATGACGTTAAAAGTTTGTCGACAATCTAAGGTCTAGCCTGCTATGAAGTTCCTATACCAAATGTGAAAGTGAGACAATTAACTCATTCATTGCTAGCCATCAAACTACATTATTGAGAACTTGTCACGAACATCTAACATGACTACTATAACTAGTGATTTTGGGAACATGTATAAGCTGATATAACTTAAACATATTATATGCGAACATTATTATGCTTTTGATAATCCTACCGTATTTAGAATTTCAAGATTTTTTTTATATTTGACCTAATGTTATTATAAATGATTACTTATGGTATCATTATAATTATTTTTAGGGAAAATTTTAAAAACTGAACCATTTAAACTTTCACTTAAGTTTATGAGCCTCCCAAACTTAAATTAAGTTTTTAATCCAATTGAAAGTTAGTTTTCATGAAATGAGCCACCTTACCAAAAATACCCTTATTATTTATTTTTATTTACAAAAATAGTAAATAAATTCATTTATTTGAAATGAAAATATAAAAAGACCATAAACCCTTTTTACACCATTCTAACCAGTAGTAGCATTCTCAATCATCCTCAATGAATATCGCGATCTTTATCCCTTCTTTCTCGATCAGTATCCACGCTAATCCAAGTTCATAAATGATAGCAGTGTTTGAGTCGTTTGAACTTCAGTCCGCTGGCGAAGGCCTAACCTAGGGAGAATCATTTTTTCCGTCGATTATTCCTCAAAGCTCGCCTTGCGGCCATCGTGTACTTCATTCACACCAATCTCAAGTTCACCAATGATTGCATTGTTTGGGTCATTAGAATTTCTATCCATCGACGAAGGCTTAGCACGGGGAAGAATCATTTTTGCCGTCGATTGTTCCCCAAAGCTCCCTTTACTCGAGTATCATGGTTAAGCATAAGCAAACACAGCTTGTCGCTCATCTGTTGTGTTGAGTTGTTACCAAGTTTAAAATCAATCATCAGGTGTGCAAATCGTATGAACTTTAATTGTTTAGGGATTTTCTAAGATGATGATGATTTATTGTGAGTTATATAGAGCTTTGATTTAATTTAGCCATGAATATTTTAGTGATTAAGACTGTTTCTGAGATTACTTATGTTGTGTAGAGCTTTCTTTAATTATCATATATATGATCTAATTATTGATGTTAACAAATGAGGTTGAAATCTGATGGCGATACTGAGATCATGAGAGGTTGTTATTATCTGCTTTTGCTTGGATGAGGTTTTAACGGATGACATGTTAAAAGTGAAGATGGAAGAGCTCTCGACTTTGAATGTTGGAGGTATTAGTGCATAGAAGTTGAGAATTAATATGTGGCATAATATGGTGATTAGTATGTAACGGATAACTAATCTTCTAGTGGTGTAGAGATAAGAGAAGAAACTTTTCAACCAATTTTGTCTTGAGTTATCACCATGATGAGATTCAGGCCTATGAAGCTTATGCAGAGGTTTAGGTTTGCTTAGGTTTTTCATTGCGAAGTTGTTAATTTTTACAATTGTAGACATGATGTTTGATTAGTTGTTTTGTTTTGCCTTCTTATTTTGATCTAAGATATTTGTTTCCTAATGAATCTAGGTTCCATAGTTGGTACTACACTAAAGGAGAAAAAGATATGCATTGTTGCATTTTTTGTACATTAATCTAGAAAATACGAGGTGTCATAACTTCTACTCATAATTATTTGCCTTCCAAATATCTCAAATTCCTTGTTTATGGCTAATAAGGTTGCCATGGGTAAAGCCGGATGTGAGTTTGTGCAGTTTTGAGTGTGGATTTCATGTAAAAAAAATGTTCTTTTCATCCCAGTTACAAAACGCCACTCAGGTGGCCATTAGTTTATGGAAGCCACCTGAGAGGTATTTTACTATTCACCTATTTTTTCATTCCAATTGCAAAACGCCACTCAAGTGATCATTGGTTTATGGGCACCACCTAATAGGCATTTTGCTACTGCCTTATTTTTTTGATCCCAGATGCAAAATACCACTCAGGTTACTATTGGATTGTAGGCGCCACCCGAGAGGCATTTTGCTTCTGACATATTTTTTCATTCTAGTTGTGAAAATGCCACTGGGGTGGCCATATGTTTACGAGCACCACCTGTGAGACATTTCGCAACTGATTTTTTTTCATTTTGGTTATGAAATGCCACTCAGGTGGCTGCTGATTTGTAAGCGCCATCCGGGAGGCATTTTACTAATGATTTTTTTTTTTTCATTTTGGTTATGAAATGCCACTCAAGTGGTCGTTAGTTTATGAGCGTCACTTGATAGGCATTCTTCTAATGACTTTTTTTTTTCATTCTAATTGTTACATATATATAACCATATAGCTTTCACAAGAATATTTAAGGCATTCATGAAAACATTTAAGCCCATTAAAAAATTATTTCAAACCATCATGGAAATATGAAAGTCCTTCACGAAAATATAAATTTCTTCATGGAGATCTAAAAGTACTTCATGGAAGTAATAAAATCCTTCATGGACTTGTTGTTAAGTTTTGAACATTTTTGGAAAATTTATCTTCAAATTTGAGCAATTAGAAGTGGTTTAGGAGTTTCATATAAGCAGTTGCTTAAGGACCTTATATTAATGACTTGCAACAAAGTTGGCCTCTAACTAATCGTCTCTTAATTTGTCAACACTAATGTTTTAAAATTTTATTAAAATACCATAGTGACACTTATAATGGATCGTTGTACTTCTTCACAGACAATTATGTCTCCTTCACATGAGTAATTATACTCCTTCACGTGACATTGTTAACTGCTGAAATGAACAAATTCAAATTGCAAAATGATAGTTGTTACATGGGGAACACAATTTTAAAATTTATTTTCAATTTCAAAGAAGTCGATTTTTAGGAGGGATAAGAGGTTATCTAGGATTATGTGGTATAAGGATGATGAATAAATATTTAGAAGCAAACTTGCACACCAACTAATCATTTGTTATTTTAACGTACATGATGCTTTAAATGTTCAGTAAACACTATAGGTACATTTAAAATAATCAAAAAGACCTCTGTTGTAAATGGAAGCAACAATGAATCGCAAAAGCAAGAAACCAAACCAAAGACACACACAGTTTACGTGGTTCCACCGGCAACCAAAAGAGGCTACCAAGGTGTACGTCCACGGGAGGAGGCTCAGTGGCCCGGTTGCACTATCAAAAATGGTGGTGTTACAGTGGTTGAGATCACACAGATCTCACAGATCACAAAGAGAGAGTACAAAACCCTAGATCGCCAGAGAAGAAGAAGAGAAAGACAGTAGCTGCTACAGTACTCAGCAGCCAACAAAAACAACATATATATTCAGGTAATGGGCTGGGTTGGGTCTCAATGTGCCTGGGCTTTTAATTAACAGCCTGGGCCCATTGGCCTTAACCAAACAAAAAACAGCCTATTAACCTTTACAAAAGACCAATCTGCTGAGGTACACAAAACACCAACAACATGATACAAACATTACAAATCTTCCCCTTTGGATCATATTTACAGTTCCTTAGAAAACAAGAAAACATTAAAACTGAACACCATTTCCATTTCAGTGCCATCCAGAGCCTTCATCTTCATTGCCCGGCATCCAGCCATTGATTACAGCAGTCCAATATGAAGACTATCCCTGCAAAACATAAACTTTTTAACTGAAAGAACTTTGGTTCCCATATCAGCAGGGTTAGAATCAGTGGAGATCTTCCCACAACAACAGTGCCATTAAGAACATGTAATCTAATAAAGTTGTATTTCACATCTATGTGTTTGGTTCTATCATGGTATATTGGGTTGCGACTGAGCTGGAAGGCTCCTTGGCTGTCTGTCAAGACTGTAGCCTTACCTTCCAGCTGCTTCACCTCCTTCAATATACCCTGAATCCACATAGCTTCTCTAATACCTTCTGTTAAAGCTATATACTCAGATTCTGTAGTGGACAGAGCAACATCAAATTGGAGTCTTGATCTCCAAGAAATACAATTTCCACACACTGTAAACAAATATGATGAAATAGACTTCCGGAATTCAATATCTTTAGCATAATCAGAATCACAGTAACCAACAATATTAACAGAATCTGAATGCTTGCCATAAACCAGCCCCACATTAATGGTTCCCCTTAAGTATCTAAGCAATCCTTTCATTGCTTTCCAATGAGCCATTTTTGGCTTCATCATTGCTCTACTAAGAACACTAACAACATAAGCAATATCAGGTCTAGAGCATACCATGGCATACATAACACAGCCTACTGCTTCAGCATAAGGAACATTTTCAAGAACAGTTTCAGATTCATAATTTCTAGTATCCAAACCATGACTAGCAGCAAGAGGAAGACTAGCAGGTTTAGCATTCAACATATCAAAATTTTTCAAAATCTTTTCAAGATACTGTTTTTGATCAATACAAAGCTGACATTTCTTTCTATTCCTAGTAATATTCATACCAAGAATCTTAGAAGCATGTCCCAGATCCTTCATTTCAAACTCACGGTTCAAGCGTTGCTTTACAGATTTTAACGAATTCAAATCAGGTCCAAGCAACAGAATATCATCCACATATAACAGCAGAAAAAACAATGGTATTATCATTGAAGTTGAAATACAAACAGGCATCAAACATGCTTATATGAAAACCAATGGAAGTAATGAATTTATGAAATCTTTCATTCCACTGCCGTGGAGACTGTTTTAAACCATAAAGAGATCTTTTTAATAAACATGCCTTATTTTCATTTCCTTTTTCACAAAAACCTTCAGGCTGTTCCATAAAAATTTCTCTATCTAAAAAACCAAGTAAGAAAGCAGTTTTAACATCCATTTGTTCAAGTTCCCAATCATAGAAAGCAGTTAAAGAAAGCATGATTCTAATAGTTATATAGCGAACAACAGGAGAGAAAATTTCATCAAAGTCAATTCCTGATTTTTGAGTAAAACCTTTGGCTACAAGCCTAGCTTTATATCTATTAGGATCAGCAAAAGAGAGATTTTCTTTTATTCTAAACACCCACCTACAAGCAATCAGTTTCTTACCTACTGGTTTTTCAACCAGTTCCCAAGTCTGATTTTTTAATAAAGCTTTATGTTCCTCATTCATAGCAGATATCCACTTATTAGCATGCTTGCAATTCACAGCATCAGTATACGAAACAGGCACAAATTCATCACAAACATCCGCATTTAGAGCATAGATCACTAAGTTAGCATCCAAATACCTAGCAGGAGGTCTAATTACCCTCCTCTGCTTATCTCTAGCAAGTGAATAGTCAAGCAAATCATCATCATTATACAGCTGATCAAAACCAGATTCATTAATATCAATGCCAGTGCCTGGTTCATCAATAACAGGTTCATTCATAACAGGAACACTGTCAGGCAAGATAGTTTCAGTAGGAGCAGAAGTATTAGAGTTACTAGAATTACCAACATCAGCACTATCAGAACTGGAACTAGATACACAATCAATACTGTAATCAGACAAGACAAAACCAGGATTGCAAGTTTCAGATTTATCACCATCAGAATCAAAACCAGGAAATTCAGATTCATTAAACACCACATCCCTGCTAATAATAAATCTATAAGATGATCCTTCTTTATAAACAAGTTTGGCACCTTTAATACCAGAAGTAAAACCCATAAAAAGACACTTAATAGACCTAGGTTCTAACTTGCCAACAGATTGATGTGCATATGCCCTACATCCAAAAATTCTAATATGCTTAAATGCAGGCAGTTTACCATAATACAGTTCATATGGAGTTTTCCAATCAATAACAGCAGAAGGAGAGCGGTATCTAACATACAGAGCAGTGTTAAGAGCTTCCCCCCAGAATGTTTTAGGCAGTTTGGCCTTAAAAAGCATGCTCCTTACTTTTTCAAGTAAGGTTCTATTCAGGCGTTCTGCTACCCCATTCTGCTGAGGAGTGAACCTCACAGTTCTATTCCTTTTTATACCATGATCAGCACAAAACGAATCAAACATTTCATTACAAAACTCAAGCCCATTATCAGTCCTTAGAGATTTAACTTTGCAACCAGTTTCAGATTCAACATGTAATTTCCACAATTTAAAACGATCAAAAGCTTCATCTTTACTCTTAAGTAGGTAAAACCAAGCAAACTTAGAGTAATCATCAATGATGGATAGAAAATAAATGCTTTTGCTAAAAGTTTTGATCTTTGAAGGACCCCACAGATCAGCATGCACATATTCTAGCACAGTTTTAGCCCTAAAAACAGATTTCACAAAAGGCACACGAGTTTGCTTACCAAGAATGCAATGCTCACAGAAATCAAGATTACAAACATCATCTTTCTCAATTAAACCCCTGTTCATAAGAGCCTTCAGACCATTCTCACCTAAATGGCCTAGTCTATTATGCCATTTCATAATAACAGACTCATCAGGTTTATTTTTAACAACAAGAGCCTCAACAGTAACACCATCCAGTTTGTAAAGATTACCAAATTTCATGCCTTTCATTATAATCCCTTTAGTGTTAGGATCAATAACACACACAGATCGGTTTTTAAACATGCATTCAAAACCAAGAGCATCCAAAGTACTAACAGAGATCAAATTTCTCCTCAAACCAGGCACATATTTCACATCATCCAACAATCTCACAGTTCCATCAAATTGTTTGATTTTAACAGAACCAACACCTTCAATCAAGCATTTATGGTTAGAACCCATCAAAACCACACCTTCTTTAACAGTGTCAAGTTTGTAAAACCAATTTTTATTAGGGGTCATATGATGGGTGCAACCAGAATCAATTACCCAATCAGAATCAGCAATCTTATTCACAACTAAAGCATCAGACATTTTAGCAATCACAGTCAATCCTTCACAAAAATACACATCATCATCAAAGACAGCAATCGAATTAGAAGAAACAGCTTTATCAACACCATTAGATTCATCCTTTTTCTTTTGAAAACAGTCTTTGACAAGATGGTTCTGCTTTCCACAGTAATAACATTTTCTGTCATTACTTGCTTTGGCTTTCCCATTTTTCTTGCCTTTAGCCTTATTACCATTATTATTCTGAGACTGAGGTTTCTTATTTCTGTTCCTGAAAGGTTTATGGTCACTGGAACCATGAGCCATTAACCCTTCAGGTTCAGTTTTAACCTTCTCCTCAGAAGCAGTTCTAAAGGTTAAAGCATCAATTATCAACTTAGTAGTCAAAGCAGCACTATTAAATGAAATAAATTCCTTAACAACACTGTGACTATCAGGCAAAGCATGCAATAGAATCATAGCAAGATATTCATCAGACAATCTATCAGATTCTTTTGTACGACTATTAAAATCCTGCACCAACCTTTTAAAAACTGCCAGATTCTCAGCAACCTTTTTCTTAGAATCAAATTTAAAGCCAAACAAACGATGCAGACTCAATAGCCTATTTTGAACATCCTTTCAAGATAATTAGACTCTAAAGCAGTCCATAAATCAGATGCAGTTTTAGAACCAGCAAGATTAGTCATGACATCATCAGAAAGATGCAAAAGGATCATATGATATGCTCTTTTATCTAGCCTTTTCTTTTCAGCATCAGATGCATCCTCAGGATATTCATTGTCTACTGCCCCTTCTACCCCATGATAAACAAGAACAGACAACATTTTCTTTTGCCAAAGAACAAAATCCTGACTACCATCAAAGACCTCTATATTAATATGGTTAGAGCCAGGAGCCTTAGCCATATTAATCCTAATAAGCAAGTGTATGAATAACGTGACAGAATGTAGCACTTCAATCACATAGAACAAACAAGTATCACAAAAGGCAAATAATCATACAACATATCACAAAGAACAGTATTAGTATCACTAAGCTAATACACAAACACAGATAAGATATCACAGTCACAAAGATTGTAAGACAAACACAAAGTTCCAGTAAGCAATCACTAAGAGAGCAATAACAAGAATTAACTACAGTTTTATATCAAGATTAAACACTCAGTTTATCAGATATGAAACAGTCAGAAACAATCACCGAGAATCACACAGTCATACAAGGAAACAACAGATCAAACCCTGAGGGCGTAAACCAAACCTCACTCAGGCAGCTATAGGATACAAAAAATACTCAAAAAACCTATGAAATCTAAGTATAGAATGTACCTAGCCGAATACCAAAGCCGCAATATCTTCTAGTATTCCAAATTTAGCTATTTCTGTACCTGTTTCCTTATTTTTCTTGGTTTTATTAGTATTTCTCTTTTCAACGATTTTTGGTACCTGTACAAGAACAAAATATTAGTACCAAAAAGACCACAAGTGCAAAAACTTACAAATTTTAGAATTAGGGTTTCGAAAGAAATTATTGATTTGACGACTCTCGATTCAAGTCTGAAACGGACTCAGATTCTTCTTCATCAGAGGGGATGGCCAGTCACCTGCAGACAAACAAGAAAACCAGAGTCAGTAGCAAGAACGATTGAAGAGCCAGAATCAAACCGAATCAGAGAGGTTAGGGTTTCAAGAAATAGAGCGATTCGCTCTGATACCAATTGTTGTAAATGGAAGCAACAATGAATCGCAAAAGCAAGAAACCAAACCAAAGACACACACAGTTTACGTGGTTCCACCGGCAACCAAAAGAGGCTACCAAGGTGTACGTCCACGGGAGGAGGCTCAGTGGCCCGGTTGCACTATCAAAAATGGTGGTGTTACAGTGGTTGAGATCACACAGATCTCACAGATCACAAAAAGAGAGTACAAAACCCTAGATCGCCAGAGAAGAAGAAGAGAAAGACAGTAGCTGCTACAGTACTCAGCAGCCAACAAAAACAACATATATATTCAGGTAATGGGCTGGGTTGGGTCTCAATGTGCCTGGGCTTTTAATTAACAGCCTGGGCCCATTGGCCTTAACCAAACAAAAAACAGTCTATTAACCTTTACAAAAGACCAATCTGCTGAGGTACACAAAACACCAACAACATGATACAAACATTACAACCTCGTTAATAGCTTTAAATGAATCACTGCATTGCTTCACATATAGTTATGTATCCTTCATAAGATTAATTATACTTCTTCCTATGATGTCATCAAATATTGAAATGATATCATTCAAATAACAAATGATAGTTGTTGCATGAGGAATACAATTCTGAAATTTATTTTCAATTTTGAAGAATTTGATTTTTAGGATGAGGATACGAGATTATGCAAGAGTAGTGGTACAAGAATGATGAATAAATGCTTTAGAGTAAACTCGAAAACCAACTAATAGTTCTTATTTTAATTTTTATAATGTTTTAATTAGACATCATTGATGCATTTATAATGCTTCACCTGAGCCCAATTATTTTTTTAAATGGACCATTTTATTCATTCACAGATAATTTTATCTCATTCACGGGAACCAATTATACTCCTTCACATGACGTCTTCAAATGTTAAAATGACTCAATTCACATGATGTCTTCAAATGTTAAAATGACTCAATTCAAATTGAAAAATGATGGTTGTTGCATGTGGAACACAATTTGAAATTTTGATTTTTTTTTTTAATTATAGTAGTGAAACGCCACTCAGGTTGCCACTAGTTGGTGGGTGCCACTTGAGAAGTATTTTACGCTTTTTTTTCTTTTTTTCTTTTTTAACTTCAATGGTGAAAAATGGAAACAACCTTCCAACATTCATAGTGCATAATGATGGTTAATTAGTATATCAAATTATGAATAGTAAAGTATTTGATTTTTTTTTTTAGTTATCCTTGATGAGTTATATTCAATTTTTATTTCTTTATAAAATAATGATGATCTAGATCACACTAGTCACCAGTAGACTCTACAATATTCTCATTTACTTATCTCCCTAATATGGTGATGATGATGGTTGTGGAGGTAGTTGATACATAAAAAATAAAAATAAATAAATAAATGTGTGACCTTCTCTATTCACACTTATACACACATTTCATAAAATACGTATTTCTTTTTTTTCAATTTAATTGCAAAATGCCACTGAGGTGGCCATCAGTTTATGGACGCCACTTGAAAGGCATCTTACTACTCCTTTTTTTCCATATTAGTTGCAAAACACCAATTAGGTGACCATTAGTTTATGGACACCACCTGATAGACATTTTACTACTGATTTTTTTTTTCATTTTTATTTGCAAAACACCACTTAGGTGGCCATCGGATTATGAGCGCCACCTGAAAGGTATTTTACTACTGATTTTTTTTATTTACTTGCGAAATGCCACTCAGGTGGCCAATGGTTTATGGGCGCCACCTAAAAAGCATTTTAAGAATAATCAGTTATGGGATTCGATCTGATATGATTTTGTGTTTTATGAGTAGTCAAGGTGAGAGAACATTGTTATCATCCTTATTATCATCATTGGCATTCCCATTTTCCTCATTCATTCTCTGATTATCATCATTTATCCACCATTATAATCAATGTCAACATTAGTCGTACACATTGTTAGAACACCTCCTCTATAGGCACCACCATTCCAAACCTCATCTTGAAAAAAAAAAATACCAATAGCACCCATTCGTTCACTAATGCAAAATCAAAGTTACTACCACAATAAATAATTAACCAAAAGCAATCCTAATCCACCTATAATCACTAAGAATAAAACCCTAATCACCAAAATATATCTTAAGAACTAATCTAAAAATCCCCAAAATCACCAAAACCCTATAATCTTAAAATTTCCCCAAATAGAGATAACCAAACTAACCACAATGGAATAAAAATTAGGTATAGAATAAAGTAACATCAATGTTCAACTTGGCCAATCAATATAATTCCAACAACAACAATGGAAATGACTAACTAAAGAAGCGGAGTGAAAGAATACGTATTTGGAGGATTTGGATGTTTTTGGTATAATTGAACCCATCATTATTCAAAAATCCCCAAATTCAACACAACCCTAGAATCTATATTATTGCTCCACTAAGATTAATCAATCTATTTTCTGCGAAATGAAGACAAAGATATGTTATAAACTCACCTTAGTGTCAATCAATTAGAGTTGAAGAGTAAGGATGGAGATATGACCAATAATGGAGGAAGAAGATGGAAAACATGAGAACAAAAAACGAGTTCTCTTTCTTACTTTTTGTTTGTTTGTTTGAAGCAAATAGCTATTTAAATGGGTAAATAGTAACATCATGTTTTAAAGAGGGGCATTATTGGACTCCTACTTTTCTTTTGAATTTTCAATTTTTTAAAATTAATTTTTTAATTAAAAAGGGCATAAATGTCCAAAAGGCTCATAGAGTGAAAATGAACTTTTACAAAGTTCATATTTATAAGGCAACTTTGGATGGGCTCAAAAACTTAATTCTAAGTTTCATTTTGCTATTTTTGAAAGTTTCCCTTATTTTTATATATTCAATTATAATGAAATTTATAATTAAATACATATTTAATAGTAAAATAATTAAAATTTATGTAATTAAAATATTGACAATAATTAAAAGACCGTTATAAATTATATTTTTATAATAGTGCGTGAAGTCCGCTGTTTTTCTCTAAACATAAATAAACTATATACAACGTGCTAATTTTGCAGTTGATGTGCTTTAAAAGCAATCACAATAAGCTATAAAATTCATAGAGACTTTAACTGATGGAAAGAAGATATAAAGAAAAGAAAGATGTAGTATTGGTTGTATTCTTTAGAAATCCGGACATTCAAGGCCTTCGGAGCCTTCACGACACTTCGAAGAGAAAAGACCGGGAGGGTATCCACCATAAAGATTCATAAAGCTGAACATCGAGAGGGCGCAATCCGTGGTTAAATCATTAAGCTGATCAGCATAGGGACAAGCAAATTCTTTTAACGCTCTACAACACTTTTTCGCTGGATATTTTGGTTCTTTACATTTACTTGTCATCACTGTATAATTCTGAAACTCAAAGTTGATAGGGCAAGCTGCATGCATGCATATACATAAATGCATCAACAACATTAAACCATAAAAAGAATAATGATTTACCACAAGCAAAAATCAAACCAGACCTTTCTCGATTTGAATAAGGTTTCTCCTCAAATGAGATTCAAAGATTTCATCTGAATCCAACAAATCAATAATAAATTAGTCATTACTTAAATCAAATACCATTGTAAATTGAATTTTTACCTGAAAGATGAGTTGATGATGCCAATCCCACCATGAGAAATAAAAACATAATTGGAGAACACCAGTATTTGAGCTCCATTTATTTCCAAAGATCTCACCTTCTAGTGTTCTATTAGTATTTTATTTTATTTTATTTGTTTCCTTTTTTCTTCCTGCTATATCCTTAAAAAAAATTCAAAAATCAAACGTTGAATCCAGGATGTACACCATCCGTTAGTTGTTACTAATAGTTGTGTGGTAGATGTTGATTGTATCATCTATTTGTGGCACTAGAATTAGAACAGTTTAATAACACCAAATTTATATACTAATTTTAACTTGGGGCTAAATACAGTATAATATAACTAGAAATTATATGAACTTTAATAATCTTAATAAATAGGAAAAAAAAAAAAAAAAAAACTTAAACGAAATCATCTAACCTAAAATAGAAATTTTGTGCGTTTTATAGAAAAAGATAATAGAATTTAGAAAGTGTCGCTCATCTATCCATAATTGAATTAATATATTATATTATTTAAAAAGGTAAACAAAATAGACAACAAGGCCGTCTTAGCTCAGTGGTAGAGCGCGTGGCTTTTAACCACGTGGTCGTGGGTTCGATCCCCACAGACGGCGTAGTACTTTTTCCTTTTGTAATTGCTGTACTCATATTTATGGCCTTGTTAAGAATTAGTGAAAAATGGTATATTAATGGATTTCATTATTCTTTTAGTATTTAAATTTTTGAAAATTTATGTATTTAATAAAATTTGGATGGTTTACTAATTTATAGAATAGTTTCAAATGACAAGTTTAATCATTGATTTGTTCATGATTATTTGTTATCACATAAAATAATAAATCATTTTTTAAAAAACAATTCTCCCAATAGAAATTTTTACTTTTATGGCCATGTTAATGTAATCATATGGTTTTTAGTTAAAAATTTGAAAATGAATGGTCTTGCTTGGAAGTTTAATAGTATATTAATGGATTTGATTATTCTTTTAATATTTTAATTTTTGAAAATTTATAAATTTAATAAAATTTGAGTTAATGTAATCATATGGTTTTTATTTAAAATTTTGAAAATGAATGGTCTTGGAAGTTTAATGGTATATTAATGGTTTTGATTATTCTTTTAATATTTTAATTTTTGAAAATTCATAAATTCAATAAAATTTGAATGGTTTACTAATTTATAAAATAGTTTTAAATGACAAGTTTAATCATTCATTTGTTCATGATTATTTGTTATCACATAAAATAATAAATAATTTTTTAAAAAATAATTCTCCCAATAGAAATTTTTACTTCAATTACTTGGTCGATATGACAACAAAAAAGTTAGAGAATATAAAATTAAATTTTAATTAAAAATTTTAAATAAAATTTATATAAAGTATGTTTAGTATTAGATTTTTAATTAGTATTTTAGATAACGTTAACAGTTAGATAGTAGATTATATTTTCAATTAGCTGTTAAGTTAATTATTGAATTGAATGTTTGACATTAATTTTAGTTTTTAAATTAGTTAGTTAGATATAAAATTACTAAAATTTATTACAAATATAAATATAATTTAAAAGATAATAATGTAATTAATTATAAAAGAATTATTAATAAAGTAAATCACTCTTAGCGTTTCGGTTTATAGCTTTTACAAACACTATCCTATACGCTAACTGAAATGCTAAAAGCTATTTTAAACATGGTTATTAAACACACATTAAAAATAAAACTAATTTATTATTTCAAATTTCAAATAGTTAAAATAAAATTATTTCTAAAAAAAATAAATCATCTATAATTATCACTACCCCTTTTTCTAAAAATAAAATAGTTATATTATATAATTCTCTTTTATAATTATCATTATTCTATTGGGATAAGGGATAGTATTGTTTCATAATATTATGATTATATTATATTTTATAATGTAATGTGAAATCATGTTTAAATTGTTCTATAATTTTTTTTGTGTGATACTAATAATATAATATTGTTATAAAATGACCACCAACACCCTTTAATGATTAATAATATAATATAATATAAAATATAATATAATATAATATAATATAAGGTGATTTTAGTAACTTTTAAGTAATGCTGTAAATATTTAATAAAATAAAAAATAAATAAATTATAATAATAAATAAAAAAAATAAATAAAAAATTGTATTGCATCCTTGTAAAATAAAAGAAAAAACTATAATTATAAATGAACGATTTGGACCAACTTTTTTAGCTACGTATATTTTACACATGGTATTCAACAAATACTTCTCACTGATTCAATAAATATATTGCTAACACATTCAATCAAATTTTATAATTCTTAAAATTACTCTTAAATCTACTCACCACAAGAAAAAAGGACTTTATTAACAGAATTTTGCGTCACTAATACTCAAAATACTGTCACCATAAGTTTCAATGACGGATTTTGTGGTCACAAAAACCGTTGCTGATACCCTCATCACTGAAACCGTACAATTTTGTGTGACGGATTTTGTCGTCACCGATAATCGTGACGGAATATATTCCGTCACAAATTCCGTCGCTGTTTATTTGTAAATATTGTGAAAAATTCTGTCACTAATAGTGTTATTAGTCACGTAATAGTGATGATATTAGTGACGAATATCAATGACGGATTAGTGACGGAATTTAGTGATTGATTAGTTACCGAAAAGTGACATAATTATTAATATTTTTATTTTTAAAGTGAGAAATTTGTGACAGATTAGTGACACTATAACGTGTCGGATTAGTGACGAAATTTAGTGACAGAAGTAAGTGACTAATTAACTACCGAAAAGTGACAAAGTTGTAATTATTTTGATTCTCAAAGTGAGAGATTGATGACAAATTAGCGACAATATGTGGTGACAAATTAGTGATGGAATTTCGTGCTTGAAGTAGAGAATCAAGCTGTGGAAACGAAAATGGAGGAAGGAGAATAATCAAATCAAATTCTCTATAGTATTCAACAAGCAAACATGAAGAGAATAGAGAGAGAAATAGGAAATCATAATGTTAGAGATTTGAAACTTACCTTGAGAGAGATTTGAAACAGAGACGAATGATGATTTGCGCGTTAAGAGAACTGTGGAAGTTAGGGTTTAAATTTGGGTTTAATGGTGGAAGAGAAATCAATGGTGTTTGAGGATTTAGAACTAATGAGAGCCAAATTCGATTATGATTAAAAGTAATAAATATATTTTTTATTTTTTATTTTACAAAATATAATTAATTGATTTTTAAAAAATAAAAAATATTTCTATTATACTTTTTCTTTAAAAATTATTATAATTATTTAATAATTTTATTTTTGCTATAGAATTTTAAAATATATATATAGTCATTTATTTATAAAATAAAAATTTTAATATTTTATATTTATTTTTTTTATTGTATGAATTTATAAAGTTATAAAAAAAAACAAGTAAATTTAAACATTATGGATGTAAATTAAATAAATTTAAATTTTAGGTGTAAGAAGGATTTAGTAGATTAAATATAATTATTATTAAAAATAATTTTTATATATTTTAATTAAATTAAAATTGGGAAAAAAAAAAGAAGAAAAAAAGTATAGATATATATATATATATTTATATTGTTTTTAAAAAGTACTTATAAATTTGGTTGTTGTACTGGTTATTGGGTATAGTCTTTGATTGAACTCCTTTTGAAATATTTAAATTATAAAAGATTTTTGACCCACTTTTAATTTTTAGATTTTGTTAGGAGTAAATTATCAAGTGGTCAGCTTTTGATTAAATTGTTGAACACCTTGAATGACTGTGAAATAAAAAATTATTTTTAGAATTTAAGCGATCTCAAACACACTCAAAGTCGCAGCTATACTTGTTCTAAACCTATATTTTTTCTTTGTCCACAATTAGGGTCAATCATTATTTGATATTGTAAATTTAGACTCCTATGAGGGTTTAAATATTTTAATTTAAGGTTCTTTCACTCAAAATTAAGAGATAAGCGAGCACATAATATAGGTAAGCAACCGCATATATACTTAAGCAAATAAATACGATCTCATATGTTCAACATATATAATTGGGAAGACCATGTTAACTTTAAGTCAATATACCTTAAGACTTGTCAGTATATAATAATAGTATTTAAAGTGATTTTGAAACTTGGTTCTTAAGGAATAGGTCTCAAAGTGATTTTGAAACTTGGTTCTTAAGGAATAGGTCTCGGTTCCAATTTTGTTCCTCTTAACTATTCACACAAAATATCTTTTAAAAGCTTGTTTCTCACAACTTTTTAAAATTAGAATTTCACCTATATATGTTTTAAAATATGTCAAAGAACCCGAATGTCAATCTATAATTCAAGAAATTAAGTCAAATCTTGTAGAATTAACAAAAATTTTACAACGAAAGGCATCAATAGGAAATTCACCATTGATGATGACTGATAGTAAGAACAATTCGGATTTGGCTTTGATGCCAATGAGTGGCTTTGGTGAGAGTGAAATTTGTTTGTGGAGGATTACTCGAACATGTTGAAATTTGGCCTTTGATATCAATCATAAATAATATTAATGTGAATATGGATTTTAGGTTAAAATATATGAAATTGTAAAATACAGACCAGTGACCTAAAAGTGATGGAATCGTGCATGCAATATACGTAACAATGACCAAAACAATCTGTCACTAAATACATAAATAAAGGAAAAACTAATTTTTACATCAATGACGGATTAGTGAAATATTTTGTGACAGAGACATCCGTCACCATTTTATCACTGAATTCGATTAAATGTGAACATAAAAATTAGCGACGGGTTAGTTACGGAACACTAGTGACGGAACTAAATCTGTCACAAATTTGACTCTAAAACATTGGAATAATTTGGCAGGCAAACATTCCCACTCAAACTATGACTGATGAGTGATAGATTCATATGGTGACAAATCAGTTCATCACAAATCCGTAACTATTTGGCAATGTAAAATATAAATTCTTTTCGGTCACTAATCCGTCACAAAATAGACACAATTTGTGACGGAAAAATTCTGTCAAAAAAAAATCCGTCACTAATACTCTTTTTTTTTTAGTGGCTAATGTTATAGTGATGCGCGGTTAACAAAAATAATTTATAATTATTTAATTTCCTCTTATATTTTAATTTTATTTAAAAATAATATTAATATTTTTAGTTTTTCTTATTCGAAAAATAAAAAAAAAAAACTAAATTTTAATGCTCGATTTAAAATATTATACCTTAATTATAAGAATTGAATTTTGAATTTGGATGATGAAAGTTTTTTCTATCTACATGAGTCTAACTAACCAAAAAAAACAAAATTATGATATAAAGAAAATAATTTTGAATACGAGAAGCTTGGTTTGAATGCAAGTTAAATGTTGTTATATTCAAACATGTTTTTCATCAATATCCTTAGTAAAATCAACCCAATCTACCAACCAGCAACACCATTTAGCATAATCTTCATGTTCTTCAATACACAAACCTTAATGCAAAGGTTTACATAAATCAAATAAAATATCAAATAAAGGTTCTCCAACTCGATAAATACTTGAATTTAATTGAACTTCATCCATTGGATGAGATGTTGCATAGTCCATGGTTAGGGTTAACGGTTCCAGTTTCCATTCAGGAGAATCAATGACGAGTTTGATGTTGAGTTTCGAAAGCTTGATGTTTTTTCGATGGTTAAGAACATTCATGATGAATAAGTAGTAGGAGTCACAAGGGGTAAGATCTTCAGGGAAGTTGAAATTGAGAGTGTGGACATGAGTCCAGTAATGTCTCCATTACTTGGACAGAACAGAGGTTTTCACTGCTTCTTTTGTGTCCAATAAAGACAAGATGTGGATGATTATTTCTTCTTGTAAGTTGTTCAGATTGTGTTGAATGGCCATTGATTCACGCTTTCTGAATATGTAGAAGGAGATTGAAAGAAACAGATTGGTGAGCAGCGAAACACAGACCAAAGAATGATATTTAATTCATGCTCTGAAGAAAATGGGGATTTACCCTTTTGTCCCTAGAAGTCTTACCCACGTTTTCCAAACTCATAAGCAACAGCCACAATGCATCTCAAATACAGTTTATATGTAAAGGGTTTCTATTAGTCTTTTAGTCGAACAGTTTACCTACGAATTGAATTGTATGTTTAATTTCAGAATTTCAAATGAAGTGAAACGACTATTAGAATATTACAATTTTTCTCAAAATAAATCTCATTATCTAATAATAAAATTTATAATTAGTTAATTGGGATAAATAATAGCTGGCCCCTTATAGTTGGTCATGTGTTCCATTTAGCCCCTTCTACTCCGAGTCCTACCATTTAACTCCCTCTGTTGGGCTACGTGTTACCATCCGCCCCTTTTTTCCTAGTTGGCATGACTCAACAAGGCCCTACAGTTTGGTAGGAGGGAGGAAACTGACTCAACAAGACCCTACAGTTTGACAATGATTTAGTCATATGTAATAGCATTATTAAATCCATCAGGACTAGTTTTCCAGAATTTATTACTTAATATATTGAAACCAGACAGTGTTGTATAATTCCATCCTAAAAAGTTCAAGCATTAACAAGTAATAAAAATTGGCAATCTGGTAAAAACAAAAATGAACAACATAGAATGATGAACATATACCACTTGTCAAAGAACTCTGAAGAAAATAACACAACATGATGAAAAAATAACACCAGTTTAAAAAATTTCCCTGACCAAGATTCTACTTGCTGGAGTAACAGAAGTTAAGGAAATTCTAAGATGGATAATTCAACTAATCATTAACAGCTGACTATTCATTGGTTTCCTTTTTCAAATCAGAGAACCAAAGACATCAAAAGCATCAACCTTTCTCTAAATCTACACAAACCCAACTGCATACAGACCACAATTATCCATAAAAATGCAACAATATAAGTCCATATCAATCACAAATATCAAACAATAAACATTAAACACCTTCTCAAAGCTCAACAAATATGAATAAGCTAATAGATTTAGATGAGACACACAAATCTAAAAAAGATAAGATAATAAAAAATGAAACACATGCATTATATTATGTAACTCACTATATGACAATAATCTAAATTAATTAATTGAGAATACTAAAAGTAGTAAGATATACCTTCTACATATCGGACATAATCGTAAACCCCTCTCCATTTTCAAGCTCCAAATCTTGAATTAAATATTGGAGGAACCATGTCCATGAGTGTTTCGTTTCCCTATCCACAATAGCCCACGCAATGGGAAAAATTTGTTGATTCCTATTTTTTTCCACAGGGGACAACATTTCACCTTTTATTGTACCCTTCAAAAAGCTTCCATCTAACCCAATAACCCTTCTACATCCTTCTTTCCAACCACGCTTTAGAGCAGCAAAACCAACATAAAAATACCCAAATAATATTTTACCGGGCTTCGAATCTTTATCGACCCTAATCCAACAACTATTACCAGAATTTGTTTCTTTGATCATTTCTGCATAATCAGCTAGTATAGAGAACTTTTCATTCCGATTCCCCATATTTTCATTCCGATTCCCCATATTTTCATTCCGATTCCCCATATTTTCATTCATGACTTTTCTAAGAGCCCTAGAACAAAGAGATTGAGATACATACAACCCAAATTCTTGCTTAACTAGATCCTGCAACTTCCACAACTTGATGTCAGGTTGGGAAATAATTCTGTCCTTATATTTCCTAACTAAGAACTCAACATTGCACACGCGGTTTCAATTCTTCTTTGAGCATCTATGTTTGAGCTCGTAAGTCTTCACCAGGAAGTCATCAGATTGGCTATCAACACTGGCAAAAATTAACCAGGGACACTTTGGAGCCTTACACTTGACTCTAATTCTACCTAATTCATTCGGTTTCGGTTTCAACTGCACTCCCCTTCCGGCTGCATAATCAGCAATTGCCTTTCTGAACTGTTTGGCATTTTCAAAGACCATTCCAAACTCTTAAAAGGGAACATTTGTTGTTGGATCATACCGAACTCTTGTATTACTTCTTCTTGGTGGCAAATCTACTCCTTCTATAATAGCAGGATCTAAAAGCTCTTGGTTGTCATCACTTCCAGGATCCGATGAGTCAAAGAAGTTTTCATCACCTACTAGTCTCCCCTTACTTCTGTCAGATCTATATGATTCCAAGTCCTCAAAACTTAAGTCATTCCGAGCTTCACTGAAAGTTATTTCCTCTATTTTTCTAGCAGATCGTCTCTTCTTCCTTTCCCTTTTTTCTTCCCTGGCAGCTTTTCTAAATTTCCTAAGTTCTTCTTCTACATCGCTACCTTCATCTTCTAGTCTTGTTGCTTCTGAACTTGAACTTAAATCTTCTGTATCTGAGTTTGTTTAAGATGAACCAGTATTCTCTAATTCATCTTCTTTTTCTAAAGCTTCACTAGCCATAACTTCTTTTATCCTACAATGTTCTGTACTAATGTCTTGAACTTCAATATTATTGTACTCTGACCAAACCTCTATGCTATTTTCAATATTATCCCTTTGTGGTCCACCACCCTCATGTATATCACTTCCCTCATTAATAACAGGACCATCTTCACACACACACTATATAATATTCTAAACTAGGAACATTACTCATCACATTTGGATTACTAATAGTGTGCTTTATGTAAACATCTAACTTATCTCCACTTTTTATTGTCTTACACAAACTTAATAAATCTCTATCAGAAGTTATATCAACGTACCCTTGTCCTCCTGGGTCTGCTATAGTAAAGAATTGCACATTATGATAACCAATATCACTCATGGAGCCAACTATTTCAAATATTGATAGCTTGTCCAAATCTAGGTTAAAATCAGAAATTTCCCCACCCATATATAATTCCCCAAGTTCAGTACTAAATGCACCCCCATGATGAAGCCTAAGTAAAACGGTATCTGTCATTGTTGTCAAGTACAATAAAGAAATTACAAAAGTTATTCTGTTTGACTAACAAACTGACATATTTTACCCTTAAAATAAAAATTAATAACAAACATACCAATTGCTTGTGAAGTAAAAAAGCAAGTTTAGTTCACTAACCTCCTTCACAGATTACATCCACTTCCTAATCACTTGTCTCATTCGAATATACTATAAGAACAAAATAAGTTATTGAAACTTTCAAAAATTGACGACAACTCTAATGAAGACTATATTCGAACATAACACAAATAACTAACCTCAGTGAGTCAATCGTGATCCTAAAATCATCGAAGACAAGAAAGCTAACCAAAGTTTGTCCTAATTTTTGTGGCTCTTTCAATTTGAATCCATAAAATCGAAATTTGAACCCTAATCAATGACTATCTTGAAGTCTTCTAATCGATGGTAGAAACAAGATTTTTCATGATTAAACCAGTATTTTACCCAATTAAATTTATGACCCGATTTCTTAAGGGATTGATTAACCACCTGACATGTTGCTGGCAAAATTATAATGATGTGACAAATAAAATAGCATTAAATAATAAAAATAGTTGTCACATTAGCGCGTGCAATACACGCATTCTTCTAAAAGAACAAAAGGGGCGGGATGGTAACAACAGCCAAGTTGAGGGGGTTAAATGGTAGGACTCGGAGTAGAAGGGGCTAAATGGAACATAGAGCCAACTATAAGGGGCCAACTATTATTTATCTCTTATTTAATTTCCTCCCATATATTATTTTTTTATTATAATAAAATATTAAAAACAATTGGAGAGAGAAAAAATTTAAAATATTTATTTTTAATTGATAAAATATAATAAATGATCACAAATCACTGAATTAAATTAGAATAATTTTCAAAAAAAAATAATTCTATTTACATGAGTCTAACTAATTGTATAAAAGAAGAAAAATATGACATAAATATTTTTATTTTCAATGCTAATATTGTATAAAATAATTTAAAATATTTGGGGTTTGTTTGGATGAATTTCCTTAAGAAAATTATAATATAATCTCTCAGCATCAACTACATCAATTAACATAAACTTTAAACAATTATTAAATTAGTAATATTATTTTTAATATGATATTATTTTTATTTTAATTTAATTTATCAAATAATTTTCAGAATATATTACATGTAAATTATTATTTATACAAAAAATATCTTATTTTAAACCATTTTAAAATTATAAACCAGATAAATTTTATTACAAATTTATACTTTATAAAGTTGTGGAACACTTTTATATAATATATATATATATATATATATATATATGCGGAATCTTCATGACGTAGTGTTCAATATTAATTTAAATTATTTTTATATAATTATATATTAATATAATTTTAAAAAATTATAAAATAAAGAATAATAATATATTTTAAAATTTATAAAATAAAAATGGTTAAATTTGAGCCCTATTTAAATTTGATCTATTAAATATATTGATATTTATTCTTAAAATAAGATATAAATTAATAACAAAATAACCACAACATTACAAACTCACCATTTTCATTTTATAATGATTTTAATACTAATTAAAATATTAAATTATAATATTAGTTACTTCTGCTTAACTTAGGGGATGTGGGTAAATTTTATCTTTTCAATTTTCTTATATATTGAATTGATATTAATTAGTTAGTTGGTATTTTTAAAATTAATTTATTTGTTATGAATAATAGTGTATAATAATTAGTTACTTGATAATATTAATATTAATTTGAACCTAATTGTATTTATAAATACGTTAATTAAATCTTTACTTGACTTTAAACTATTCGTTATATATTTATAACCTACTAATATTCATTTGTAAGTTTTTTTATCTTTCATTTTCCTTTTGATATAGTTTTAATTCTTTTGATTCAAAAGAATCGCACATTATGCATTCAAAATTTAATTAGTCAATTATCCTGTATTTGATTGAATGATAAATAAAATAATAATAAAAAAAACTATATTCATGTGATACTATACAAAACATGAAAAATTAAATATTAGGAAAAAAATTTATAATTTATTGAACTCAAATCAAATAAACTACTATCTAAGCATATCAGATGAGAAATAAAACAAATCTAAATACAAGACACATCAAAATAAAAATAAGAATTCGAATAGGAGAACACCTTAAGAATTCAAACTTAAAATATCTATAAAACATATATTTCTTTAAAAAAATTGAAAATAAATAAATAATAAAAATGACAACATATTTTTATACTCACTCGCATATATAAATTCTCATCATCACTGTCGAGGAGAAGATAATAACGAAAGAATTGCTAATTTTATAATATTGTAAATATAATTGGAGAGTGAAAAGTTTAAGATATGTTAATTAACTTTTACACTTGTATAGGAAGTTGAATAACTAAAAATTGAACTTTCACATCAAATTATTATTTATCACATTTATATTATTTTTAATACATGATATATATTTAATACGTTGCATTTATATTTATAATGGTGTAAATATAAAAATTTATATCAAATCTATATATAGATTATATCAATTTTAATTTCATGTCATCTAATTTGGGAATAATTTTATATAAATACAAATATATATATAGATAGAGACTAATAAAATGAATGACTGAAAATTAATTCAATATATTATTAGAAATTGGAATGTTAACACCCTAAATATAAAATAAAAATATTAAAATATATATAGTCATAGTGATGGTTACATCAAGTGAGAGTTTTATCTCATAAATAACATTAAACATTACACTACCTTCCACACCTATAAAACAAATATTATCTACTTAAAATATAATATTACTGTACCATTCCTACCTTATTATAATCCAAACATAAAAGTCCTTAAATATACGAAGTTATGTATCTAACCAAGTAAATTCCAAAGAGATTACTAAAAATTTATATATTATTTATTTATTTTTTTAGTAAAGTCAATTTTTTTTTTCTTTTACTTTTTACTTTTATAAATTGACCACGAAATATACATATTTTGTATAAATTGTGATCGCACTGCCTAAAATATTAGGTAATTATATTTTGTCTATCTATATAATAAGTATACTTTCAAATTAGCTATCCAATTTTATTATATCAAATTTATTTTTTTTAAAATTATTCTAAAAAAATAATATTATTTGATAATTTTCATATTTATGCCGTTTACTTTATTTTAATTTTATTTTTTAATATTTTAATCATACTGTAAGATTTTAAAAATAATTTTTTTTTTCAATAGTATCATTATTCTGTATCTTCCATCATTTCTAGTTTATAATTCTTATTACTATTATTATTTAAAAATATATATTTAATTTTATAAATACATTTTTAATTTTTATTTTAATATTTTTATATGGATAAATTTATTTGAAATATTTTATTATTATAAAATTATTACGATTATATATATAGAAATATATCGGATTTTTTAAAAATATTTATTATTATTAATTAAAATGAGTTATTTTTATAAATTATTATTATTATTAAATATATATTTAGTTTTATAAATATATTTTATAAATCTACAATTATTTAATTTTTGAAAAATTTAAAATTATTTATTATTTTAAATATTTTACAATAATTTAAATATCTTAATATTAATTAAATTATAGTAAATATAAAACATAATTTATATTTATAATAATATATAGTGTTGTTGCAATCTATTTTTTTTTAAAAATATTTTTTAATTCTTTTTAAAATCTAAAACTTTAAAATAAAAGAAATGATGGAAAATAAGGCAGTATTGACTTCGTAAGCTAGGAAGAAGTTAGAAAAAACTTCCATACTATCATCATGTGGACATCCCCATCCATTAATAATACAAATACAAGCACAAGTTGACATCATTATATTTTTTAAATTAAAAAAATAAATTAAAAAATACTCAAAAATGTCGACACTATCACCCTCATTCTCTCTCGAAAAGCTAGAGACTGTTAACCAAATCTTCCTCTCTTGCCCCTCTCTCGTCAAACTATGTCGACACTCTCTTCTTCATTCTCTTTATTAACTACAACACTATCATCCTTGATCCCTGCAACAGTGTCATCCCGAGATTCCGCTCAAACATTCACGTCAATTTTCCCATTTCATCATCATCACCACATCACATACGCTTTTCCTTTCTTGCTATGTTATTCCTTGAGGTTCGCTTTTTTTATTCTCTCTATTTAATATTCGAATTTCGTCATTCGCTGATTCTCAGTTTTGTGTAGGAGTTGTTGGAGTGGCGTGTTATCGATCACTTTAGATCAAAGACTCAAGCATTCACAGGTAATTTAATTTTTAATTTCTCTGATCAGATTAGTTTATCTGACGAATTTGTGTTTTCCTGATCTGAAACAGAGTCGATTTCGCTGGGATTGAAATCCGCCATGGGAGATTGCAAATCGACGGACTTAGAGACCTGTAGAGACGATTCGGCGGCGTTTATACTCAAATTCGTCGCGATTGCTTCAATTCTCCTCGCCGGAATTGTCGGCGTAGCGATTCCTTTGGTAGGTAAGCACCGTAAGTTTCTAAGAACAGACGGAAGTCTGTTCGTGGCGGCGAAGGCGTTTGCTGCCGGAGTGATTCTCGCGACTGGTTTCGTCCACATGCTAACTGGTGGCACCGAGGCTTTAAACGACCCGTGTTTACCTAAGTTCCCTTGGTCGAAGTTTCCTTTCACTGGATTCTTTGCGATGATGGCTGCTCTGTTGACGCTATTAATCGATTTCGTCGGGACTCAGTATTACGAGAAGAAACAGGGTGTGACCCGGTCGAGTGAGGAGCCGGGTCGGGTGGGTTTTTTGGACCCGGATGCGGAGTCGGGTATAGTTCCCGTAGTTGAAAACGAAAGTAAATCGAGGAATGTAGTGAAAGTGTTCGGTGAAGAGGAAGACGGTGGAATGCATATCGTGGGAATGCACGCGCACGCGGCGCATCATAGACATAGTCACGCTCATGGTCAAGAGGCTTGTGATGGTCACGTGGCAGTGGCTCACTCGCACGGCGGTCACGCGCATTCTCATGGCTTCTCTGGAGACGATGACGTGGATAGTAGTATTCGGCACGTCGTCGTTTCGCAGGTTTGTCTTTGGCACATGGTTTTTTCAGTCTTTTGTTAATTAATTCTATTTGCTTTTTATAGTTTAGATACGTCATCTATATTCTGTGTACTTTATTGCTGAAAGTGGTTAATTACAACAAACTCATGTAGATGCAACCATATTCAAAGGTAACAATGTATGATTTTACAGGTTTTGGAGCTTGGAATAGTGTCACATTCTATTATAATCGGAATATCCCTGGGTGTATCACATAGTCCATGTACCATAAGACCGTTAATAGCAGCATTGTCCTTCCATCAATTCTTCGAAGGATTTGCTCTAGGAGGCTGCATTTCTCAGGCTCAATTCAAGACCCGATCTGCTACAATCATGGCGTGCTTTTTCGCCATAACGACCCCGATGGGTATCGGTATCGGTACAGCGATTGCTTCGGTATACAATCCGAACAGTCCCGGTGCTTTGATCGTGGAAGGAATACTGGACTCGTTGTCAGCTGGAATTCTGGTGTATATGGCTTTGGTTGATTTAATCGCTGCAGATTTTCTGAGTAAGAGAATGAGCTGCAATTTTAGGCTTCAAGTAGTGTCTTATGTTATGCTATTTATTGGTGCTGGATTGATGTCATTGCTCGCAATATGGGCTTGACATAAACAGTAGAAGGTAGACAAGACATGTTAATATGTGGACTCACATTTTAATTGCTTCCGCAAATAGCACAGCCTTCGAGAAACACATATGAGGCCAGATTATGGTTCGTTTGAAATTGTTTCAATTTGTTGTATACAATTCAGTAAAATAGCTGATGGCTTTGTTTTTCAATTGCAATTGACTGGTTTTATTCTTAATATTAATGGAGTGACCGACTCTAGGTAGTGACACGTATCTTTCCTCTGGTCCTGATTTGATGATAAACCTTGTAATTACATATTATGTGGTGCCTGAACAATTAAGAGCGCGATTCGTCTAATTAAGATAGCATTTTAGATAAGCAATGGAAAACTACCAATAGAATTTGTAGACTTTAAGAACCTGATCAATCAAATCATTCCTTAATGACACCATTCTTGCCGTGGAAACAGATTTAACAATGCGCATGAACTATTGGGTCATGTGCAATCAAACCATCACTTTGTGTGACCACTCTTGCTTGCAGTTTTAACTCTGTTCGTGCGATCTAACTAAGAGAATTGAAGATGTAAGATATTATAGGTTGTTACAAACTCAGTTTACAACAGAGTAATCACACACAAAGCATGATTTACAAACAAATTCTTAACAACTTAATTAACCAGCTTAGGATAATTACAACTCAACCCTTCACTCTTCACAAATTACATATTACGACACATTATATAAAATATTTCAAATAGATCCTGATTCTAAATCTACACATACATTCACATTCCCCTCTAAGTAATATCAAACTTGAACAAGTGAGAAGTTAATGAATGATTTAGTAAAAAAATTCGACACTTCTTCCTCTTAAGTGGTTTGAAAAAGATAAAAAAACTCATTCTTGTTGTGCTCCCTAACGATGTAATGGTCTCTATTCAAGTGTTTATATTTATATTCAATTGTTTAGTTCGTAAACGGAAAAATAAAATTTAATAATATGTAAGGCAGATTAAGAATCACATTTTTTAAGAAATAGGAGTAATAAAAAAAATAACAATTACCGATAGATGAAACAAATCCATTTTACTAACAAGTAGTAAATGTTAGAGCACAATACTCAGTCTGTGGAACTTCTTACAATTTTTGGCTTGTTTCGTTTTCCATGATATCATAAAGGATTCCAAGAAAACACAAAATCTCATTACTAATTTTTTTGAATCTAAATAAGAGTTCTAATTAGTATTACTAAATAAAATTAATTTCAAAACACATTCAACTGAGTAAAAGAGTCCTAAATTGATAGAACTACACAAGTATTGAAGAACATATGTAACAGCATCCTAGTAATGAATGAAATGAGTTTGCATATTGACTCAACTATTATATGGAATGAGTTATATCTAGTATGTTGAATCCTAAGTACAATGACCTTCAAATAAGGTGTCAATATTGCTCAAGTTTGAAAATTAAAGGACTATGAGTAACGGTGAATTTGTAACCGGAAGGCAGAGAATTCTTGGCAGATTCACAATTGTCGAGTCCGCATTCTGTCAACATATCACATATATATTTATATTAATTCACAAAAATACCAACTTTGATCTTGCAACTTTCAAACCCAAGAATTATTTAACTAGTGCTAGATTTTTAGCAGAGAGAGTTGGATCTAAGAACGTCTTCACTTTTGTTATATAAGTAATTAAAGAACTCATGATCAATAGATCATCCACATATATAACCCTAAAGTAATCAACAGTTGAGATATTGAGCAAGAAATGATCATGTTTTGATTGCTTAAGACTATATGCAATAAGTTGTGTAGTTAGCTTCTTATTCCATTCACTATTGGGTTATTTAAGCACATATAGTAGCTATCTTACTCTGCTTCGTTGTATCTTTAAGGATATTTCATATTAACTTTCTTATGAAGACAAACATATAGAAGACATTTTTATGTCTAACTGATGAAGATACCAAAAAAAAAAATTTCCGTTGTAGCAGATCAGGCAAAACTACAACCACATAATATACTAAAATTTCAAAAGAATTATCTCTAATTGAAAGCTCATATACTACTTGTTTGAAAAATATTGACCAATTCCCTTCCTTTTCGGACTATGTTAAGCAGAAAATAATAGAGAAATTTAAAAAAAATGAAAACACACAAATTTAATGTGGAAAATTCTCTAATAGAAGAAAAACCACACATCTCCTAAAAAACATTCACTATATGGAATTTATTACAACCATATGTACATAATATGTTCTCACACATCCCAATTTCTAAAATACTATTTTCAAAGAGATCTCCAAAAGAATTTTCCTAAATCAATGGAGGGCAATGGGGCAAGTCAAGGTTAGGTCTTTGAGATATTCGATTTGTCCTGCTTCCGGACTGACATGACCTATCCTACCCTACCCTGTGGCACGGGAGAAAAGTTTTGGACTAATGACCTAACCTGCGGGGACCTACCTTGCTCTGCTTTTGCGTTGCCAAAATATTATATTTTTAGATTGATTCCTATTTTGTTGTCCTAAAAATTTATATTTTTAGATTTGCAATGCTGTTGAGTTTGTAAATAATTTATTTAATTTAATGATAATTATTAATTTATTATATTATTTTATATTCGACTAATTTTTTATTTGATAAAATTACATAAATAGTATCAGTTTTAATGGAAATAATTAATTTTTAATATTATTTAGTTGCTAAAAAGATTATTTATTAAAAAAATATCTCTCCTCGTCTCTTCAAACTCTCCCAACCAAAACCCTAAAATCCTTCGACCGTCGTCGCCGGAGAAGGGACTCTTTTCCCTTCTCCGGCCGGCCACATCTTCTTCATACTCTTCTCTCTCTTTATTCTTGTACTTGGCTATTCTTCTCATTTTTCTTCTTATTTTGGAGCTAGTTTGGTGTTGTTCTTCTGCTAGCTGCTGTCATTGAGGTTCTCATCCACTTTTTGTCCTCCCTTAGTTGGGAGGTAGATCTCGAAATCTGGTGAGGGTGGCATTTCGATCAACATTCCGGCATATTTACGAAGGTCGCTGTTCCTCCGTCTTCGATACCGGTGGCTTTATGGAGGTTTATTTGGTTACCGTTATGTTTTTGGGACTTTGCATCTTTAGTCTTCCTAATCCATTACAGATGAGAAGATTTGCTGAATACAATATTGGAAGCTTTAGCTGATGGTGTTTTTCAACTTAGTTCAAAGACTTATATAGAAGTGGAAATTGTATTTTCCTGTATTCTGATGTAGATGGGACTTATACCCACACTTCTCGTCTTTCTTCCTATGGAGGTAGTTTGTTGGTGTTTATTCATCATAGATTGTAATTCCTGACTTGGTTAGTAAAGTTGAGATTTCATTGTAAAAAAAAAAAAATTATTTATAATACCAGTAATAATTTATAATTATTTTAAAATAAAGTGATTTAAGTATATCAATAAAGAACTAGTGAGTAATATAGTAATATTGCGACACTTACTATTTTTTTTAAAATATTATTTTAAATTTGAGATATTTTAATTTATGTTAAGGATTTTTTTAAAAAAAATATTAACTTTTTAATAATTAATTAAATATTAATTAACTTATAATTTAAAATTATTTATAAGATTATATATATATACCTTAACAAAATTTTACAAAAATAAATTTATTTATATTTATTAAACGTTAAATATTATTTTGTAGTATATAATGAAATATATAAATTTGTTAATTAAAATTTTAAAATATATATTATTTTTCATGTCTATTTAACTTAAAAGATATCTCAATTCATGGTATTGCCAGTTGATCATATATGTTGCATTTTTATTTCAGTTTTAAAAAATTTATTTGATGTGAGTATATTTGGATTTTTTTTAACAAATATTGATATATTTGAATAAAAAAATAAATATTTATAAAAGTATATTTTTATTATAATATATATTTTAAAAGTTTTGTTATGTAAATATATAATTCATTTATTTAATTATAAAAATTTTTTAATTATATGAATTTTATTTGAGTAATACTAGATAGCATGTACGACACATTCGTTGCCTACTATACGTGGCAGAAAGTGATTGAATATTAAATATATAAAAATAATTACTTCAAATAATTAATAATAATTCAATCAATAAATTATTTATTGACGTATATGAATAGAGAAGGAGAGTGGTAGGATAACATTACTCATTTTATTTATTGAATAAATAGTATATATGTAAATAAAATAATAGTAAAAATTTAAGCTATGTATATATAATTTATATAAATATATATATTTATTGTATGAATAATATAAGTGTAAATAAAAGTAAAAATTAATTTTATTAATAATAATAACTAGAAGTTGGAAAAATTAAAATTTTTTACAATATATATAAATTTAAATTTTAAATATTAAATTTCCATCAAAATACTTTACCCACCGCAAATATTGAATTAAAATTTTTAAGTCCCTTAAAATATATATACTTCTTCTTAATAGAATTAATTAATAAATTAAAAAATAATAGCCCGGTTAAAATTCATTACTTATAGTTTTTACGTTGTTCGTTCTATTATGCAATCAATTAAACCGAGTCCTCCTAAGATATTGCTGAGGAAATTTTCAAATATAACAACTCTGAAACTATTATTAATGTTTTTAAAAGTCTTTGACATTTAAATGTAGGGTATATGATCCATGTTATTAAACTATTTCATTTAATAAGATGGGTGCTTTTATACATATGTTAGGTGAGATGGGGCTTTGCTTTCAGCCAATCAGCTTTCATGTACTTGTTTCTTAAATACGTTCGTTTTCTTCACAAGGTTGTTGTAGCCATCACTACCACCAACCCCTTTACCAGCTCTTTCATTTCCATTGTCACATTTATATTTATTCATGATATTATTCTTATATCTAATTGATATCTCTCTATTGAAAATAATTGTTCCATGACCTGGGAAGAAATCCATATTCAATGGTATATTAGAATTTGTTCAAACATGCATTCACAATACTGGCAGCTCCAAAGCTTGAAGATAAGATATGACCGCGAAATCTGAATCGTTGATTTCTGAATCGTAGGGCTATGGTTTGCGCCGATTTCACTGGCCAACCCGTATCTAGTAAGTCTGACACGTCATCACTTACTAGGATGACGTACATTTTCAACCACACGTAGCATACCATTATCTCTTCACCAATTTCCCATTTTACCCTCCACCAACCTTATACCAACACAAAACAACACATGCACCTCTTAAAAAATAAAATAATAAAAATAATAAAAATCACTCCGATAATAGAAATGTTTTATTTACTGATCTGAATCCGATCTAGTAAATACTAATAGAAACAAACAAAGCAGGAGGATACGATACGAGTGAAGTTGAGCCCTACAAAATATTTTCAAGTTTTAAGACAGAAGAGATAAACCTGTTGTGAAAGAGAATCAGCCACCGAAGAATTGAAAATAAAATTAAACAAAAGCCATATAAATTGAATAAAGCATTTTGATCCATTGAATCTCAATCTGTTGTCTCTTCAATTTCTTCCATACAATTTTCTTTAGTTTATCGTCTCGTCTAGGTTGAGATCGTGAATCTGTGATTGTGATACATTACACTACAACTTCCAAAACTGTCTTTTTCTACCAAAGATGCTCTGTCATCACCCACCACCACCAATCTCGATTTCCGCAATTTGTTGATTATTTATCATTATATATTGTGTGTATATATATACACAGTCGCTTTGTGTAGTATAAAATTCACATACAAACAAGTTCCACTGTACCATCACCAAACCCCGCCTCTCAGCTCCACTCACTACATGGAACCCAATCAATAAATCTCTTATACAAACCAACCCCATTTGTGAACAACATCCATTCCTTCATCTCAATCTCTGTGGTGATATGGAGCGTGCACGGAGGCTTGCGAACAGGGCGATCCTGAAGCGTTTGGTTAATGAGACTAAGCAGGCTCAATCGTCTTCTCGATCACCTGTTGTCTACGCTCCTTCAAGGTATGTCTCCTCATTATCACCATTCGTTTCCAACAATTCCAGGTCGGATTTGTTGAGGAATGTGTCGTATAATGGTGTCGGGTCACAAACTCGGTCTATTTCTGTTGAGGCTTTGAAACCTAGTGACACTTTCCCTCGTCGTCATAACTCTGCAACGCCTGAAGAACAAACTAAGATGTCTGAGTTGTGTGGTTTTGATGGTTTAGAGTCGCTTATTGATGCCACTGTGCCTAAATCTATTCGGATTGATTCCATGAAGTTTTCTAAGTTTGATGAGGGTTTAACTGAGGGTCAAATGATTGATCATATGCAGAAGTTAGCGTCAATGAATAAGGTTTATAAGTCTTATATAGGTATGGGGTATTATAACACTAATGTTCCTCCTGTGATTTTGAGGAATATTATGGAGAATCCAGCTTGGTATACGCAGTATACACCTTATCAAGCTGAGATATCTCAAGGTAGACTTGAGTCCTTGTTGAATTTCCAGACTATGATTACGGATCTCACGGGTTTGCCTATGGCGAATGCCTCCTTGCTTGATGAGGGAACTGCTGCTGCTGAGGCAATGTCCATGTGTAATCATATACAGAAGGGAAAGAAGAAGACTTTTGTTATTGCTAGTAATTGCCATCCTCAAACCATTGATATTTGTGTCACTAGAGCTGAGGGTTTTGATCTGAAAATTGTTGTTTTGGATCTTAAGGATATTGATTACAAATCGGGTGATGTTTGTGGTGTTCTGGTTCAGTATCCGGGTACTGAGGGCGAGGTTTTGGATTATGGGGAGTTTGTTAAGACTGCTCATGCTAGTGGTGTGAAGGTTGTCATGGCGTCGGATTTGTTGGCATTGACAATGTTGAAGCCCCCTGGTGAACTAGGAGTTGATATTGTTGTTGGTTCAGCACAAAGGTTTGGTGTGCCGATGGGGTATGGAGGTCCCCATGCAGCTTTTTTGGCTACCTCTCAAGAGTATAAGAGGATGATGCCTGGACGAATTATTGGTGTTAGTGTTGATTCTACCGGGAAGCAGGCTTTGCGTATGGCTATGCAGACTAGGGAGCAGCATATTCGAAGGGATAAGGCTACCAGTAACATCTGCACTGCTCAAGTAAGATGCTATTTTTTTTATTTTTTTATTTTTGAAAGTCAGAGGCAAATAGCTTGTTTGGTTGTATTTATGCTTTGAATTGGTTGAATAACAATTGCCTTTATCTAGGCTTTACTTGCAAATATGGCTGCAATGTTTGCGGTTTATCATGGACCTGAAGGCTTGAAAACCATTGCTCAACGAGTTCATGGACTTGCTGGAACTTTTGCACTTGGGCTGAAAAAACTTGGTTCGGTGGAAGTTGAGGGTCTCCCCTTCTTTGACACGGTGAAGGTGAAGTGTGCAGATGCACATGCTATAGCTGATGCTGGTTACAAGCACGGAATTAATCTTCGGGTCAAAGATTCCAACACTGTGAGTGTGACTTTTATCTGTTGTATTATCTTGTCAAGTATAACATAAGTCATAGGATTTATGTTTCCCTTCAGATTACCGTTGCCTTTGATGAGACAACCACCTTGGAAGATGTTGATGATCTTTTCAAAGTTTTTGCTGGAGGCAAACCTGTGAGTTTTTTTAACTCTCTCCTATTCAGAAGATGATTAACATAAGTCTTGCAGCTTTCTTGCATCTAATTGGCTCCTTTCTTTTTCCAAAGGTTCCATTCACTGCTGCATCTATTGCAGAAGAGGTTCAATCAGCAATTCCTTCTGGACTGGTTAGGGAGAGCCCTTTCCTTACTCATCCCATCTTTAACACGTATGATGTTCCTATCCAAACTGAAACTACTACCCTGTTGAGAGAATTCAGATGTTGCTTTAAGTTTATTTAGTTTTGTTTTCATTTATCAGGTACCACACAGAGCATGAGTTGCTTAGGTACCTCTATAGATTACAATCAAAGGATTTATCACTCTGCCACAGTATGATTCCTTTGGGATCTTGTACAATGAAGCTGAACGCGACAACTGAAATGATGCCAGTGACATGGCCTAACTTCTCTAACCTTCACCCATTTGCCCCTCTTGACCAGACTCAGGGTTATCAGGTAGCTTATTACTAATGTTTCTTCTTTCTGAACTTCTGAATGATGCTTTTTTTTTGCCTCTCTAAAGTCAATTCTGATTGAATATGGATCTCTTTCTGCAGGAAATGTTTAAGAATTTGGGTGACTTGTTGTGTACTGTTACTGGATTTGATTCTTTCTCTTTGCAACCTAATGCTGGTGCTGCTGGTGAGTATGCTGGGCTCATGGTTATCCGTGCATATCACAAGGTAAATTGAGCTTGACCATTTTATGAATTGTTATTTAGCTTCTTTATAATCAGTTGACTGGTTATGCTGACATACGCTAATTACAAAACTCTAGGCAAGAGGTGACCATCACAGAAATGTCTGCATCATACCTGTCTCAGCACATGGGACAAATCCAGCCAGTGCTGCCATGTGTGGAATGAAGATTATTACCGTCGGAACTGATGCCAAGGGAAACATCAACATTGAAGAGTTGAGAAAAGCTGCTGAAGCTAATAGGGACAACCTTTCAGCTCTTATGGTATGTATTGTTTAAATTTACGTCCAGAAAATTTTGTATGAGGCTTATTTGGGTGAGAAGTGTCAACTGTCCATTTGTTATCTGACCTTAATTTGAAATTTTCAGGTCACATATCCTTCAACTCATGGAGTATATGAAGAAGGCATCGATGAGATATGCAAGATAATTCATGATAATGGAGGTCAAGTGTATATGGATGGTGCGAATATGAATGCACAGGTCTATTCCTTTTGAACATCTCATTTTCCAGCTTCATTGTATTTTTAAGTTTGTCAAGCATATATACTGATGTGAATTCTGAAGAGGAATTATGTGGTGAAATGACTTAGATTAACTGATGGGCTTCCATTTAATTTTTCCTCCATTTATGAGCAAATGACAGGGATGAGAGGAAGTTAATGTAGTAAAAATGTGAACCGACATGTTTAGGTTTTTGCGAAGAGGGGTCATTTTGGTTGGGTTACCAGTTTAAAACATATGTTGACTTGGACAATCTTTTCTTATGTTGTGCATTACATCACATTTCTACAGTTGGTTAAAATTTTTGTGATTTACAGGTTGGTCTGACCAGCCCTGGTTTCATTGGAGCTGATGTTTGCCATCTCAATCTCCACAAAACATTTTGTATTCCACACGGAGGTGGTGGTCCTGGAATGGGTCCTATTGGCGTAAAGAAGCACTTGGCACCTTATCTACCTTCACATCCTGTGGTAAGTACTCTGGCATTTACAAACTATATCGTGTACACAATTGTTTTATTATGTTGTGTTACTAGGAGAAAATAGTTCTGTCTCTGCAGGAAACTATCCTGTTTATAGTGTTTAGTTTTTAACTGGGCCAGTTCAATGTCTTGTGTTGGTTTGGAATTTTTTCTGTTCTCATAATGTTTGGTTTCTAATTTTCTGTGTTATCATGTTGAAGGTGTCAACTGGTGGTATACCTGCTCCCGAGGAGTCCCAACCCCTTGGTACCATTGCTGCTGCACCTTGGGGTTCTGCACTTATCTTGCCAATATCCTACACATACATAGCCATGATGGGATCTAAAGGACTCACTGAAGCATCAAAGATAGCTATTCTCAATGCAAACTACATGGCCAAGCGTTTGGAGGTTTCATTTCTTAACTTGAAATTCTCTGGAATTATTAATACAAAGAACCTGTCTGGCCTTTGTACTAAGAACTTATTCACTCTTCATCTTAACCTGCTGTCTGCATCAAATTTTTTATTCAGATTTAACCACAAGCTGCATGAAGCATACATGACATTCTCAAATTTGACTGATCATTCTTTTGTTAAGTTGCTTCGTTACAAGTTGGAAAAATTTTGACTTTAGTTTTATGATTTGTATCTGGTATGTTAGAACCATTATCCAGTTCTTTTCCGTGGAGTCAATGGAACAGTAGCTCATGAATTCATCGTGGACTTGAGAGGCTTCAAGGTAATTCTTGCTAGACTTTTGTTATGATTACTTCTCTAATTAGGATATTGTTTATTTTTGTCTCATTGCTAGCATCATTACTACAGAATACTGCTGGCATAGAGCCAGAAGATGTTGCCAAACGTCTTATGGACTATGGATTCCATGGACCTACAATGTCATGGCCTGTTCCAGGGACACTCATGATTGAACCAACAGAAAGTGAAAGCAAGGTATCAATTTATAACTGATCTAGCCTATCAATTCTTCTTATCTATCCCTAATACTCATCAAATTCAACATATTTGCAGGCAGAGTTAGATAGGTTCTGTGATGCTCTCATCTCCATCAGGGAAGAAATTGCAATGATTGAAAATGGCAAGGCTGATATCCACAACAATGTCCTGAAGGTAGAAATTTTTATATCTTTAATCCGTTAAGTTTACGCAGTTATGGTTTTTAAGTTTTGCACAAATCATCTGAAACATTCAAATGCAGGGAGCTCCTCATCCTCCACAACTGCTCATGGGAGACACATGGACAAAACCATACTCTCGGGAATACGCAGCCTTCCCTGCTGCCTGGCTCCGAGTGGCCAAGTTCTGGCCTACAACAGGTACCCATCTGTTTTTTTTTTATCACCATTCTGGAAACTAGTTCATAATCTGTTAACACATTTTCAGCGTGCTTGCTCAGTTACTTATTTAGAAGTGTTGCCTGATTTGATAACTGATGCTATGAAATTTCCATATTTTGCTGTCAGGACGTGTGGATAATGTGTACGGTGACCGCCACCTTATCTGCACACTCCAACCAGCTTCACAGGTTGCAGAAGAGCAGGCAGCAGCGACTGCTTAGTCTGATGACTTTGCCATTGGAAACATGGATATGGAACTGAATTGATCATGATTTCATTGTAAATACTCTGTATTGGTACATAGCCTTGTTGTTGTTGCTCCAGTGAAGCTGAGTGACTTCCATATTCCCTTGATATACTTATATCGGGCTACTTTAATCACGTTTAATGTTGCTAATCGCAACTTAAATACTGTAATTATCGTTACACATCCCTTGATTCCTCTTTCTCAGTAATTGATTTCAGTCATCATCTTAGAAATAGTATTCCGTATTTATTGAATTTGCTATGTCCAATTGCTTGCATATAGGGCCTTATATGAGTTATTTTGAAGTGATTAGTTAGTCCAATATCATATTTGACCACCATTATTTACCTTGTTGTTTAGAGCTCCATGATGGTTCATAAAGTATCTTGATTAATAAGGTGTATAATGGATAGTTTAAAATTTTAATAATAATAGATTTACCAACATTGTCCTTCACATTACTTTATTTTTTATTTTTTATCTTCCATCTTTAATAGACTTAAAAAATATTTTTAATAGGATAAGTAAAAATAAAAAAATATGAGTAGTGGGAAGAAAAATAAATTTAATAAAAAAGAAAAGATAAAATATATTATTGGAGGAAAAAGAAATGATAAGATATTATTTAGGGTTATATACTGATGGGTATAAGTTTGGCAAAAGTAAGGGTTTGGGTCTACCTTTACCCAAACCCTTATTAGACCCTCAAAGTTTTTAAGGGTCTAAATCCTACCCTTACCCTTTCTACAAATATATGGGTAAGGGTAGACCCTTACTCAAAATTATAGGGTAGATCTTTACCCTTAGTAAAACCTTTTATAATTTAATATTTTTATTAAAATTATTATATGTGGGGAATTTTATTTTATTTCAAAATTTAAAAATTCATTAAATTTATTTATTTATTTATTTTTGTTATTTAGATATTTTATTTTTCAATAGTTTATTTATGTTTTCAAATTTGTATATTTAGTTTAAACATAATATATTTACATATTAGTAAATACAAAAAAATTAAACATTTATTTAAAATACTATTAATATTCAATGGAATAGAATCAAATCGATCCAAGTTTCATTTAAGAATATCAAATTAATTTGATTTAAATTTTAATTTTGGTTCGAGTTAACATGTTAAAATTAAACTATTTTCAATTGATTTGATTTAAGTTATAAAATAGATGAAATCAATAAAATGGAATTTAAAATATACTATTATGATTACTTACAATCAAATAATTAGAAAAAAATTATCATGGTTTAATGGATAATTATCCTATTTTATTTTAATTATTTTTTAAAATTTATGCATCTTAAATTATATTTATAATCTTAATGGATAAAGTTATTTAAAATTTAAAATTATTCTTAAAAAATAATATATTAATTATCAAATTAAATAATAACATTTTAAAAAATTAGAGGTATTTTTTTAAAACAATTATAATAAGCATTAATTTTTTATTTTTTAAAAATGCATTACTTGTTCATTGAGAATTTAAAAAGCGGTATTTTAAATGTAATTTTTTTAATATATTAATTTCATTTTTACTCACATCTTAAATTACTAATGAACAATTAATGCATATACTTCCATATTCCATTCTTTTTTCTTTTAAACATTAATAAAATGTATTCATGTATTTTAAATTATATTTACCATTTTAATAGACAAAAAGTTATTTCAAAATAATATTATTTTTAAAATAAAACAATAATACACTTATTATCAAATTAAAACAATAACTAGAATTTTGTACCCGTGCGGTACGCACGGGTATCATGTCTTTTTGAAAATTTTGGCAAATAACAAATACTCAAATGTAAAATCTCTAGCAAAACGATTAATATATCACTGATGTCCCGATCTACCAACAATAAAATATAAAACAATAAAAGCAAATGAAATCTAAGAGATGAGAAAAAAAAGACTAAACAGATATAATTAAATATGAATCTTTTTCCACTCTTATTCATTTGTGTTATTAATATCAAATCATGCAAAATTAAGTGAACTTATTATGAATCTCACTTATTCTTAATTCTTTTGGTGCAACTGGCGGTGAAATATCCTTCATCAAAATCAATACAATATTAGTATTTGCAATTTTATTGCTCTAAGAAAAGAAAATGTAATTACTTAACTTATCAGATAAATTACATGAATTTTGTATCGGACAGCATTCAGTTCGTACCTTTATCAAGTGTTCGAGAAGACTTCTTTAGATACAAATTTGGTTATGGTTTTTAGTATTACACCATACTCATTTAAAATAAGTATTTTTAGACCTTTAAGATTAGTTGTTCGGGATAAGCGACATATAATTGACTGTGCTTGAAAACACGCCTTTTGAGATAGAAGCCTACACTGTTTAAAGATTGTTCCTAACTCTTGTGTTATGGTTATTACAAATCATACTGAGATAGGGAATTGTCTCCTCTTAAATTTGAACGGTAATATCGAATCCCATGACGTCAATGTAAGTTACAGTATCAGCATATTCTGCCCAACAGTTAGACCTTGAATCACATTAACTTCCAAGACTCTCATTCCTAACCTTGCAATAATCAACCTTGTACATTGCATAATCCTACCGCGTGATCAATATTTCGTAATAGCATCATTGTTATACCAACTTTGAGTTCATGAAGTAGTAAAGCCAAGCACTTAATGTTATTTAACAATTTTAGAGTGTAAAGGTTAGTAAATATATTGATCGCCATATACAATTAGCGCACCAAATCTGAACTACGGTAAATCCTTTCATCACTTACATTCATCGATATCATGTAATTGTTTACCTCTTCCACCAAATCCAACATCAGAGTTAGTATAGCATGCTCCTGCAAGTATGTAGGATCATTAATATACCAATCGAACGAATGATATATTGCTTCTATTACAAAACCGAGCAGAATATTCTTCTGTCAACAAATCTTTAGATATATCAAATTTGAAGATTCTTTTTTTTCTCTTATAGTACCATCACCGGTGCTTAAAATCTAGTCTATAAAATTTTTAAGAGTAGAGGACTCTATGGACAATGATATTGATTGGAGTCTCATATTATTAGTCAGTATCAAAATCATGTAGTACTCCTAGAAAAATGAAGAATTTATCATTGCATTTACCACTTGGCTTCTAGTACCTTTTGTATGGCAGGTAAAATCTGCCTAAAATCTCCTCCTAAAACAACAATCTTACCACAACACTATATTCTCATTTTCGAGGTCAACATCAACCACTTCATTTTATATCTTCTCAAATCCCAAGGTTACAAGTGGTAGTCCATTACTTTCATTATTGTGCTTTGTTATTTCATTCCCAATCATTTCTCTCCCTCTTCTTCAACCCTTTCTCTTCCTCTTCTCTAACCCTTTTCATATCTTTTATTAAAATAACTCTTATGTCTTTTATTTTTCCCAATTCTCATTGTCAATATTTAGTCTATTTAGAGTTTTATATTTCTAATCAAATATCTATCCTGCAATCCTGATTCCTCATCACGCTCTCTTTCACCTATGTGAGATTGATCTTTCTCCTTTATTTTCTTGCAAATCCAACGATCCATGATGCCTTGCATTTTGAAAAGAAAAGCTTCGTCTAGCTACACATGATTCCCTTTTCCTCCTTCTCCTCTTTATTATTTGGTACAACCACTCACTCAGGTAAGTATCTCTCTTCCTCACTCGCTTGCATCTTTTCAAATTCATATCACAGTTTTCTTCTTTACCTAAAAGACACCAACCATTGAAAGTTAAAGAAACTGAAAACAATATGCTAAATTGTCTTTATTTCATGAAGCCATGGGCACGGTGCGAATCAAAATTAACTGATCCAAATAGTCATCATGGTTGGTGCATGTACGCATCCCCTTTTAAATTGATTACACACCGGCTGCTATATTTATATTCCGATCATGATAAAATCTTTTATTTTTTATCATTGATTTTTAATTTCAAGTGATAATAATTTTTTATTCAATTGGTATGATAACATTTGACTTTGATATTTATTTACAATTGATTTTAACACACTGGCTGTTGAAACTGCTATACATTATTTTAATCCATTTTCACTTTATAAATATCTTTGATATTTTTATGGGTGTTCTCGTCAATATCTATTGTGTATCTTATTTCTCCACTCATTTCTTTCTTTCGTTTTTCTCATACGTATGTTTGTTTATATTTTACTATTCCTCTCAACCAAATGAGCAACCAATTATAGTGTAGATTCGGTAATTATTTTTTAAATCTCCACATAGTCCAAAATTTGTTTATTATATTTTATTACTTACTATTAAAATAAAAAAATACACACTATTAAAATACAAATGTTAAGTACAAAAATAATTATTTACTAAATAAGAAAAGAAAAATAAAATAATCAAAATATCAATCATCTAATCAATTTTCTATTAAATAAATTGAAGTAAAAAAATTGAACATCATAACCGTCAATAATAAATACAATAATAATAATTATTATTATTTTTTACTAGAACTGATTTTATGGTATTTTTAAAAAAGAATTAAAGTACACACTAAAAATTGAATGGTGCGAATAATATTTGAATTTATAAAAAATTTATTTTTATTGAAGGTGAAGTTTGACTGGTATGAAATATATAATTAATGATCATAAATACTATTACATTTATATGTAAACTTTAATTTTATAATAAAACTTATTAAGTCAACTACTAACTATCCAAAATAATGAGGGATGATTTATCATTATTCAATTTTTTTTCATATTCCACTGTAAATTAATAAAAGTTAACGTAACTTTTTTATCTCTCTTTATATCTTTATTTTTATATTTTATTTATAATTTTATTTTAAATTTTAAAATTAATTTTCATATTTATTATATTTTATCTATTTTTGAATTTATTATTTCACAAATTTATCATTTAAGATTATTTGTCATATTTTTAATATGAATTTAAATGAACTATTAATAATAAATATTTATATTTTATTCATTATAAAGACTAATTTATATCTATATATTTATAGAAGTAAACTTTTAAGCACCGTTGAAAATTGAAAATCACAATAAAAAGAGAGTACATTTTAGTTGTTTTGGTTTGTGTGATTACAATATCATTTATTCACCTACACGCAACGCGTGGGTCTATTACTTAATTTATATATAAATGTAGATGGAATTATGATTGAATATCATTTTTTTATATGGTGGGTCAGTCAATGCCATCCAATTATCCCTCTAACTAATCTCTTCTTTCTTTTGTATATTATTATTTCTTCCATTTTTAATTATTATCATTTTATAAATCTCTTTTTATGAATATTATTAATATATAACTTCATAAAAAATATTGATGTCCCAAAATGTATTTCGAAATTACTCTATGTATTCGTCTATAAATTATGCAAGTAATGGTGTTATATGCAGTTTTTTTCATATGAAGTTTTTATGATGCTCTGAAAGATTGGTTTACATAAGAAAAATTCTTCAAACACTATTTGAAGACAAAGAAGATATGACATGGCTGGAAAAAGAACTATTTAGCTAATTGGCCTCAAGTAAAATTAAAAAAAATGGGAAAATGAAACATTTGATGATATCACTTGCTACCTTTTAGTGAATCTAGAGTGAAACAGACTAACCGTGATATATTTGGGAAACCTGAATTTGGTATGAATCCCATGTTGTAAATCAATTAGTGAAGTCACTATCTACAATGAAATGTATATAACTCAAAGGTCATTCTTGAAAATGATCTAATTGGATTTTATTTTTTTCACTTATGATTACAGTTAATTCTTATTTATTTTTTAGTTAGATAACTTCACTTTTTATTATTAGACTATTTACTATTTATTTTTTAGTTTAAATTTTAAAATAAAAAAAGATTATTCTCGTGTAAAGCACGAGTTGTTTTCCTAGTTAATACATATATGTTAATATGTAATTTAATAGAAAAATGCTTATGTATTGTGTTTTTATAACGC